>OZ012685.1:38481367-38509274 GCA_963942565.1 Maea johnstoni | reverse complement strand
GTTGACTACTCACTCACACTGGTTGGTGATTTAGGGATGTATTAAATTTGTGTATATGTTTGTGTCCTCATACATTCAAAAGACGCCTGTCATCTAGTCATTGGTAGGCGCTGATCCTTGATGATCTTTGAGCTACTTTACCCATTAATGCTTAAGAGTTGAACCTGATTTTGTCTTCTTGATCTAAAATACTTCCAACAATAAATTTAGAATTGAGAAAGGTTTTACAGAATATTTGATGTAGAGTTGTTGATAATGTTCTAATTATCATTTCTCCATTAGATATTACTCTAACTTTGCTTTTGCCTGCAAGATTTCATCAAAATTGTCAGGCTTCTTTTGGCTGCTTGAGTAGTAATGGGTTAAAAGCTCTACCCCCAGGCTCTGAGGCACAGCTGATTAAAACTGCATCAATGAAGACTAGCTCAAGATCAAGGGCAGACTTCGCTCTAGTTACTTCTTGATGGCAGTTCAAAACCATTCATGCATGTAGTGTCCTAGAAGGCCTGAATATTGCTGATATCTTTTCAACCAAATCATATTTTGGAGGATATTTATAGAGGGAATGTTATTAAGACCTGTGGATGCTAATGGCATTTTGGTAAAATTTGTATTTTTTCCATTTTTGCAAATATTTGGTAGTTTTCTTAATACCCATGTTTTTGGCACTAGCAACAAAGTAATTAAACCACCCCAAGAGGAATATTTGAGCATGAGCATCCTAGACGCAGTGTACATTTATATTGCACATGTAGGTGATTTTTCTTCAGCTGACTAACTCTTAACTGTGGGCTTTGTGGGCTTACCCTCTCCTGATTACTGAGAAATAGTTAGAATATATTTCAAGGATTATTATTAATCAGAAGATAATTAACAGCAAACAGCTTTCCAATTTAAGCTTTTATTTCTATAGTTATTGTCAAAAGAATCCTAGGTTCAAACGTTGCAAGTCCTTGATGATTCCAGGCATAACTGGAGTTATGTTGAAAAGTTCTTGGGCTCCTTGCACCCAGACAAAATAGACATGGGTTTAAGTCTCAGTTTTAATGGGCACTGAATGTCTGAAGCTTCTCTCACAGCGGCGACATCTTAATCATTTAAGAAAAAAAGTAAACTGGATCAGATTGGCGGGGTAAGTTTAGAGTAGCTGTTTACTCTCAGCTCATATAGAGGGACACGGCTCCTTTTTAGGTGGCCCAGAAATAAGTGCTTGCATGCCTTTGGCTGGTTATAGCTGATCCTGTGTGAAGATTCATGTCTAAGCAAACTGTATACCTGTCTAGAGGCCTAGGTAATGTATGTTCACCTCAGCCCGGCTCACTTGTTAGTTAAGCATCACTTTTTAAACATATAGCCTAGATGCTCACTTGCAACTGCTCACTGCCTCTAACCAATGGTTGTAACCTTGTCCAAGGCAAGTGAGAAAGTAGCCTATTAAGCCACTATAGGCATTACTGTTTCACCATGTATATATGTATACATGTATATATACTTATATATATATATATATATATATATATATATGTACATATATACATATATATATATATATATATATATATATATATATATATATATATATATACATGTATATATATATATATATATATATATATATATATATATATATACATATACATATACATATATATATATATATATATATATATATATATATATATATATATATATATATATATATATATATATATATATATATATATATATATATATACATAAATATATATATATATATATATATATATATATATATATATATATATATATATATATATATATATATATATATATATATAGATTTATATATATATATATATAAATATATATATATATATATATATATATATATATATTTATATATATGTATATACATATGTTTTTCGGGTTACCTCAGGCGATGCTCCTAATAGTGCATGACAGATTCTTATCCATGGTGGCAGTAATATATGTATCCAACTAACTAAGAATAGTAACTTGTCAGCTAAATTACTAGGCAGTCTTATTACACTTTGCTGTGTTATCATGAAATATTGTTTTCTGTTATCTTAGCTATGAGAAGGACCTGACAAAAGCAAATGTAGGCAATTTTGCTTTCAATTATAGTGTATCAATTTATCATGTCAGTTGCACTAATAGAGTATATTTTTGGAAAATACTTTGGATAATAATTCAGCAATACTATTTTGTTTGAATCGTATCAGGTATCAAGCTAATCAGTAGTCCCATAGAATTTGATGGTATTAGGCCAAGAAAAAAATATTGTTTGTTTCCTGTAACTTTAGGGTAGGGATTTCTTTGAATAAAAACTTGTTAGGGTAGGGACTTACAGGCCTTATATATTGAGTTCAGGTATGATTATCACTTGGCTTTTACTGAGTAAGGAAATGTTTTTAAGTTTTTAGACTTGTAATTATTCCCAATAGAGTACCAAGTACCATTCTTACAAATTTGAGCAGTATAAATTGCCAGCTGGTCAAAATGTTTAACCCATTTATGCCTGCAGCATTTCTTTTTTTGCAATATTTTTCTCATGAAATCATATTATATAAAATACCTGAACGCAAGATATTGAACGCAAGATATTGAACGCAACTAAAAAAGAGTATTTTTTTCAAATAATTTTAACGTTCTTTGCTTTTTAACCAACATAATTTTAAAAGTAGCTTATTATCAACCAGATAATGATGCCCCCTTTTGGGCATTTCCGGCATTACTTGGTTAAAGAAGTGCCTATGCAGGTGTCCTTGTAGTGAGCATGTTACTGTCGCCCCCTGGTGTGCATGCAGGGAATCTGGGCTGCTGCTGCTTTAGTAGGGAAGCGATCCTTTCAGGAAGTTATGGCTGATGGGTAATTGACAACTCTGACATTTCCAAACAGAAAATCTTCAAGAGGATCGCTGAAAAAAACACGGAACTAACATGTGCTAAGAGATAACAAGGGTCTTGCTGAACTTCAAGCTCTTCGTAGGCTTGTTATGATAGTGTAACTTGGGGATCTAAGTAGGAAATAGACACGCAAAGGTTAACCCATCTCTGTCCCAATTAGATGATGTGAACACCTAATCTGCTTAACCCTCATAAATCTGGATTGGTTAGGGTATGGTAGTCCTTAGGTTTTAGATCATCCACTAAGCATACTTATACCTCAGAGCAACCTAGCTAGTTTCAGCCACATGTGTGGCACACAATGTTCCATTTTTTGTAACGGTTTTAAATATGATTTGTATTGTTGTTTCAGATCACAGCCAGGAGTTTAGCCCATAAAGCGGGCTTGAGACCTGGCGATGGAATATTACAAATAGGGATGACCCCGGCCACGCACCTTACTCACGAACAGTCCAAAATGGAGATCATCAGAGCAGGAAACGAGGTCGACTTTTATGTTCAAAGGTAGGTACAAATTGACAAGGGAAAGGTAAAGGTACTCGATACGATACTAAATATACCAGTATCAAATGGGAAAAATTATTGTATGGGAAAAATCAAGTATCGTATTGTATCGTTAAGATTCAAAATATAAATAAAATGACATAATTGCTGCATGGATGTCAACGCATGAAAATTTAGGACACTTTTTGCTAATTGCAATTTTCATGAGTTAAGGTTATTTCCAGATTTCCCATTAATTGTTTTTCAATATAATTTTGGGAGGTCCATATTTCCGAGAATTCACCATTATGAAGATCCAACCTAAAAATAAACACCTGCAAAATCCATTATTCACTTATTCACTGTTGTAATATATTACTGTGAACTTGACTTATCATGATAGAAAAAACTGCTGCTGGTCATTATAGTTCACACCAGACTGCCCATAATGATAACATGCGTTGACCTTGTTTTTGAGTTGTTAGTAATGTAAGTAGGAAGCACAAAGGCCCTCTAGTGGTCAAAGACAGGAACTAAACAGTAGCAAGCTGTAGTGTGCAGTGGATGCTGATAATTCCTTCTGGGGGCTGAAATTAAACAGGCTGCTTGATTGCAGGCTGTGCTTCAGCTTTAATTGGTCTGAGTTCAAATGTGATAAAGGTACAATATGATAAACAGAAGATGTTAAGCCATTTAAGCCATTTGAGGTCAGTACGCGTACAGAACAGATTAGAAGAGTGGCCACCACAGTGCAAGGTCATCCAAGGTCAACTGTCAACTGTGTCCTGTTAGTCACAGCCAGAGATTGACCAGTGCTAGGGCTGGACTCGTAACACCCCTGCTCTCCTATCTAACTCCAGTAGAGATGATGTCGCCATAGGCTTGGGAGGTGGTCAATTTGGACACCGGCCAACCGAATGTCACTCTCACCACATGTACAGTGAAACCTACAATATGAACACCTACAAAGTTTGAATGCCTTATGTTATGTTTTGTTTATACAATATTGCTTAAAATGTGACGATAAACGAAAATTCAAATTCCAAAGGTACCAGGAAGTCTTGAGTCTTGACATTTTAATGGTAATTAAAATCCTCAAATCTAATTCAGTTTTATTCTAATTGAATCATGAAATACCATTGTATTAGTGTTTAGTTTGCATTGCAAGGTTAACCATTGCACATTTCTATCAACATCATGCATCAAATTAGGTTAGTTATCATAGATCACCTATAGATGGCAGCAGGAGCCTGGTTTGTATTGGCTCCATCTGGTGAACTAAACATGAACTAACCTAGAACTACCAGTGACAGTTGCAGCCAAGAAACACCTTTAATTTGGTGATATTTATAGTGTAGTCTAAACTTAAAGCTAATATGTCATGCTGGGATTGGGTGAGAGATTTCTGTTAGGGAGACTTAATTGCAAAAAGACTGCTATATCTAGGATGTTTCCCAATTAAATTTTTCCTGCATGTAGCTCTCTAAAAGGTCCCAAATTTTTGGTCATGTTTTGCAGATAAATATATGTGTTTTCTGATTAAGTATATTTCAAGAACATTTAAAGGAGATATATTTATCTATTGTTCATCATAATATTATATTATATGTAATTGCTCACAGCAGGAGATGTGCTGTAGTACGTTGATGTGCACATTTGGTGATCTCACTTTTTAACCTGTCCATGGTCAGAACTCCACTTGTCAAAAGTGTCGTATGGATTTATAAAACTTCTAGAAATAACTTTAATTTAGCACTGACTGGGGAAATATTTGAAGGAAAGTTTTTGGTTTGGTCCTGATAAACATCTCTTCTTGAAATAGTTTTAGAAAAATGATCTATTTCCAAAAATATTTTTTTTAAATTGTGTGGCCTTTTTTGGCTTCCACAGGCATGACTGGGTTGAATGCTGTGGAAACCCGTTGTGAAAAAGTGCCTGTTCAAAAAACCAATGCAAATGATTTGTTGGGCCTGATTTTTTCCTTGGCATAAATTCCTCAGTGGCTGAGGCCTCCTGGAGCCCGACTCATAGGATATTGATACTTGCGCATAGAACAGCTGCTACAAACTGCTGAGGAAGGGGAATAGTAATCTACTGCTAACCAACTCTTTGGTCACAGTTCTCCGTCAAATGTGTATTCTGGAACTATGATATTCACTATGAAAATGACTTATGATTATTATGATTATTATGATATTATGATTTTGCATGATTTTATAAGATATGTGAAGATGGTTTGCTGACTGGGTTTTGATGGTCGTTTGCCCTGGAGATTGTGATTTTGTGACTTAATTTTAAACTATAGGAGACAAGTTTGTATTTATCAGCCAAATCTGCTCCCACCTGAAAATGTTATGGTCAATTCCTAAAGAATGTCACTGAAGTATTCAGGCAATCTTTAATGTTAAGCTTTGTGCTGGGGCTGGTGCCCAATATCATCATGCCTTTATGGGGCAGTATGCATTTGCTGGGAGGGGGTTGGTACCCAATATCATCATGCCTTTATGGGGCAGTATGCATTTGCTGGGAGGGGGTTGGTACCCAATATCATCTTGCCTTTATGGGGCAGTATGCATTTGCTGGGAGGGGGTTGGTACCCAATATCATCATGCCTTTATGGGGCAGCATGCATTTGCTGGGAGGGGGTTGGTACCCAATATCATCATGCCTTTATGGGGCAGTATGCATTTGCTAGGAGGGGGTGGGTACCCAATATCATCATGCCTTTATGGGGCAGTATGCATTTGCTAGGAGGGGGTGGGTACCCAATATCATCATGCCTTTATGGGGCACTATGTATTGCCTGGGAGGGGTTGGGTACCCAATATCATCATAGCTTTATGGGGTACTGTGGGGTGGGAGAGGGTAGGTAGGGATGGGTACCCCAACTCATCATGCTTTTATGGGGTGCTGTGCATGGGATGGGAGGGGTTGGTACCCCAAATCATCATGGCTGTAAGGGGCACTGTTGTGTGGAAGGGGGTGGGTATCCAAAATCATCATGCCTTTATGGGGCACTGTGCTTGGGGCACTTGGGAGGGGGTTAAAGTACCCAATATCATCATGCCTTTATGGGGTACTGTGGGGAAGGAGGGCTGGGAATATCAATAGCAGAGGTGTCAATGTTAATCTTAGTAGCGATGGATGTAAACTGGCTTCATGAAGAGGGTGTAAGTTAAACCAGCCATAAACAGTGAGGGAGAGGCTGTTTACCTAGTAAGCAACACGCAAGGTGAGAACAACCTTCACGGATAGATCACATGTTTAACCTGCTCACAGCCTAGAACAGCCTTATTCTTATGTGCTAGGTGAGAACAACCTTCACGGATAGATCACATGTTTAACCTGCTCACAGCCTAGAACAGCCTTATTCTTATGTGCTAGGTGAGAACAACCTTCACAGATAGATCACATGTTTAACCCGTTTAATCACAGCCTAGAACAGCCTTACTCTTAGTGCAAGGGGAGAACAACCTTTAGATAGATCCCATGTTTAACCTGTTCACAGCCTAGAACAGCCTTACTCTTAGTGCAAGGGGAGAACAACCTTTAGATAGATCCCATGTTTAACCCGTTCACAGCCTAGAACAGCCTTACTCTTAGTGCAAGGGGAGAACAACCTTTAGATAGATCCCATGTTTAACCCGTTCACAGCCTAGAACAGCCTTACTCTTAGTGCAAGGGGAGAACAACCTTTAGATAGATCCCATGTTTAACCTGTTCACAGCCTAGAACAGCCTTACTCTTAGTGCAAGGGGAGAACAACCTTTAGATAGATCCCATGTTTAACCCGTTCACAGCCTAGAACAGCCTTACTCTTAGTGCAAGGGGAGAACAACCTTTAGATAGATCCCATGTTTAACCCGTTCACAGCCTAGAACAGCCTTACTCTTAGTGCAAGGGGAGAACAACCTTTAGTTAGATCCCATGTTTAACCCGCTCACAGCCTAGAACAGCCTTACTCTTAGTGCAAGGGGAGAACAACCTTTAGATAGATCCCATGTTTAACCCGCTCACAGCCTAGAACAGCCTTACTCTTAGTGCAAGGGGAGAACAACCTTTAGATAGATCCCATGTTTAACCCGCTCACAGCCTAGAACAGCCTTACTCTTAGTGCAAGGGGAGAACAACCTTTAGATAGATCCCATGTTTAACCCGCTCACAGCCTAGAACAGCCTTACTCTTAGTGCAAGGGGAGAACAACCTTTAGATAGATCCCATGTTTAACCCGCTCACAGCCTAGAACAGCCTTACTCTTAGTGCAAGGGGAGAACAACCTTTAGATAGATCCCATGTTTAACCCGCTCACAGCCTAGAACAGCCAAGTGCTCTTAGTGCAAGGGGAGAACAACCTTTAGATAGATCCCATGTTTAACCCGCTCACAGCCTAGAACAGCCTTACTCTTAGTGCAAGGGGAGAACAACCTTTAGATAGATCCCATGTTTAACCCGCTCACAGCCTAGAACAGCCAAGTGCTCTTAGTGCAAGGGGAGAACAACCTTTAGATAGATCCCATGTTTAACCTGTTCACAGCCTAGAACAGCCTTACTCTTAGTGCAAGGGGAGAACAACCTTTAGATAGATCCCATGTTTAACCCGCTCACAGCCTAGAACAGCCTTACTCTTAGTGCAAGGGGAGAACAACCTTTAGATAGATCCCATGTTTAACCCGCTCACAGCCTAGAACAGCCTTACTCTTAGTGCAAGGGGAGAACAACCTTTAGATAGATCCCATGTTTAACCCGCTCACAGCCTAGAACAGCCAAGTGCTCTTAGTGTAAGGTTAGAACAACCTTCACAGCTAGATCACATGTTTTACTTGGGAAGCACTTAATCACCATTCAATCTTTGGATAAGGGAATTTCATACAGAGTTTACAATCAGAATTTTGCCTTTTTTGGAAAGATGGCCAATATTGATAAGCAAATAATTGCTTAACACTTAGGGATAGTTACCGCTACTAGATATAATACCAAAAAACAATACCAAATGGGAAAAAGTAACTGCTTCTTGGGTGCCTCTGTACTAGAACAGTTCGCTATTCATTAGTGGAATTTCTGATAGTGCTAGGATTTTAACAAAATAATAGGTCCCTGGGAAACTATTGTAAAGGTATTGTAGCATTGAGGAAATACCATTATCCTATTGTATCATTGAGGATTTCAAAGGCACCAATCCCTATCAACACCCTGTAAAGCTAAAACCTTTGCTTGCACTCCATGTATCCTCCATTCAGGGTCTTAGCCAAAACTTTAAAAATGCCTGTCCAAAACAGCAGTTCCAAAAGTTGTGCCTGTCCAGATTTAGCTAATCAGCTACTTCAAATCCTTATACCAACTAGATTTGATACCCTATCATGTCAAAAAGGGCAATTTACACCACTTCACCCATGTCCTAAAATACGTTTTTTAAAGAAAAAAGTGGTTATTACCCCCCAAAAAGTCAAAATTGAAAATTCTTCATAGCTATATTTTCCTGTCCAAAAAGGAGTTTTTCAGGAAACTGCCTGTCCAAAAGACAGGCTGTACGGGTCCTGGCTATAAGTCCCTGCCTCCATCACCAGCCCATCCCTCCTCCTCTTCCCCTTTCTGCCCCTCCTCGTCCCCTCCTCCTCCTCACTCTGTCAGGAATAGCCGGCCTGAATAACTCAGCACTCATTCCCTGTCAGGCCCCATACATCATAGCATGTGACAACTGTTTGATGGTTTCCTCTCCACAACTTGTCTCATCAGCAACTTTCCTTCCTCCAACCTACTCAAGGGCTGCCCCAATAGCTGAGTCGTCGTAGACTTTGGCTGCTCACTGTCTCTTACCACTGCACTAGTTTTAGGGATTAACAACACCTTTGAAATTTTCACGGTGCGATATGGTATTGATATCTCCTTAATGATACAATATTTTTAACAATAAGTAGTTGCCTGCCTCTCAGGGACCTAATTTTGTTAAATTAAGCACCATAAGCTTTAAGAAATTCAACAACTCTGTATAGCCTAAAAGTTGCAGTAAACAAAGCCAAGCCCAAAAGTTAGGTAGGATGTCAGGTTAGGCTGGGCTACTTTCATTATAGGGCTAGGCAGGGGTTCCCAAATAGTATCATCTCTGAAATCACTGAACTAACTATCATCAGTTCATGTAAGACTAATCTTGATGTGGATTTAAAGCGTAGGTTTATGATTTAAGGGTAATTTAATTAGGAATCAATATTACTTCTGCTTGCCAGTACTAAAGACTATCTGCTCTTCTAATTACTGGTCACACCCCTCATTGTTATGCTAGTCATAAATGCACCATTCATTGTCCCATAAGAAGTCAACATCCAACAGGTATTGACATACATTTATACCCAAAGAGTTAGATAACTGAATCATTCCGATATTGCTGAACGGTCTACCTCCGGGGCTATTCCATTATCTGGCACCCTCCACTGTACCAGCAGGTAAAACTTGATATAAGTGTGAAAGGACACTATGCTGTGTAGGCGATGATAATGATAAACATTCTCCCTCTGGGGCTATTCCTATGTGAGACATATTCCAATGGGAGACATCTTCCAATGGCTATTCCATCCTCTGGCACCCTCCCCTGTTCCAGCTGGTCATACTTGATACAAGTGTGAAAGGTATGCTGTGTTTGGTGATGATAATGATGAACATTCTCCCTCATGGGTGACATCTCCCAATGGCTATTCTATCCTCTGGCACCCTCCCCTGTTCCAGCTGGTCATACTTGATATAAGTGTGAAAGGTATGCTGTGTGGGTGATGATAATGATGAACATTCTCCCTCATGGGTGACATCTCCCAATGGCTATTCCATCCTCTGGCACCCTCCCCTGTTCCAGCTGGTCATACTTGATATAAGTGTGAAAGGTATGCTGTGTGGGCGATGATAATGATGAACATTCTCCCTCTGGGGCTATTCCTATGTGAGACATTTGTAGTTTTCCTAGACGTTGGCGTTGTGGGCCGTGATGGTGGTTTAATTGATACCCTCTCAGGGCCAGGAATAGAGTTGCCCGTAGCTCACGGTCTGCCAGGATAGCATTTCAGCCTGGATACCAGTCTCCTGGCCCTCTCTCGATCCTTCATCCCTCCTGGAACAGCAGCCCTGCAGAATACCAAAATAAACACAAGACAAGTCCCTACTACTGGGACAGGGGTCGACAAGAACCTGAACTAACTTCTATAACATGTTCATATCCACAGACAAAATTTTACCAGCCAAATCTAGAAGTAATTAGCACAGTGAAACCTCTCATTGTGAACACCCTCAATGAGGTGAAAACAATTTCCTGGTCCCAATTGTGTCTGTTACATTGTGAAAAGACCTCTGAGATGTGTACACCCATTTATGTGGCCCCACGTCGTTCACATATCTTTCAAGGCCTCACTGTAATGTAATTGAGCTAGTCATAAATGTAGCGCCTCAAAAAAAAATGCCCAACAAATATCTTACTGGGCAAAGCAACTTCTTATCACAGGTCCAGATGGCAATCTTCCAGAATGAATGGGTCACACACGATTCATCTAGCTATGGGCTGTGACATGGTTAACCTATTTGCAATTAATGTTAATATTTGTATCCTATGAATTAAAACAAATATATCTGAAAGGGGGAACTGTTGAAAAATGTTTGAAAAGAGATTTGTATATCCAGCAAGAACAACACGTGAACAATTTTCAGTTAGGCAGTAATTTTGACACCATCCGATTCACTCAAAACTATCTAGTCACAACCAAGCCTCCAAATGGCAGAAAAAGTGAGAATAAATGTAAAGATGTCCATCAGGCCATTGCTATTGCAGGAGACTGTGTGGGATGGAGAATATCCTATGACAGCTGAAGATAGATGACACACAATGTGTTCCTTATATTCATCATGAGCAAGAGCTATTTTTATTCACTGTCTAGGTACACATACTCAGCCGTATTAACCTTTCCCTCACCCTCCCCCAGCTCTTGTGTATAATATGTTGTGCATTGTATTCCAACCCCCCCCCCCCCTCTGTCACCAGGCGGGGGGGGGGGGGTTGAAAACACCCTTACAGTTTGTACCATATGAAATATATGTCCACCATATATGGTGATTGGTACTGGTACTCGATACAATACCGAATATCAATATTGAATAGGAAAATGTTTTATATCGAAAAAAGGTGAAGAATCATATCATATTGTTTAAGGATTGAAACATGCATAAACTAGACTTTATTGCTATCTGGACGTCTCCATGGGATGGATGTTTGGTATATATTATCAAAATTAACAAAGCTGACAATGCTAAGACTAACAAAAGAAGGTCTCTGGGAGGCAAGCAGTACTGACAAAATATATCACAAAGGTGTATTGTGCGTAGCATTAAGGAAATATTGATATTGTATTGTGAAAATTTTAATTGTGCCAATCCCTATCAGTTTGTGAGCAGGATGTGGAATGGTATCAATTACATTCCTCGGGTACTGGTATGCTATGATTTAGCCTTGAAGTGGTGAAAAAGGTCTGATAACCTTGATTCTATTCCCTGTGTTATCTTATATACTAGAAGCTGGCTGATTTTCTCTAAAATAGAGAAAACTATTTTTGCCATAGGCAGTAATTAGTGATCAACATTCCTCCTCTGCAATATGCGTTGTAGAACACGTGAAGTGAATTCAAGAAATGCCTTACTCCTTCCCCTGTGAAATATTCCTCAGAGCTTTAAGAAGATCATAGGCTATGTCTGTTGAAGAATATGTGTCTTTAAAGATGTTCTTAAGGTTAGGCAGGACTAAAACATTCCCAATCCAACTTTTTCTGCTAATACAAGCATACTGAAACTATCCTCATACCCAGCTTTAGCATGTTCTGAATGTTAGGCTGGGCTAAAACATTCGAAGTCCAACTTTTTCTGCTAATACTTCAGCGAATATTCTTACCTGTGGCATTCAAGGACATCTGGACAATTTGGGAATATTTGATTGCTTAGGATTTTTTTTCAGAACATTTTTGACGAAAGGCTTATAATCAGAACCAAAATAACAAAATACCTTTATTTGCTTTGAGAATTGATGCTCAATTGAAAACTTATTTTCAAAAGTAAAATTCAAATGACACAAATGGAATATATGAAATCTACACAAAAATACAATTCTAGCTTATATAAGTCTAACCTTTTCAGTGCTGAGATTACTTTGTCCCAAGGCACAATATGGCAAACATCTTTAGTAACCATCTTAACCCTGTCAATTATTGGTATTCATTTGAATGCTTTTTCTGAGTTCTATCAAAATATGTAATGTATGAGCACTGATAACTTAGTAAGATCTTCTCAAGGTAAAATGAGGAAAAAACACAATTTATGTTAACAAGGGGAATTTACCATTGTTGAACAAAAAGAATGTCATCAAACAATTCTAAATCAACCAATTGGAATATGAACCGAAAGAAGCTATCAATGTTCAGATTTTCCAACATAAAATGAAATAAAAGTCCCGCTGAACTTATTATGGAAGTATAAAAAAGAAGTTTAAAAACTGCTTATTTTTATGGCCGGAAATATTCAGATGTGATCTTGTATTGGTGGTACATCACACTGATTAGATTAGTAATCTCTGAGTGAAATCTCAAGTCATTTCTGACACTAAAGAAATCTCCTGATTTTACCTATCATAGAGCATGATTATGCTATGTCATAATTATATCAGGGTGCTATCTCATGCATTAGAAGTGTAGCACAATGCAGTTTACATACTTGCATCTTGCTATGCCATATCCCAACCTAGAGTTCCGGTTTCATAGAATATTAATCAAGAGGCCTACAAGGACCTCACTGCTTATTTCCTCACAGTGCTATTATTGGACTGCCCTCAGCATGCAGCATGTTACAGGTAAAGCTATGTATGTTATCATGCTGGGTAATTACGGGAGCGAGGGGGAGGGGGGTTCTGCTAACACGCCATGTACCTCTCAGAGTGCCGGGCTAGCTATGTGTAAACTGTACTGTTTACTCGATGATTCAGCATGTTTTGCTGTGGTGTTTGAATTGTAGCCGGCCTTGTAGTACTTAAGTTACTCCCATCCCCCCTCCTCCTCACTCTTCATTCACAACGACCTCTGGACTCGCTGAAGGTCGCTCTTCACGCCAGGAGCTTCTAGGATCTCAGATCTCCAAGATGCCTCTTGAAAGATTTCTTGAAGTTCTACCAGATAACCCATTTATTCCGAAACAAGTGTCGTCTGGATGTATGATGACTTTGAAAATAACCTAGGAGATAGGCATGATTTTGTATTTCAAGGAGAGTTGTTGGTTTTGTCCTGATCAACGTTTCTGCTTCAGATATTTCTGAAAAAATAAACTTTGCAAAGTAGTTAAAATATAGGATATTTGTAGACTCTACAGGTATGAATTGGTTTACATATTTTTGCCAGAAGTACCTGAAAGAAGCCGGACAAATCGATGACACCTTTTTCACGAAAGTACTTTTTGAAAGATATTTATAAATGCAGAAATGTTACCAGAAATCATCCCGCAAGTCATCTTCAAATATTTCTCAAGTGTCTGCTTTATTGCTTTGAGATTTGCAAAATTATTATACAGCCAGAAAGTTTTGGGACAAGGGAATTCTAAGCATTAATAGGTAAACCGAGGTTATAATAAAATGTAAGTGTGACTCATAAACATAGGAAAATGATTCGAAGGTTTATTTAACCACAACCTGTATGGATGGGTTAAGTGTGTATTGTAAAATTGCATAATAATGTCCTGTGTTGATATTTCTTGAAAATCATGATATCTTTCAAAGATTTCTACTTATCATTGGGGAGTCAGCCAGGCACTTGGTATAATGGCATTTTTTCAAATGCATCTCTCATCATTTTCAAAGTTTTTTTTGACCTATTCTAGTATGTTAGAGGTGTCTGACATTGTTATGTTAATTAGATTTTTTGTTTATCATATGATACTAGTATGCATGTAACTGGTATAAATGACATTCATATGCCACCTACAGTTTATATGTGGGTGCACCATGTTAGTTATGTAATGGAGCTCCTGCCCTCACTAGATGTGCTTAGATTATACCACGGGAAGCAGCGGGACTAGATGGGTTATTTTGGTTGCAGAGAAGGGCAGATTTATATATAGCAAGTGTCTTCTAATCACCTCCGCCTAGCTAGCTATATATGAGGCCATATTGATTCAAGGTGCCATTAACCCATTCATGCCTGCAGCACCCACATAAAGTTGGATTATTTCGTTGAATTCATCTTTATCCTGTCTGGAGCATCTTTCAGAAAATATATGAAGGAGCAATGTTTATCTCAGCCCAATCCTGAACAATCCTTCAAATATTTTGTGAATTGTTGATTGATTCCAAAGTCATTATAGGTGTAGACAAAACCAGTCAAGCTCTTCGGGCATGAATGGGTTAAGCTGTATACAAACCTACCTTGTGAGTCCACACCCTTATCCTCAAGGTGATTATGTCTTTCACACACTATCATCTAGACCCACCCAAAATTCATAGAATATTTTATGATCTTCATCATTCCAAATTTTTTTGTTTTTCAATAACAAATCATTTCTCGCATAAGTTATGCATTATGCATTCGACACTGGTTCTACCAAAACTTATCCTACATGCTTAGATCAAGCTGACAGCAAGGTTTGGACTTTTTTTGTGATTTCCCTTTCAAAGAATATCTCCCATGGGAAATATTTGATGAAGAAATTCTGATCTGAATGCAACCAACTTTAAGTTGAATATTTTCAACAAACTACCAATATTTTCAAAACGTTCCCAAGTATATGCGATATTAAAATTTGGGTATCCTGATGTGTACTTTTCAGGGAATGTATGTCACCAAATTAAACCTAGGAATCCAGCTGGCATAAAGGCCTAGTTATAGCGTCTTATAGTTAAATTTGACTGGCAGGAGGTTTTCAGGTTATGCTGTCTTAGTGTGGGACTGGTCCTAATGACATAGCATGGTGTAACAGGTAATCTAATGGACAGCATTAGCTGAGACTGCGTAACCTTACACAGCTTAACACACTCCTGAAATAAGATTCTCCACATGAGATAGATGGCTCCAATAGAGAGTAGTCCAGTGGTCATGCAGTGACTCAGTCGCAGACATTCACAGTTTTATTATTATGAGGGCTGTCCCAACAGCTGAGTGGTCTAAGGCATTTCATGCTGACGAGCATTCCAGTAGTTACTCACACACAAACACACTCAGAGTTTGATAATTATGAGTGCTGTCCCGACAGCTGAGTGGTCAAAGGCATTTATTCTGACAAGCATTCCAATAGTTACTCACACACATACACTCAGAGTTGGGTAATTATGAGGGCTGTCCCAACAGCTGAGTGGTCTAAGGCATTTAATGCTGACCAGCATTCTAGGGGGGGCGGGGGGGGGGGGGCTGGAGTGTGTGTGTGTGTTTTTGCATAATACTCAAGATAACGATTAGGAGGTGACATGTGATACTAATCAATTTGCATACAGATTACACATGATTAAGGCACTAGTGCATACACTTTACTACTAAATGTGTACATGCCCAACTGACATTGGTTCAAGTTTTTTTTTCTTTTTTTTAAATTCGATGTCACCCCTGCTAATATTATCTGGTAGTGCAATCTATTAAATCTGAAAAGAATTGTTTACTAGTTAACTTATTCTTGCATGTAGTCCCCACTTATTAATCTTTTGATGCTAGATATACTTTATTATCACTTAGCTGCTCTGCTGCTATTCTCTATGCTGATTGGTCAATGGGTGTCAGACTTGTAGCCATTCATACCATGAGGACTTGGTGGATCGAGTTAAGCCTGTTAAGGGTCTACTTTTTATGCAAAAAAAACAACAACAGTCAAGTTTCTTCTAGAAATAAACGTGTTTCAGGAAAAAACAAAAAAAGGTGGCAGAAATTGAAAATGATTATTCATGAAATATGATTGGAAACATACTTGTGTTTCATGTGATTTGACAAATTAAATAATGAAATACTCTGGGCATACACCTTTTAAATGATAGGAGCAAAAAGCATTTTTATTACTTTGGTAGCATATTAACCCTTAAACATTCTGAGCAGCCAGAGCAGGACTGACGATTTTGGAAATATTCAACTTACAAAAGCATTTTCTGAAAAAAACATTTGAATGAGAAATGATGATCAGAATCTAAACAACAACTCTCCTTCAAATAGTTTGGGAAATTTTGCTTCATTCTAAAGTTTTTTTCAAAAGTATAGGAGTAGCAGACACTAGAATACCTTTGTATTGAGGGTTAATGGGTGAAAACAGTCATTGTGGAACATTGAAAAATTCCAATGTGCATGCTGTGGCTAATCTGTACAGAGGGTTCGGGAGTTATCCAGGCAGATAATTGCCATGAATATGGTCAATTTCATGCACACCCAGACCCCTCAAAATAGCCAGAGTAAATCCTGAATGGTTAGGAAAACATGTGGTGATTGCTATGTTTTGGCTATTTGCCCCTATTTCCTTTAACCAAAGCATCCCTGTTGCGCTGTTCAAAATGGCCTGAGATCTAATTTATGATATGGAACTGCAGAGGGCATATTTAGGAAAACATTTGGAGAAGATACCCAATCAATACTGGACATGAGGGAGGGTTGAATCAATGTATGAGCTGACTGATAGGACACCTAGTGGCCATGCTATTAACCCACCCTTGCTTGCAGCGGCCAGAAGCAGCCTCGGCTTACAGTTTCGTTGAAATTGTGCAAGTTCGGGGAAAGAAAAATTGAAAGAGGAAACATTATTCACTAATCATCAAAATTAATTCTCCTTCAAATATTTTGTAAAATCATTCTTGAATTCAAAGTTATTGTCAAAAATGTAAATCCAGAAAAACCTTCAAAGTGGGTGTACTGAGGCAAGGTTCCTTTGAAAACTTGAAAAAAAACTTCATCAAATGCTTGGCAGGGAACTGTCTTCTTGTAAATGAATGTCTTCTTTCTGATTTCTCATTTAGATCTAATTTGCATATTTGTCATGTGACATGGGCTGAGAGGGTATGTTTAGGTCAGGAAGTAGGTGTATTTATGGCAGACACAGCAGCTGGCCATAGAGAGTGTTCTGCTTACTTAAATGGTCCATACTGACCAAACATAATCCTGACCACTCATATCTGTGTATAAATAGCCCGATACCCTGCTGCCTGTCTCTACTCAGTCAAATAGAGGCCATGCTGGCCAGCGGCTTCTCTGAGAGAAAATTACACTGATACCATTAATGCTCACAGCGTCCAAAAACAGCCTGACAATTATGATGCAATCGTGTAGGCAAAAGCAAAATTGAGAAACTATTTGAAGGAGAAATGTTGATCAGAACATTACCAACAACTCACCTTCAAATATTTTGTAAACTAATTCCCAATTCAAAAGTTATTGTCAAAAGTATCATCGCTCCAGACGACAATTTCCAAATGAAGCCTTAAGCATTAATGGGTTAACCAATTAATGCTTAGGAGTTCCTCGAGAAATTGTTGTCTGGATGTGTACTTTTTTTGGTTTTAACCTGGGAATAAGGAATTATTTTACAAAATATTTGAAGGAGAGTTGTTGTTAATGTTTTGGTTAATATTTCTCCTTCAACTCTATTCCAAACTTTGATTTCACCGTAAAGATTTCATCAAAACTGTCAGACTGCGTTTTGCTGCTGTGGTCATTAATGGGTTAACTCATTCATACATTGAGTTCTCCTTGACCAGAGTCATCTGGATCTTAGAAACCTTTGAAAATAACTTAAGATTATTTTTGAAAGAGATTTGCAGTTATATATCTCCTTGAAAATACTTTTCCCAATGTGTGACTTCTAAAAGAAATATCACCAAAATAGTCTGTTTTAGGGCTGTACATGCACTGATGGTTTGATATTGTTTTTATTGTCTTGTCGCATTACTTTCCTATATATACCACCTGTTAAGGGAGACCACCTGTGTAAAGTTCCATGTTATCCTTTAATTCAACTTTTAAAAAGAAGTCACTTTTGTGTTTTTGTCCTTTTAGTGGTTTTTCTTAGCTTATTTTATTATGTTATGTGAAGATGCCGTTTTAGCAATGCGGAAAACAAAAAAAGCTTTTAAAAATCCTTGACTCAGGCCCTCAGTTTTTATTTCCCCATGGGCAGATGTAAATTATCCTAACATTCACCAAAGGTTTTTCTTTTGTTTTTATATCAAATTATCTAATTTTTGGTATTATTTTCATATGAATCAAAAATATTTCAAACTTCAAAGAATACATCATTGGGGCATGCACATCAAGCTAGACCTAACATCCCAATTATAGTCATTCCTTAACCCCTTAACCTTTAAGAGTTCCTCCATAGATTAACGTCTGGACCTAAAGGACTTTTGACAATAACTGTAGAATTGAGAACGATTTTGATAAGTATTTGAAGGAGATTTGTTGGTTATACTCTAATTAACAATTCTCCACCGCATATTTTCCCAACTATGCTTTAACCTACAAGATTTCCCCAAAATTATCAGGCTGCTTTTGGCCGCCGTGAGCACTAAAATGGGTTAATAAGCCTTGACTGCCTTGCAATATAACCAAAGTTTACGGGGCCACTTGGCCACTGTCTAGGTTTTATTGATGAGAGATGTGTTTGGTCGATGGCCGTTTAACCAATTTGCACCAGGAGCCTTTACATGCTCTGACAAGTAACTTTGAACATAACTTTTCAAATAGAGTGATATTTTGAAAAGTATTTTAAGGAAGGGAGGTTAAATCTAACAGGAATAAACTTTCAATCAAATATTTTCAAAATAGTGCTATTGTATGAAGATATTTCCATGTGTCAGACTGTACATTTGTGCAAGATATCAATGGATTAACCCATCAATACTTGCAGGGGACAGAAGCAGCCTGACACTTTTGGTGAAACCACTTACAGGCAAAAGTTTGAAAAAATGTTTGTAAGAGAAATGTTTTTCAGAACACGACCAACAACTCTCCTTTATTCTTTTGTAAAATCTGTCTTGATTCCAAAACTATTGGCAAAAGTAATTATTAGTTCAAGACGGCAATTTTTGCAGGAACTCTTTCACATTAATGGGTTAATCTGGAACATTCCTAGTGGAGCTGGATTCATGGCTCCTACAAAGGAGGGAGCCTGTTGCAGACACAAGTAGACACATCTGTCACTGCTCTATCTTATAGACCCACTTGTGTTTTATGTTGCCCGCAAGATACTCGCTGGCTGTTAAAAGGCTCAAGCTCTACTCCTATCAAAAGGATGTGGAATTCCTACGTACTCCAGGCCTCTAGGTGGCTAGACCATTCCCTTAGTCTACCTCACCATCCTCCTATGCTTAAGTGAAGTTTTTACTTCAAACTGCCATATCATGATATTCCCAGTGACTTTTTAAGTTTTGGGCATTAATCTGGTTTCGTAACATAACTATAGGAAAGTCATGCCAATTGTATGTGTGTGTATGTAGAGAGAGAGAGAGAGAGAGAGAGAGAGAGAGAGAGAGAGAGAGAGAGAGAGAGAGAGAGAGAGAGAGAGAGAGAGAGAGAGATTGATTTAAACGACAGAGTTTGAGGTTAACATTTGCGTGGTAGTTAAAGATGCCAAGATGAAATATGTAATGTGCTCACTGCTACCATCAACTCCTGGAAGGAATGCTCTAGTGAAATACTCAGAATGTATGTCACACCCATTGATGCTTACAATGTGTTTTTGCTGGCAGAATTAACATGCTGCCGTATGATTATTAATTGAATTGCACTACATATTTTATAAGAGGTGTTCACAGTTGGAATAACATAACATTTCTGGCCAAGGTCTCAACGTCATCAGATTCCTCACCTAGTGATATGTCATCATGTGTCAAGTTTAAAGACCAATGAAAATAGTCAGAGTGGAGAGCGGCATTCAGTGAAACCTATGATATATGAAAAATCAACATCATAGAATTTAGGAAGAATATTCATATGAGGTGATGCTCAAATATTTGGTATGTTTTACAATGCATTAAAAGCACTTTGGAAGGAAAGAATAGTGGGTTCTGCTGCCTGGTCATTTGTTATCCTAAATTATAGAAGGGACATTTGCCATAAAGACTATTTCCATCCATACACACAAAATACCAACAAAAACTTTGCATACCCTCTTAGTTTGGGCAGGAGAAAAATTAGGGAAAATCAAATACATCAGATGGCAGCACTGCATATAATTAGTCTAAATATTAGTGAGAGGTGCTGCCATCTTTGTACAGAACACCAAACTAAAAGCTGGATTTCAAAGCCCAGAAACTTAGGGGTTTTGTGAATCAGTGGTTATTCAGTGTTCTATCCTATATAGTTTACGGAGATGGGAAGCTGTAGAATTGTCAGTATTAAACATCATAAGATATTTTTTCAAAGGCACTCATATACCATTCATGCTGCACTGACAACACTCTGACAGTTGAACTTAGGAACAATTATGCCTTTACCCAATACCTTGGATATTATTTCATTTATATCTTAACCCATTCACACTTTGACTTATCACATGTTGTCTGAACTTCTGGATTTTTGAAGGTAATTTTGATATGAAACATAAATTCTAGAAATATTTGAAGGAGAGTTCTAGATAGCATTCTGATCAACAACTTTTCTTCAGATATATTTTTGATATTGCTTTTGTTAGAAAGATATCACCAAAAAAGTCAGGCAATTTTGGCTGCTACAGGCATGAATAATGGTTAAGTTTTAATTTCAAAAGAAAAACATTATGTTACCAATCTCGTGACTGGAATTTATACCAGCTATTTTCAACGTCTTGATACTGTAGGTAGAATTGAGTTAAATCATGCTCCTGTTACTTACAGAAATGTCGTTCCCGTAGAGACGGCAACGAAAGCACCAGCCGACAATATTGTGGAAGAGAGGTCCAAATATCGGGGTGACACCGGTCACTCCGCCAAACAAACTAGGTCATTCAGGATGCTGGAAGCATATCTTACAGAAACAGAGGCCCAGGAGGCAGCACTAGCACAGCAGCAAGCAGGTAGGTCAAGACAATAGAAAAACACAATACATGCATTGTTATCCCATGCTGCAACAATGCCTGAATGTAACAATGGAGGTGAAGTGAGTTATGATCAAATTGGAATATCCTAAACTTTTGAATTAACTCGTTCATGCTTAATTCTTCAATCTTATTTGATAAGTGGTTAATACAATGAAGATATAAGTTTTATGTCATACATAGGTGTTAGCATTTGCCTACATCCAACCTTTATCATACCATTCAATTAATATATAAATCAATTATAATTATTCTGAAAAAATAGTGTGTGTAAATGGCCTGACCATTTTTCTTAAACCTTTCTAATAGAAGCATATTCAAAATTTTGTTTAAAGTTGAAATTTTTTATTGACATATGTCAATAAAAATCTCAACCAGCCACTTGCTGAGTTAATATTCCATCCACAGTTATATTTCTATAGAAAAAGGCTCAAAGATGGCAGCAATAAAGGCATGAATTGGTCAGAAGTTTTTAATTCCATCTTATTATTTCTCACTTCACTGAGATTGTTTGCTGGCGTTTGTGCATGGGAGTCTATGTATTGGTTGTGGTGGGCCTCCCTGTGGTTACATGGTTGCACCCAGTGGTGTAACCAGACTTAATGGCCACTGACCTGTTAACATATATCTATACAGTGCATCTAGAGGTGAATGGTAAGTTATGTATGTTGATTAACAAACGAACCACACCTGTAGAACAATCAGCAGGACACAGTGAAGGTGTTAACAGGTAATGACAGGTAAAACATGACTCACCTGTAACGACAGGTAAAATATGATACACCTTACTGTGAGATTGACTCTACATGGTACTGTAGGATGTGGTTCTTTGATGTCTCAGCATGTATTTACCTGGTTGACATTATTGTTTGTGGGAGGAGTGCATATACATATTTATCTATATACTTATACATATATATACAGCTTGCCGCTGTTCGTAGTATAGAATGGTGGACTTGAGTGGTTGTGTTTTCTGTGAGGAAGGAGGAGGGTAATTGATGGCTCTTCATAACTCTGTCTGTGCAATGGAGGCAGAGATCATTGATCACTGAGATTAAAGCTTCCCCATTGAGTACAACCTCCTCCTATATCTTAACAGCCATCGTTCATAACTAGATATAGCCTACACAGTAAAATTGCCAGACCCAAATTGCCAGATGAGTTACAGCAGTAGAATCAAAACATCACTTGGTCTATCTATATCTTCGCGTATAAGCTAAAAAGTATGATTTTGAGACTAAATATTTATTGGATGCAATTCTTCTTAAATATGTATTATAACTCAGAGATGAGATTTGATAATGATAATTCATTGTAGTCATTTTGCCTGTATATTGAAGTCTGGTAATTTAAACCAGGGTAGAGGTCAAGCAATTTTATTACTGTGTTACAAGAAATGCCATGCATGCTTAAAATGCCCTACATCTTCTCCTATCTCTACTGGTATATACCGCAACTAAGCCCCTCATTGTCTCTCTCTCTTTCATTAAAAAAACTCAATCGAGATTGATCACCTCTCAACACCTATTTACAATAAACTTCTGCATGGATGTCCTTGCCTCAAATACAGCTTTAACCCATTCATGCCTGTAACGCCCAAAACCGCTTGACAAAGTTGATGATATCTCCCTAACAAAAGCATTTCTCCAACTTATGATTGATTCCAAAGTTATTCCAAAGTATCATAGGTCCAGATGACACTTGTCAAGAAAATATCTAGGCATGAATAGGTTAATACTTGAAGAGAACATTAATAATCCAGAAAAGTACATTACACGTCTATATTAACTTCCAGCGTGGCATTTTACTTGGTACAACAATATTACGGATACCTTTCAATTGTTCAAGATTCTTTGTTCCATATTTGATCACCTTTGCAGTATCCAGTTACACAGGGTAAAATGCTACCAAGGCAACACTTACCGCAACAATAAAAGAGACCCCTAGTGGACGAATGCTGCACTACACTCTTGCGGCATTTGTCGACGTTCTGACTGGGTGTGTCTTATTGTTTTTTGACAGCCAACCCAGCATTCCCGGTAGCGTCGGGGGTCACTTCATCACGTCCCGCGCCAGAAAGTTTTTTGAAAGGTAAAGACAGATTTCTTGTTGCCTGCAGTGTGCCCCTCTGTAATACCTCTCTCATCTCTCTGTGTTCTGTTCTGGTCGCCTCCATTCACTGCCAAGGTAGCTCGGCCATTTGCAGCATCAAGTCGCACATATATAAACCTTCTTTTTGTTTTTTCACCACTAAGGGGTATCGTTATGACAATTATTGTTATTTCTATTTGTCATTTTGTATCGATCATTACTCATCCAATGAACATGCATTTTTGAGTTGGGAGATTTTTGTTTCACGTGTTTTGTTGATTGGACTAATCGTTGATTTCCTTTCCCTCCTGAAGGTGTCAGCAGTAGTGCATATGCGGGACCAGGTCAGACATATGCAGGTCAGTAATATATTGCATAGACAAACAGTGGGGATTCACTCACCGCTGTCTGCGCATACTCTCTTTCTTTGAAGTTTTTCTCCTTAACAGCAGGCAACCCTTAGGATTGGTAACGCTGGCGCTCTAGGTACAGGTTAGTAGAACACCCCTTATACCCCCCACCCTACCCAACCCCCACCCCCACTCATGTTGGAGGCTTCTATTGGAGGCCTCTATTGGAGGCATTGTTATTACTAGGTAGATGAATTGCTATATGCCTAATGCCTTTGTTCATCGCTTGTTGTTTCAGAGATGTCTTGTTGGCATATTGATCTCACCTTTATTAATTGATAACGAGTTATTTTTGCAGCCACGATTGTTGACGCAGACAGGTTTAGTTGGCGGGATATTCCAGGATTACTGGACGACGCACGCGCAGTACCTGTGAGGTCTAAGTAGTACTAGCAGCTAACAAGAGTGTGTCTGTCTGTAGTTAAGCATTGTAACTCTTGACTCGCCGCCGCATGATTCTGCTTGCCACAATAAAATGGTAACCCATTTACAAGCCTTACTCTAGGGAGCTATGCCTGCTGCTGCCCCCTGGTGTCACTCTCACTGCTTAATAATCGCTACACTCCAAGAGCGAAAACAAAAAACACCGGAACAGAAATTCACATCACAGATTGATGGCCTTCTCACAATGCTTAGTGTTGGCATTATCCATTGTTTGTTCAACACTAATGTATTGTGTGATTGATACATGAAGTTGTTTGCTATATTTTTTGAGGAGTGCATAAACAGTGTTGGAAACAATGGGTTTCATTTTTTGATTTTTTGCGGGGTTGGGGGATGAATTTCGATTGGCAGTTTTGGTGATGTTCTTATTTATATTGATCATCAGTGGAGTGAGATCGAGAGAGAGAGAGAGCTGAATTTGTGTGGGTAGTTGTGTTGGGTATTTTGCTGTGGCAGAGCAGGAACAACCACCACACATCATATCTCAAGGTCAGAGGTCAAGGTCATGACCTGTAGTTCAAGGTCGCGATTCTGGCCATGGCTTCTGATCGCTTTTCGTTCAAGTTAACCGAAGATACTTGTCTCACGCCGCTTTCATTTATTTGTAGCAGGCAACGGTGCGCTCTGGCCGCCCGTCTTCTGGCAAAATCATTCTCTGGTGTAAACTCATGTGGTTGTCCTTGCTCACTCCACTGTTTTTTGTTTCCGCAGATGAGAACGGCGTGTACTATATCACAGACGAGTATGGCCAGCCAGTGGACAACTGGGGTCGACCACTTGCAGGTCAGTCTTTTTGCACGCCCAAGTGGATTAATGTTGGTTTCTGTGTTCTCCTCCAGGTGTCTCTGTAAGTGTCTCCTCTGTCTGCCTGGAACCTTGTGTTGTTGGTATGACCCTGACCATGATGATGATGATGATGACGATGAAAATGATGACGACCAAGATCATGATGAAGATCATGATAATGAAAATAATTACCGCAGGAGTTGGCTGGCCATTCTTCTTTTGCAATTTCTGCATAAAACGTTGAAAGAAAACAGTACATTTTTGATATCTAGACAAATGCTTCGTTGAGCTTCAAAAAAAAGTATCTTTGAATATATCTAGAAGTAAACGTGACATACAATAAATGAGGAATCTTTGGCAACTGGTCTAAACTTTGCTTGTCTGACTACTTCAGAACTGAGGTCATGTTGCTGAGGATTGTTCATTTCGATACGTCTCTCAGAGGAGAGTTTTGGCAACAGAAGGTTCTAGGGATTTTCCTGCACCATAAAACCATTCTTTTCACAGGAAAATTGTCTCACAATGAAAAAACCCTGAAAAGCTCATTGCTTGAAGTTTTGATTTGAGCGTTGATTGCTCAAACAAAAAACAAACAAACATGAGCAATTCAGATTGGTAGAGAAACATATTGATCTGCCTAGTGATTTGAGTCATTTCATCTGAAGACAATTTTACCTTTACATCTCTCCTTTTAAGCTCCTAATCTGGCATTTCAATTCACAGGACCTCCCGTGCACCAACCAGCCCGAGAAAAAGTGTTGGTTTCTGCCTCAGCCAATAGGTGGCGATCACCATCATGGTCTGCTGAGTTGCCTGCAGCGTGCTGTGTCAGAAACCAGTAGCTTGACTGCACGCCTGGACTCTCTGTCGTGTTCATCTCAATGCTCTCTACCATCTTTCTCATTGCTAGCCGATCCAGTACTGTCTCAGCCTGCAGTGCGTACGCGTGCTCCTCAGCCTCCTCCTCCGGTTTTTGCGGTCAAACCCGTGTCCACCCAAGGTAACTAACCACCCCATGTCTCGCCATTGCTCCGGCCACCATTTGTTAAAACCATCCACGATCGATCAAGACCAAAGTAGCGGCGGCAGCTAACTCTACGTCGTAGTTTTGGCTCTGGCGGCTTTGCTCTTTGTTCGTTGTTCTACACAGTATGGTTTTTGGACTGCGCATCCCGTTGTTTCTCTCCGGGCTTCTTTAATAACACTATTGTTTTTTTTTTCATCTGCATTGTTCCACCATTGTTCTCGACTTTGTTCCACCTTTACAGCTAACCATTGTTCCTAGTTCTCTTGGTGAGTCCCAGCTTTCCATCTCTCCGTCACCAATACCGCCGTTGTATCCAGTTGAAGAAATCAAGCCCGCCCATTTCGGCATTAGGTGAAGTACAGACTATTTGAACACCATTGCTGATCATTTCAGCACAATATTGAAATAAAACTGAACATTTGGTACTTTCTCCATTATAAGCTTATGTTGAGAGTTGATATTACCTCATTGATCACGTTTTTTACTATTTCTTCTTCATAACCTGAGGTTAAAAGTGAAATACCTTTAGATAATCAACTACTTAATTTAAAACTAAATCAATTGATTTAAATAAATCTTCAAGAGGTGATCTAACTATTGTAATTCGATTTTGGACAAGGTTGTAATTGAAGAATGTGTATATATCCGAAATCAAGCATTGAAAAGACCTATAGGAATCCTACTACAGCCAGGTATTGACTATTTAATGTCAGCTGTTATGAAATGAAAAGCAGAAAAAGTTATTCAAACTCATATTTCCATTTGTTTTTACTTGAAAAGCATACAATTTTTACAAGAAAAAATATGCAACGACACACCACCAATTCTTTTAGGCTTTTTAATAAACTGGATGTAGCACTTTAAACTAATATGGAATTTACTAATGTTTTTTTTCTTGGTCCTCAAATTGGCTTCTTCCTCTTGGTACTATCTGTATGTCTGACAGTTATCAATAGACTGAGTGGCATTAAGTGGCTGCTGTGGTTTGGTTTTCGTAGATAATCCTAGATTGGAATGCCCTTTTTTGGCAAGTAGTCTCATACTGGTATCTGCTTCTACTCGCAGAAACAGATTATTTATAATTCTCCAGTTTAGCTCAATGGCTGGGAAGATTTCACATATGTCCCATTTGGCAGCCTAAACAGCTTACAATATGGTTATATAGTGGCTTTGCTTATCATTGCTTTTCATCCAAACAATTTTAAGACGTTAATAGATTTTCTTCTTCGTTTTTGTTGTAATTTTTGTTGTTGCAGAAGTTCTGTTTCAGGTGGGTCTTTGTCTTTGCTGTAATTTTGTTTTCACCACAGTCAGAGGCAGAGGTGGACCAGGCCAAGACAGTTATGACGGTAGCCAGCCGTTCTTTGAGCCAGAACCTGGAGTCTCAGCCTTTGAGTACCCTCCAGGAGGAGGTAAGATAACCCTTCATCTAGTATATATATTATCCAGGCTAGTTTAAGTCAATAACAATGAACAAAACTTATGAAAATAGTCTTAAGATATTTCTGTTGCTAAATTACTTTTTTCATCATACTTCTACCCCCAAGAAAAGTATTTTGCAATCTTTCTTCCCCACTTTCCGACAGTCCCTTATTTAAAATATATTTTCACTTTTGCTTTCAAGGCGTTCAGGGGCTTTGGTAAATTAGTCAGTTTTACATTAATCTTAGAAGACAATTTATGAATAGTCACACATAATGAAAATCGTTTTTGAATGATACTCAAT
>OZ012685.1:38438867-38476367 GCA_963942565.1 Maea johnstoni | reverse complement strand
AATTATAATGCCTGGCAGTCTAGCAATTGAAATAGGCACTGAACATCTAGAATGTAACTATTTATTGAGCAAGCAAAACTATTTTGACAATTCTCTTTGGAAACAAGATCATTTTGGTGTGTTACAGTGAAGTTCTTTCATCTATATGTACCAATGTTCATTTCATGGTGTACTCTCATTCTTACACAAAGAGGTCCAATTATTTCACATATTTCATTCTTCTCCTCACTGTATTTCATCCCTATATTACAGAAGGAATTCACATTATTTATTTATTTATTTATTTATCTATTTATTTATTTATTTATTTATTTATTTATTTTTCCTTGCCTTTTCTCTCATTGTTTCACAAAGAATTTCTCTTATGTTTATTGTATTGTTCTTATTGTCTTTTCTCGTATAGTTACACAGAGAGGTCCTAAACCGTTCAGGTTAGGTGGCGGTACTTCACCAATCTCAGAGCCTGGACGATCATTCTTGGCCAGAGATCAAGGAGGTAAGAACTCGACAGCTTTAGAGACTTACATGTACAGTGGAACCTGTTAACTTGAACACCTTATTCAAAAACACCTTATTCAAAACACATTACATGTCCAAATTCAGTTTTTTGTCACTTTTTCTGCCATATCGCTGCCAAGTCGTGGCTAGACATTTTTAAGTGGTGGAGTAAACATGAGTACCTTTCGAAAACTACCGCCTAGCCCTAAGTAACTAGTAACTTTCTCACTTGCCCCAGCAAGGATTCGAACCTGGGCAGTAGTAAGAGACAGCTACTGGTCATTGGCAACACCTTAAACCACACAGCCATAAGGGCAGGCCCTGTACACCTTATACCAAAGGCACGCCCAAGTGCTATTATCTACACACAAAAATGTACCCAGTAGAGGGTCTTTCATGTATTGTGTGAACAACTTGAACAAGTTTCAACTGGATTCAACAGAAACAGAATTACCAAGCTTCTATCTGGTTTTTATTTGTCAAATAACATCACAGGTCACAATTTACAATTTGAATTTTTTTATAACTTGTTTTTAGGAAGTTGGACATTTTCTACCTGTCCACTGGTGTTCTTCTTATACAGGTTTCACTCTCATTTTAGTTAGCTTAGAAAATCTCCCAATAGACCCATCAGTAGTGCTAGGGCAATGTATCCAATATTATATGAACAAATGGTAAACATCAAGGTAGTATTTAAGGATTCCCTAAATAGTGCATGCTTACAGAGAATGCTAGTACGTAGTTAGTTGTGAAACATATTTGTGGTATTAGGTTAGGTACAATCATTCTGAATTATATCCTGACTAAGAACTAGCCTGTAATGGAGGTAGGACTCAGTAAGGTTGGCACATTTGCATTGCCAATGCCATTTCTACTGAAATGAGGCAATCAACATATAGGCTACCTTCTTGGAAGACACGCCGACAACTGTTAAATACCTTTTGAAAATAGAAACATCAAAAAGCAAATTGTTAACAGATAGTTGCTTAGATGATCTAAGGAATCACAGAGCGGTACCCAACCTTTTACTTTGATCATCTTTTTCATTATATCATAATGATTGCAATAATATTAATGATAAAAACAAATCAAAATACACAGCAGTAAGGCACATTCTCAAATAAAATTAGAGAAATACTTTTAATGAATTACACCCTTCACTAAACAATTTGTATTTAAAACAATCCTTAATAACAATATGACAATCAAGCCCATTAAAAACTGCTTAACACCAGTTTCCTTGCATTTTAAATTTCTTAATGACAATTGCTTTGGTTATTGCTAAATCATAGATATAGTAAACAATGAACTTAGCATTTCTTTCATGTTCAACTAAATCATAATTGTGTGAAGTTATAACTGCTGTGTGTCTTTTGCATCTCAAATTAATGCTAAAGCAGAGTGGAACATCAAATAAGCGTCTTCTAGGTAGAGTCACCACTTAAAGTTAATAGCAACTAATGTTTAACATGATAATCTAAGTCATGCACTTTTTAGATTATGAATACATTGGGACTTGAAAGGTACACATTCCTCAGCCCTGACCAAAGGTGGAAGCCTGTCTTATTTGCCTTGCCCAGTTCTGATTGGTTAGTGGGCATGCAAGAACTCACTCAACTATTTTTGAAGACATTTCCGGTCATGCTTCAAAAGCCCAAAAAGATTGAAATCAAAACGTTTTTGATTATGCTTGTTTAGTCATGGTGAAGCCAATTCCAGTTAAACGTCATAGGCCAGAACCGAAAAATATTGAAATCAAAAGTTTTTGATATTGCTTATTAGGTCATGGGGAAGCCATTTCTGGTCATGCTTCAAAGGCCAAAACTGAAAAAGATTGAAATCAAATTTTTTTGGAGAGCAGAGGGCCATATGATCATGAATTAGATTTTTTTTGATATATTGTATTGTTGAGAGGCATCAATATTGTGTCGTATTGCAAAAATGTCAAAGGTGCCAATCCCTACCATTGTTGTTGTTTGCCAGTGATGAAACCAGTCAAGCCGCCAGTTGCGGCCAACCTCTCGGACGTGCCATTGCCGCAAGCCAGCTTAGATCCAATGCCGCGAGGAGGTACAAACAAGCACTTTTAGCATCTTCTTACAATTAATTCATGCGCCTGCGCTCACTGCCAACTTCGTGCACCTCCTGAAAAGTTTCCGTAATCCTTTTCTCCCCCCAAAATCTCATCTTGGTTCTTGATATGCCCAACTTGCTATTTCCGTAGTACTAGCCCACTATTAGCGAAAAATCCCCCCAATTCCATTCCTCCTGGTTCGGGGACTCCCACTTTAATTCAGGATTGCATTTTGTATCTCGATCACCGTCCAAGCTCATTTGCATACAAACACATTTCCAACAAAACGGAAACAATAAACTTCAGTTGTTATGCTGCTTAAAATGAAACCATTAATTTGCTTGTTTAGGCTTAAGATTGCATAGTCAGTTGCATAGGAACTGTTTTGTTGTTCTTAGATGATTAGTAATAATGTTTTAGCTTTGGCTGAGTAACATTTCTTCATTATCATAAGCACCATTCAGTGAACCTAAATCATGAGTTATTCATGATGCAAAATAACAAAAAGTCAATCAAAATCTCTTTCACATGATAATTAATTGTATTCTTATTTGAACTTCCTTATTTCTGAAAGTTGCATATGTTTGTTAAGCAGTTTGGAGTCTTCTACATATACCTTTTTGATATCTATGTCACTTCTGTTACCTGTGCTATTTTCATCAACTCTTGACACAACATAGTTGGAGAAAATCAATCTCAATGTGTAAATTATATATATATATATATATATATATATATATATATATATATATATATATATATATATATATATATATTATATATATATATATATATATATATATATATATATATATATATATATATATATATTTATATATATATATATATATATATAATATATATATATATATATATATATATATATATATATATATATATATATATATATATATATATATATATATATATATATATATATATATATATATACATGAATGAGATTGTATTTTCACCTTTGCTATGAGTGTGAGTCTTGTGGAAGAGTGTCCATGTTTCATCTCCTCCTGCAGCCTGTGCCAAGTTATTTGAACGTGCCAAGTCGCCAATCGTTTTGCCTCCTAGTAGAGTAACTATGCAAGGTAATCGGTATAAAAGTAAAACTTAACAAATGGTTGCTGTTTTGTGCTAACTCACTATTTTATTTATTTTTGATGAGATTGGCTAAATATATAGTTTCTGATGTTTGCTGTGTATGATATATCAACAAAACTATTCAGTGCCTTGTGAAGTATAGGTTATCTGAATTATATTTGATATCTTTTAATTTCTTTATTATTTTGTTTTGATAAAAGTATATATTCACCTGATATACTTACCCTGTTCTCTTAAATGAGATGTATTTCAATATTGCATATATTTGGTGTTTTGTTGATGATATCCAAGTGGTGTGGCGATATGTCTCGTAGTTTGTTTATGTCCATTTTTCATTCAATCAACCAAATGTATACTTGGATATTTTGTTCTTCACGTACATACCACTGATGAACTTTGAATTACTTGATTCAATAATGCTTCTGCTGATAAATACCATCCATGCCTTGCATGCACTCTATCAGGCACTTAATTGCTTATTAAGATACAACACCAAGGCGCCTTGTATGTAATGCTTTTTTATGCATAACACATCATTCCTTTTGAATCTATTATTTAAACTTTTATTGATTGATCACTCTGATTATATTTAAGTAATATATATATATATATATATATATATATATATATATATATATATATATATATATATATATATATATATATATATATATATATATATATATATATATATATATATATATATATATATATATATATATATATATTGAAAGTTAGACTGATTAGGTTAGTTAAATGGTTGATCTCCCATTGTTTGACAAACTTTATTCCTAACTGTGTAACCATGATTGTGTTTCTCAGTGGCTCTGTGTTCAATGTGACGATGTAGTGAAGGTTTTGTTTCTATGATAATTGTTTGATCTCAACATGAGTGGGCACCTCTAGCCCTTATTCCCTCCTGACCCACCCATTCAGTATAATCTCCAAAAACAAAAAGAGCGACATCTGATAGGTATATAGGTAAAATTCTTAACTCGATTTGATTTTTATCTAGATGTTTAACCATGATAGTATGTAGTAATGTTGAAAGCATGCAAAGGGGCATTTATGTCAAAAACAGTCATATCCATACTATAATCAGTCAAAGCAAGGCATTTCTCTTCCTTTCCTTTTACTTCTGAACTTATATAGATAATAATTACTGCAATTATTTCTACAAAGTCTACAATTATTAACTATTTTGTGTATGTATGAAAATCAGACAAATGTTACTTTTTTAGTAGATTGATTGATGTGCAATAAACAAAAAAAAATTAATTTTTTTTTAAATAAAACAATATTTAGTATGGTACATGACTGTGACACAAATTCCCATTCCCATGCATAACATTTGTGTAGGTTGAGTTAGGTGCTAACCCTTGTGTCTTTTCCCCCACAGTTAGGTCTGTTCAGGCCCCTACTTACACTGACCAGCCTAGCGTTATTCAACCTGTGAAACCCCCTGTGCCCGTCCCACAACAGCGACCTGCCGCCAGGAGTCAAGGTAAAAACCATGACCTTTGACCTTCCCAGCCTCCACACAGTCTGTGCAATCAATTGTTTTCCAATTGTTTGGTTATAGCATACAATATATTAAACGAATTTCCTGAAGTATTTAGAATTATATTTAATTGAGGGTCAAGTAACTTTTGTCAATGTAAGGACATAAACTTTTGAATTGAATTTTCTGAAATAAAAAAAAAGAAATGTTTTTGAAGTATCTAAAATCTGAGATGAAGCATGTGCCTGTCTTCAGTATGAGAAAAGGTGCATTTTACTGGAATTATAGTATTGTTCGCAAAATTTAAGATTACAGTTCTCTTTAAATTAAGGGAATGTCTTTATTTGGAGTACTTTTCTGGGATTGTAGTTTTAAGGTGAATTTCATTAATTTGTCAGACCGTGTGGACACAGGATAGGTGAAATGGTTAAAACCAATTACTCACTTGGAACCTTTTGCTAAACAGACAACAGATAGACTGGTGAAAATATGCTATAAGGTCAGGGTCACCTCCAATTAAGGAAGTTGTGCCACATCTTGTTGTGGTCTTTCATTTACAAATAAAGTGTATATTTATAAGCTACATTCTCTATGACTTACCATAGACCTTTATGCATAGCAGGCATTTAATGGCAAGTTATTTAGTACAAGCAGAAATAAGCAAAACATTTTTTGCCTTTCGTTATAGAAACATTTAAGTTTTAATAATGTTTTACAGATTGGTATATTACTTTTTCTATCATGTTTTGTCTGTTTATCATAAAGTGTTCATATTATATTTATTTCGGGTGTATTCCTCTAGAGTGATAATCTTTAGTTATTTGTACATATACATGTACATGATAGCACGCCATCCATATCCTTAGTGGCCAAGTGTTCTGTAGCAAAGTTCAGAATATTGTAAGATCTGCCTTATTGCAAATAACCTCCATACAGTGAACACATTTCTACATTGAATACCTTATTACTACAACCTGATAGTTGTTAGATCACTGTGCCATTCTAAGGGTTGGTTGGTTGGTCTCTATCAGATTGATGAAGTTACACTTAATACTAGCAAGATGATTTAGATTGTGTGTATGTGTAAATATAGACTTACAGTGGTTGGACCATATATTTCCATTACTGTATTATTTGAATGGCATTGTATATTACTACACAAGAATTTAGTTTTCCTTATCATTTATGCTAAAATTTCTTAAAGAAAATAATGCCCCAAAACACACCCTCTTACACGACGTCGTGAACACAAATTGAATGCTGGGGTTATTTCCAGCTTTACTTATCCTTATACAATGGAGAACATGCAGCAATGATTGTGCCATTGTTGAAAACATACAACATAATTGATAGGTCAAAAGTTGTAAATGGCTAATAAACAATTGTTAATTTTAGCCAATTGTATGATTTAAGGGTAATGAAAAATTTAAAAGAGATTAAATTATTTTTTTACAAATGTGAGGCTCAAGCAGTGATATATTATCTACAAAAGTCAGTTTAGCAGGACTATAAGTGTTAAAGCAATATGGTCATTAATGTTAGTAAGGCTGACTTAAAGATGGAAAGTCAGATTTGCACTAGTTAGGTCACACCTGAAATTGAATCCATGCCTTACAGATACTGCAAACTGTATGTTCCCCATACTGTTCATCTGAAAAGATGTCCTATTTTTTAAACTCATTCAAGCCAGAAACTTCCATGTTAATGTAATTTGGACCTATGATACTTAAGAAAATTACTGTAGAATCAATCAGAAATTTATAAAACATTCAGAGGTTTCATTTTGATTTAGGATTCTCCTTTCAGTATTTCCTGGAAAATGCTCTGTTCACAGAGAAGTTTCCATGATATTTAGGTTGTTTTTGTGAGGTATGACCATGAATGGGTTAAGTCCTCTATTATATACTGCCGTGTGATTGGCTGTGTATGATAATGGGATGAGCCTTGTCTTTGACACCATTGTTTCCCATACAGTGACCACAAGGCAGAGACAGCCTCCACAGCCCAAACCAGTGGCAGTCAATCTCAGCTCTGACGGGGTACCAACGCCAGGTAAGTAAATACCTGGACAGCATCATCATCATCATCTCACATGTCATAGTACATGGAAATCAATTATCTCATTCATATCGAATATGTAGTTGGCTTCAAAAAAGTGCATTATATGGATTATGACTTTCACGCATACCATGCATATCAGTTACTTACTACATTATATGATGTTCAAATTTCACAATTTCATCATGATTTATGAATTTCACATGTGTCATTCATATGGCTTATGTCTCCTATACAAATTGCCATGTATGTAACATAATCCTCACACATATCACAAATTAATTCCACTTATTTTGTTAAATGACATATGTTATTCAAATGGCATGTTTTTTATGCATGTACGTTCTATAACACATGCTTCACACTCATTCATATGTAATGAATTTCACCTGTCATTTTTATCAGGTATGACATATTGTATAGAACTCATGTTTTTGAATTGATATGTCGATCTTTGACTTGACATGTGCATGAATGAAATATTCATATTACATATATCCTAAATGTATGACCCTGCTTAATTAATTTGTCATTTGTTATAGTAATAGGTCCAATATAGGAATGAGCTTAGTAAATATGCTCACCAATCAAATACAATTGTATTCATCAGGATTGGACTTGTATCCTTAAAGGCTAATAACTTGACCTTTGTTCTATGGCTCTTCTTAAAATTGTCAAGTTGGCGACGCGGAACATCGAACTTTTAAGCTTATTTATTTTTTCTTTGATATTGGTGTATTCTGATTTCCTACAATGTTGCCAATGCTGTAAATAGCATTCATTCAAGAAGTTAAAATTTCACATAACAATTATAGGAGAAACGAATATGTCAAATCCTGCAGATTTATTTCATAAAGAACTGATATATTCCTCCTCTTTCTCTGCATTGATCCCCCGTGCATGCCTTGAAAGCTTCATTTCTACTTCCTCCTCCCCTTACAAACTTTCCTCACTTGTAAAGCTTACAAACATATTTCAACTGCAACGAGAGAGATCTGCTGGGCTTTGTAGTTACGATGCTTGGCACCCAAGCATGAGGTCGCAGGTTGGAGTCTACGCTGGATCCTATTAGTGGGTTGGCCTGATCGCTATATATAAATGTGTGGCATCTTGGAAGGCTGTCTGTAGTGCTTCTGCAACTAAAAAACAACTTGGAACTATTCATAAAGTGAAGAGAATTTATTATAAGGTCAAGGTTTCTTTCTCATCACAATATGACCTTAGCTGTTGAAAGCGATGTAAAATCCACTTCTTTCCTTCAACTCAAAAGGATATAATTAGAAAGAAATATCTTCATCTCATAAGGATTCCTGCTGATGGTGGATAGAAAATCTGCCAAGTGAAAATGGTCAATAGATACTTCAAGTCAGAAAGAAGGAAATCAAAAGGAAATCAAGAAAAATCAACAACATTTTGAATATTACATTCACCACAATAAAAATTAATTTAATCACCTGCCATGAGCATCTAATAAACAGAGGGAACACAAATAAAGCATTACTTGTGCCATCACATTCACCATTATAAACATTAACTTGGTCATCCAAATGGCCATTAAATAGACAAGAGCTCACCTCACCATGCCATACTCTCATGTCATACCTACACCATCCACTTAAAATATATAAATAAACAATGAAACACCTATAATATAAACTGTTTAACAATTGGTGGCATTATATACAGTGTTAGTTACCAGCAGAGACCACGGACATGAAGGGTCTTTGTAGATAGGTGGTCTTTACTCGCAGGGGAAATACAATGCACTTTGGACAATGGCTATTGTAGCAGCGTTTTTTGTAGACAAGTGGTCTTTACTCACAGGGGAATACAATGCACTTTGGACAATGGCTATTGCACATTGGACAATGGCTATTGTAGCAGCAGTCTTTGTAGATAGGTGGTCGTTACTCACAGGGAATACAATGCACTTTGGACAATGGCTGTTGCACTTTGGACAATGGCTATTGCACTTTGGACAATGGCTGTTGTAGGAGCAGTCTTTGTAGATAGGTGGTCTTTACCCACAGGGGAAATACAATGCACTTTGGACAATGGCTATTGTGGGAGCAGTCCTTCTAGACAGGTGTTCTTTACTCACAGGGGAAATACAATGCACTTTGAACAATGGCTATTGCGGCAGCTTCACCTTTTATTTTGGTCAATGTTGCTGGGAACAAGTACATACTATAGTTGCTTTTGGCAGTTTATGTTTGATTTTTATAGGTACATTGGTATTGTCTTGAGCTTATATTTAGCTTTTAGTAATGTTGGTATTGTTTCATTAGGCTTTTTGCTTTCTACTTTTATACACATAGTGTAATGCTAAAATTAGTGCTAAAATGGGTGAATGCAAGGGTTGGTGTTACATCTTCACGTTAATGCCCATGAGAACATTGAACTCCTCCAATGCCATGTGTTTATTAGCTGCTTTCATACAGTGACACACTCCATTTATGCAAAGTAGAGAAGAGTTGCTTATTTAGCCTGGAACTATTGTTACTGTAGTGATGCAAACAACTTCAAGTACTGAATTATTTCCATTGTTTAGTTGGATATGACAGTCCGCAGAAGGTGATCTATGCCTCCCCAGGTAATTTACCTGTAGAAATTAGCATATGTTTTTATAATAATAAGTAATGTATCCATATGATAGTACAGCGTGATATATGATATATTACACAGTAGTGCAGATGCAGTGTAAGAATAAACATCCAGACATCTGCTTGACATTTTTCTTTGCCTTTCTTTTCTTTGTAAACTAGAATGATACATCAGCAATAATATCATCAGTAGTTAATCATTACCTAATTATTTAGAACAATTATTTAAAGACTTGTTAAGATATTGTATCGTTTAGGAAATATTGATATTGTGTCGTAACGTGAAAATTTTAAAGGTACCAATCCTTGCTGGAGATGGTCACGCTGTAGTTTTGTTTGCAGGCTCTGCTGGTGGAGACCCTATTGTGCCAGGTCTGCCGGGCAAGCCCTCAGGAGGTCAGTTAGTTCTCTAGGAACCCTCAAACACATACAATAAACCACAGTGTAGTTCTGCTATATACAACACTTACACCAGTAAAAATAACCTATACCCAACTTTTTTGCCTTTGAAACTTGGTGTCCAATTGCAAAATGTGCACTCTTTTGCAGATTTGGGTGTTTTATATTTCAACATAAGAGTGGAAGATACTGTTTAAGATATGAGAACAGTCAGAAGATGTAGTAACACAAAGTTTTACCATTAAAATCTTCAGTATATAATATATTCATACTCAACCAATGCTGAATTTCTGTAGAGGTCCTTTCCTTGATTAGTGATAATGATTAAATCAAACTTAGTCTTCACTGTATGTCTGTCTGTCTGTCTTGACCTTAGACCTTTCACCTTTAACCTTTGACCTTGCCCTTTTCCTTGCAGTCAAGATCGTGACTGATCGACCTGCATCATCGCCACCCCCACAAGGAGGTAAACCTTTTCCTATTCCTCACAACCACCTTAACACTGAATCATCCTACTTGCCTCTACTCACACCCACCTCAGGCCAATACTTACCATTGTCATGTTTGATTGCAATTTTTCATAATTGTAACTTTTGAAAAGTATATATATATATATATATATATATATATATATATATATATATATATATATATATATATATATATATATATATATATATATATATATATATATATATATATATATATATATATGTATATATATATTTATATATATAAATATATATATATATATATATATATATATATATATATATATATATATATATATATATATATATATATATATATATGTATATATATATATATATATATGTATATATATATATATATACAATTGTACAATTTTTTCATTATTGGTGGTTCATATATTCGTAAATGATCAGAAATGTTTGCAGTTTTAAATTTTTTCTCTTTTATTGGCATTTTTCTCATGCAAAAAAAACATATAACTCTACATATGTTATTATTGATAATTATTGTGCCTGAGTAAGAATAAAGATATTATTTTATCCTTCTCATCAAACTTACTTTCTTGCTTTAACTCATGAGTTTTACTTTTGTATCCAAACTTGCTACAAATACCCATTTTCGCCTTTTTGTGTCAGCTTGAATAAGCTTGGCCTAAAAAGTCATAAAAAGTCCCAGCAGTATTTTTTATTATCGCAAGTGAGTTTTTTACTAGTAATCAATTCATGCTGATAAGGACTTTCGAAATATCCTTAATGACTTTGTTGAAGTATTTGAATCAGAGGATTTCTCTTGAAAAAAAATTAAAATTGTCCTACAAAAAATTTGCAAATTTTGTGCCACTTTTACGCCACCTTGCAATGGCAGCTTATGAAAAGTTTAATGAATTTCTAACTGTGGGATATTTTTTAATGGAGTTTAAGTTTTAGATGTTACTGTCTCTACACCTTGTCAAATACTCTACTATGTCTTTAAGATATTATCTGAAATTAAGCTAGGTGTTGTGAGTGATCTGTGTATTTGTGTTGGAGGGTTGAGGCATGTCCCGCCGCAATTCAAGGCTCCACCCGTGAAACCCAAGCCTGCTTCCCAAGCCGTGCTGCTCGACCGAGACAGACCCAGAGTGCGTCAGAGACCTGTCCCACAGGCCGCCTCCTCTGCTCCTGCTCCTCCTCCTCCTCCTCCACCTCCTCCTCCTCCTAAGCCTGTGGTAACCCAAGGTAACATATGATATATGGTAGCAGTTACACAGGTTGTTAGTGTAGACTGAGCTTATTAAACCACCCTATGGATTTGCTTCTGTAAAGCTGGGCCAAGGTTGTGTACAACATTCACCTTAAGTTTAAGGATATTTAAATGTTAAGAATTAGTTTATAAATATGTTCAATTTGCATGAACACCAAATCTTTCATGTTTTGATGATATGTAATGGCAACTTATAATAGCGAATGTTCATTTGCATATTAGTACTGCTTTTAAAATGTCTCGCATAGCTAACCCCTACTCTTAAGCACTAGAGCAATAACAGTACAATATAAAGATATAGAACTCTCTGACTTAAGAGTCACATTAAAGGAAATTTGGCTTTTGTCAAATTACAGGGAAATAGTCTTTTATATTTAACATCTGAATCAATTTGCCTTCAATCCACATCCTTATAATAAATGGAATATCTGGTTGTTGGTCCACCTTAAATGTGGTATCATGTAGATTTGTTGCTTTCTTAAGTTTCATTAGAGGTGTTAGGCGATGGTGTATTTGGGTAATGATCCACCTTAAGTGTGATACCATGTAGAGGTATTGCTTTGTAAACTATCATTTGAGGTGTTAGGCGATAGTGTATTTTGGTAATAGTCTACCTTAGGAGTGGTATCATGTATAGTAAAGTTTCATTAGAGCTACTTGGCAGTAATGTATTTGGTAGTGATCCACCTTAAGTGTGAAATCATGTAGAGTTGTTGCTTTGTAAAGTTTCAGCACAAGTGTTAAGTAATTATAGTGTATTTTGGTATTGGTCCACCTTAAGTATGATATCATGTAGAGTTGTTGCTTTGTAAAGTATCATTATAGGTTTAGAGGTGTTAAGCAATAATGTATGAGAGTTGTAGAGTTTCCTTAGCATGAAGGTTTAAAAAAGCAGTTCTGTGGGAAGGCATTGTTTATCAATATGGTAAATTATATTTTGGTTAAGTTATAATAATCTATGTGCTACATGCAATAATGCAGTTTGGGAGATGGAGTCTAAGTGTCTGTTTTATAAAATAGCATACATATTAACTGATAATTGATTATAAGGGATTTTCACGAATAGGTCTTTATTTTTCAAAATAAGTTCTCTAAAACATGTTGTATATATTTTTAAAGTGCACAGGCATTTAATGCCAATACAACAAATTTTCTTTTAACCTAAATATACTCATCTGACTGTCAGCAAATTCAAGCTGGTAGTATATCATGTAAGGTATAATTATTTTTAAGATTTGCACATTTTCTCTCTCCAGTTCCTCCAGCTAATGCCCCTAAAAGAGAGGTATATGACCCATCAGGTAAATCCACTTTAATTAAATTGAGAGGGAGCAATTATAGCATCAATTAAAAATCATATCAAGGCAGGTAAATAGTCTTTGGCTTTGAATCAACTTAGCAATATTAAATGATAGGTTAAATGACCAGATTGATTAAATGCCCTCCTCCAATTTATATCTCTTATATTTTAAAACTAACTGATTTTTTTTTTGATGGTTGAGATTTTTAGCCTTAACCCTCTACTTTGGGAATGGGGGCAAGGGGTTATTAATGTCTAGGGTGACTTCCAAAATAAGCAATTTTCTGGTATCTAGTTAGTAATATGAAAGAATGATAACTTTGGATGAATCGCCTTTTGAATTTTATTTCTGTAGAAAGGGGTGGATGCATAATATGATTACAAGCAATGTCTCTCTCTCTTTTCACTTTGCAAAAATTGATTTTATTTTGGTTTTGCACTTCAGTACCACCAGCTAATGCCCCACAGAGACCACTGTATACCCCACCAGGTAAAACCGGCACTAGCAATGTAGTCTTAGCAGCTGGTTCATGTAGGATAGGCAAGCATAGCTCAAATTTAGTTTAGAATGTCTTTATAGCATGACTGCTTTTAAGAAAAAGCAGTCAGGTTTATGCAGTTCAGCATAGTCAGAAAGTAATGCACAACCTAACATTCTGATTTTTGCTACTCACTTAATAAATAGGACATATCTACTTTGATATGTAAAATTTCAGAAAATATGTCATTTGAATGAGTTGAATTTGTCATACTTATATGTTAAGCTTATTTACTATTTGCATGAAAACATGTCATTTATCAAGATTTTAGCCAACCATTATATAATTGTACTAGGTATTTGTTATCGCCAGTCAGGAATGGGTTAAAGCATGGTTCCATTGGATAAGAGTAGTATCAGCATTAGTCAAAGAGTGTCAATTATATACAATGAAGTCAACAATAGCAAATTGCAATAATTTTATCCATAGTTGCATGTGAAACAATAGGCATAAAAGCATACTTTCATCAGCACAATTCATGACAAACAAAAGAATGGTGATTTAAATAAGGAATGATTGTTAGCAGTAATTTCATACTTATTTTGGTAGTAAAAATCTAATGCTTTAAACACTACAAAATCTGCAATTTAAAGCCATCTCTACGCCAACACCTATGGCATATTTCCCAATCTTGATTGTGAGGGCACACACATACACATATACACATATGAATATTTCTTTTTACTTAGGTGCCACAAATCTTGACATCCTTTTGAATTTGATAATCAATAATGATATGAATCGTCAGAATTTTCAAAAGGACAAAATGTACACATTTATACATTTCAATTTTAAAAAAGGATAATGGTTTACCCATTATTCATTTATTTGCATATATCTATATAATAGGTTTAATTTTCATTCATGAAATCTGTACATATACAACAAACGTGTGCCTTTAGGCTTGTTGTCTGCGCGTTCGACCATGATCAAGTAGTGATCATGACTGCTTTGTTTATGTAGGGTGTGTGTTTTGTTTGACTAATTGTTCAACCTTTGCTTAATTAAAGATTAATCCAACAGTAATTCTCATTTGTAGACATTTATATTTGTTTAGAATTCTGAGAATGGTTCTTTTCATTTTTTTTTATAGAATTGTTCCAGTTTTACAAAAACATCAATTTTTATATGTTATTGGACCATTTTATGAACTCATTGATATTGTTGTTAACTTTTTAATGATCTCCTGAAATTTGTTTCATTTAGTTTTCTATTTCAAGTCATTTAATTCCCAGTATCAATCACAGTCCGTATTGGATGATTGATACATATTTTATTTTTTCATTTGTGCTGTTATTTACTGCGTATTCTGCAAAATAATATGCAACCTTTGAGAACCGTTAATTTAAGTGATTACATAGTTTAAAAATTAGTATTTAAGTATCCGTCTTTGTGCTGTCCTGTTCAGTGGCACCACCAGTGACGCCAGCGAAGCCAAGCGTTCCTGCGCCGCCACCTCCACCTCCTCCTAAACCTACAACACCAACACCACCGGCGGCGCCACCAGCACCACCATCCTCTACGCCAGCACCAGCACCAAAACCAGCAGCAGCTCCTGCGCCGGTTCAAGAGAAAAAACCTGAACCAGCGCCAGAGTCGAAACCGGTGACAGTGTCGGATGCAAAACCGGCACCAGCAGCGCCAGAGACAAAATCAGCACCAGAGGCGAAATCGGTGCCAGTGTCGGACACAAAACCGGCACCAGCAGCGCCTGAGACAAAATCTGCACCAGAGGCGAAATCGGTGCCAGTGTCGGACACAAAACCGGCACCAGCAGCGCCTGAGACAAAATCAGTGTCTGAATCTCCTGCAGCAAAACCTGAACCTGCTACTAAGGAACAAAAACCAACACCAATAGCTCAAACCAAACCTGAAACTACACCAACACCAACACCAGAAACAAAACCTGAAACAACACCGAATAAAGAACCTGCCAAAGAACCTGCCAAAGAGCCAGCTAAAGAACCGGCTAAAGAACCAGCAAAGGAAGGTAAAGAAATCCTCTCAAAGGAAGCAGTTCAATAAATATTAACAATGCTTTTTGTATCAGACAACAACAAGAGAAGCTATGAGTTTTTGATAATTTTGAGCCACTTATTCTTTATGTTTATTGAGCTTTACATCTTTTCTATGCTGTCCCTACCTGATATTTTGTCTGTATAGTCTTTTACCCTTAAGAATCTCTTTGCCAACCCATCACCCTTAAGAATCTCTTTGTCAACCCACCAAACCTAATTGCTCTTTTCCAAAGTTCATTTTACAGAATTTTCGCTGACTGGGTACTCATTTTGAGAAACCTGTCTGTATGTCAGCTACTGTGATCTTGGTTTATCATATATTGCACTACTTCCCTGCTTGTACTGAATGCAACTTTCTCCTTGCCAGTTGAACCAGCTGAGCCAAAACCAGTTTCGCAACCTGCCCCGTCATCCGAACCAGCAGCAGAACCCTCCCCAGCAGGTAAACCATGCACTCCATAGTCCCTGTGCATTATCTATGACCCTGAGCCATATCAATTTCATTTCCTGTCTTGCAGATCCTATCAAAGAGTAAAATATCAAATTGAAAAAAATACATGCCAGATTGTAGATTTTATATTCTTTTTTTTTTCACAGTGATTTTTTGGAGGAATGTTAGATTAAAATTGCAATAATAATTCAACCAATTTTCTGTAAATCTCATTGGTTAAATTATAGAGTAGGTTTAATGAAATGAAATATAAAACTTGCTCATGAATCAAATCCAAGCGATTATTTTGGCAAGGTCAACAGTTGAGTAATGAATTGATGTTTCCATATTTTGAGAGGAGCTGATAATTTGTGAGACATACATTTTGCCAATAGGCAAGAGAATCTCTAAGACAAGAAATCAAACTAATTTGGCCTTTAATCAACCTATATGCATCTTGGTTGCACACATTGTCTGACATTTTTTGTCATAAGACTTCACCTAAAAAAATATTTTGAAGATATTAGAGATGGGATTATCAAACTCAACAGGAAATAGGGCTGCATACCGCTAAGGGTGAAGCGGTACTGTACCATAACCGGTATCATCGAAACGATACAGTATTTTATCGGTACTGCTATCGGTATCTTGAACTACGCTAAGTACACACTTAGCGTAGTTCCTGACATAAATCTAAAACGTATTTCTTGTCTGTCAGGTATTTTAATTACATCATGTGAAAAATAAACAGTCGTACTTACTGAAGCTGAACTTGTTAGATCCACATTCTGCTCATTCTGGCTTGGTGGTACGATATAGCGGCAAAGCCAGCACCATCGCCGCTACCATATTCGGTACGGTGCTGGTACCGAGTACCGGGTACCGGTGTACAGCCCTAACAGGAACAACCCATTTTTTCTCTTAAATACTGCTTGCTTTTCAAAAACTGTCCACAAGTCCATGACCATGTGTGTGCTCCAGATGTGAGTGGGTATGGCAGCTGATGCTGATAATATAGTCCTAGTTTATTCACAGGTCGTTTAGCTGCTTCAGGAGGACTGCCAAGTAGAATTACCGTATTCCTCCGATTAAGCACACATACCCCAAATAGGTGTCCAATCAGACATGGCGTAACAAAAAAAGGGTGAAGCGTTCAAGCTCATAGCGGCAGCGCACGTTGGGTGCGGCTAATCGGAAAATTACCTATACCCCTTCTAGCAATTTTTTTCCTAACTTGTTACCCGTAAGTGTGCTTTTATGGAGGAATACGGTATATGATTTGTACAGCATCATTAGTTACTTGTCACATGGTCTGACTGAGGTGCAAACATAGTTACAGTAAAGATATTTAATTTTTGATTTTTGTATCAGTTGTTCAGTTTCCTGCCAGTGGCACGTAGATACGAAGCACAGGCAATCAGAATTTATTGAGTTTGCAACTGTTATGTGCAGTTACTATCAAAAATGTACTTTCATGGTAACAACACCTAAGAAGAGATATCCGGAAGAACATTGCATAAAACAATGGGAACCTTAAGTAGTATTTGAATAATATTTAAGTTAGATACTGAAAATATCCTCATAATTTAAATGTCTATGATGATATGCATTTATTGTTTATTTGTGCACCTCTGAATCCTCAGACTTTGTGACTGCTGCTGCGTTGATTAGTGTCAAACATCATCCTTGTCATCCAAATGAATGTGATAATACTATGACATCATTCTTATCATATCTTATGAATTCTTAAAACCTTGTTGTGTATAATCATAATTATTTGGCCAAAAGCTACAAAATCCTAAACTTTAGAGCAATCCTTAGGAATTGTCTTGACCAGAACTATCTGTGTCTTAACCCTTTCATGCCTGAATTGACCTAAAGCACCCAGGTTGTTTTGGAATAATTTTTGTGAGCATACTTTGGTAAATACTTTAGTATAGGATTACTATTAAATGGAAATCATAATCTAAATTGCATCTCTTATGGTCAAATATTCTGTGGTGTTATGGTTGATTCTGATATTTTTCAGAATTTAAGGACTTATGATAGCTTCATACAAAACTTACCATTAGGAACATTTTAGCATGAAAGGGTTATTGTCTATCTCACCCCTTTTGTCTTGTACAGTATTGTCTGCAACTAGTTATCTTGCATTGTGGTTCCAATATGTGGCGAGACCAACTTCATTTGTTTTTTCATGGTTGCAACCCATAAATCTTTTGGTGAATTTAAAAAAAAAATAGAATGAAAATGATAGATTATAGATATAAATTGTTCTTTTTGGTAGCAACAATTTTTGAGGTGAAGTAGAATATAATTGTCCTAAATTATCTGTGAAATTCATTGATAATGTAAGAAATAAGAATCTTTGAACCCTTTGGCTGATAGCAGCCTAAAATGTTTTTTTGATTTTACAAAAATCTTTTATATTTTTTTGAGGTTGCCATTTTTGCCATATCTTTATAAAATCAATTTGAATTGGTCTGGTCTGATCTTTACGATACAGTTTCTTTTCTGTTGCACATCTCTCTCTCTCTCCCTTCTTTTTCTCCTGAAACTCTTGTCCAGTTCGCTGCCTTTGCTTCAAGTCGTTCTGGTTCTTTTAATAGCTGCAGCACCGAGGCCTGCTCAGAGGCCTGCACCAGCACCCGCACCGGCACCCGCACAGGCACCAGCTCCGGTATCAAAACCATCTCCGGCACCAGCACCGGCACCGGCACCAGCACCGGCACCGGCACCACAATCAGGTAAGAAAGGAATTTATTCCACATGTACTTAACTTGTTTCATGATTTTTACATATTTCCCTTGTGATATATATATAAACAACATGGGAAGGCTTAATTGTAATATTCTGTTGTGTGGAAATGTATGTATTGCTGCACTTTGTATAAAATGTTTTATTATTATTTTTCTCTTTTCAGGGACTGTATTCTTTGTTCTTACTGTATGACTGAATCATTTTGTATTATGGATTATATTGCATATTATGTATCCTATATTGTTTATGGTTTTTAATTTTGTATTTGTGTATTCATTATTTGTAATTTACCCATAGAAATGTATGATAATAAAAATAGTGTTACTGTGAAATTGATATACCGATATATTGGTGATTGGTTTTTCAGCACCAGCGCCTGCAGCACCGGCGCCCGCACCAGAGCCTAAACCGGCACCAGCTCCGGCACCGGCACCGGCTCCGGCTCCGGCACCGGCTCCGGCACCAGAACCCAAACCTGCTCCAGCACCGGTGCAAGAACCAACTCCAGCACCAGCTCCAGCACAGCCAGGTAATAACCCAGCAAACATAACATCATTATTTCTGCATAATAAACACCTGCCTCTGACTTATGAAATGTACAGTGTTTGTCAATAAAGTGCAAAACCACATGGTCAGCAGATGTCACCCTTCTTCACTGAAACTTTGACAAAATGATTGAATCATTATGAAATTTTTATAATTGCTTCTGAAATCTAACCTTTGCATTGGCTGATTTGAATACTTACCAAACTCAGATGCTCAATACTCAGGGCTTGCCCTGATGGATGAGTTGTCTCAGGCATTGCCCTTGACCATTCAATGTTTCTCACCAATGCCTGGCTCAAGAATGTTTGAGAGTTTCCAGTAACTGTGGGTTAGACTGCGGTTTCTTCCACTTACAACTGGGTAGTCATGAATTAGCTGTAACATGGCAGAAATATATACAAGCATAATCCCTTAATATAGGAATAATTAAATTTTGAGCATGAACAGTTTCACAATACGAAATGGAACACATTTTTCTTGGCCTAAAATATAAAGAAATATAAAGCTGTGTATATTTCAACCTTTGCTGTGTTTCTGTGCCAATTGTGAATATTATTTCTATGTTGTCCACAGCTCCCCAGCCAGAACAGAAGCCAGCAGAAGCTGCCCCCGCTCCTCAACCTGAACCAGGTAACCTTTGACCTTCATTTGACCTTCATTTGACCTCCAAGTAACATTTCCCTAAGCATTCACAACGAGTCTTAATTCATATCATTTCATTTTTTGTTTTTCTATGTTGTTTTGGGAATTTTCATGTGTTCTTGCCCCTCCAACCCTCTGCATGTCAATCATTTCCTGGAACAATGGAGTGGACAATAGGGCCATTGTCTTCTGCCCTTTGATCTCCAAAACCTACTCTGCATTAACTCATCATTCATCCCCATAATGCCTAAGTGTCATGAGATATATGCAATTTTTTATATTCACATTCATATTTAAGATACATATTTAAGATAATTAAGAACAATATTTAAGATACTGGAATGAATTTTCTTTTTAAATGTGCAAAATTTCTTCAATATTGTGAAATATATATTCTATTTATGGAAATCCTGTATATTTACCTGATCGCTTAGGCTTGCTGAGAATGAATGGACATTAACTGTGATTGTCTAGCTATGTGTTAAACCCACACACGTTTTTTCCTCTGTATTTTCAAAACGTCCTCGAGCCTCCCCTAACCTTGTCTGGTATAAAGTTTCTTTACCTTTGTTATCTGGCTATGGGAAAGCGAAAGAAAAAGGAAACTGTTTGCAAACTTAAAGCGCAGTGTGAGTAGCGAGGTTAGTGATCATGATTTGTAGACGTTTCATCTAGGGCTGGTATTGATGAGAACCAACCAGGCATCTCAGCATCTACCTTCTCATTGTGAAGGACAGTGTTGGTCTATCTTAGATCTCTCAATAATTGAATGGCATAGGGGGGAGGGGGGGGAGGGTTGGCAGGAATGTTCAAATGAGTTCAATAAGGAAGTTTGATATGAGGGCTAATTTTACCAGATGCGTCTTCTAAAGCATGGGCAAGGACAGATTATAATATAATTGTTGTTGTTTTTAAATATGAAAAAGAATATATGGATGATAGTAAATCCCTGCAAGTCCCAAAATGGCACTTATTAATTAGGCTTGGAATCGGGATTGGTAGCATAGTAATTACACTGCTGCAAATCCTAAGCCTCAAAATATGGTATATCAAGTCAATACCAGTCCTAGTGTTCCTCATAAGAGTGAGGATTTGTCCTGTGATGCGTTCGGACTAACACATGTTTGTGTGCCACCCCCTAGAGAATCCTGCCGAGAAGAGCACCGCCGCTGTCTCTCAAGTAGCGACACCTGGTGGCCAAGGAGAGAAACAGGCTGTTGTTGAAGCTAGCTCTCAGCGGGCTCCGCAGTCTGGGGTGGAAAAGACCGAGGCAGCCAAAAACGTTGAATCAGAAAAGCAAACTAAGACTGATTCGGTAGTGAGCGGAAATGCAAAAACAGCAGAAAAGGAAGATCATCCGCAACTGGATCCGAGTCAAAAACAGAAAATCCAGACAATCCGTTGTGAGGATAGTTTTGATGAGAACTCTGAAATAGATTTACAAGAAATAGTTGATGCTCAAGAACAACCTGCGTCTCTTGATGAAAAATCAAATCAAGGTAAGAAAAAAGTAGACTAGGAAAATATTTAAACGAGACTTACTGCCAATTATTTGGAAGGAAGATGGCATCGTTTCATGAGTGATGGAGCAGCACCACCTAGTGAGGGTAAATGGAACTAACCATGGCGTTTTACTAATCAGTTCATCTGTAGGACACCTGCTACGTGCATTGTACGTTAATTCCTCTGTATATGTTTGTGTACAAAGTGTGTATCGTGTCCATAATTTTATCATCCCAAAACTTGCCACAGATGGTTTTTTGTCCTTGGTGTATCCTTCTATATTATCCTATCATTAACACATACTTCTTTTATCCTGAACTTTTTTGAACTTCCTAGCTTGAATATTCAAATCAAATATTTTATTTTGATTTCACAAAATATTTAAGTTTTCGTTTTTTCCTTAATTAACCATAATTAACCAGATCCTTTGGAAATTTTCCTAGCATATTTGACAGTCCCACATGTTTTATCCTCGTTGCTTCCCCTAACCCCTCGTTTGTATGCTCGTCTTTCAGCTCTGACACACTCAGAATCAAATATGGCTGCTGAGGTCTCGGAAGAGAAGACCTCCGATCCTAGCACACATGTTTCTCAGACAAACCCGACTGAAGTCTCGGAAACAGAGACCTCTAGTGTTGCAGAGACAAAGGTCTCTGCTGAAGTCTCGGAAACAGAGACCTCTAGTGTCGCAGAGACAAAGGTCTCCGCTGAAGTCTCGGAAACAGAGACCTCTAGTGTCGCGGGGACAAAGGTCTCTGCGGAGGTCTCAGAAACAAAGACCTCTGAGCCAGACTCACAGGCTCTTCAGTCTAAGCCTGCTGAGTCCTCAGACACTGTCTCTGAAAATCAAAACTTAGAACCCCAAACCAAGGTCTCTGAGCCCACTAAAGAAGGTATATACACCATATGATTTTCTATGTTTGTACTAGTGCTTTTGTAGGAGCTTTCTATTGTTAACAATAGAAGAATCAAGATTTACGTTTTACTGGAAGCTTATGGAATAATGAAATGCTGTTTTATAACTATGATTATATTTGCTAATTATTAATTGATTAATATGAATATTCATCTGTAGGAGTTGGCTTAGTCTGTTATAGGATGCATGTGATTAATTACGAGAATTTGTGCTGGTGCAGCACAATTGCTTTACTAAGAGCTGAATAAGTATGTTTTTCCTGGTGCTACTATTTTGGGGCTGCTTATTGTTGGTCATTTCGTTCTGTTCCAGCTGAACCGGCAGCCGAACCATCGCCCCCAGCGGAGCAAGAAGCAGGTAACTAGGGGCGCTCTGCTGCCCTGCTGTGTAAGGGTCTGCAACCCAATGAACCAGACCTGAGGCACCAATGTAACCTCCAAGTTCACGATTCTCAAACTCTAGTCCCAACGATCAAATCTCCAACCTTAATATCTCTATCGTTTTACCACCTAAGGGGTTTTAAGTCATTGCTTCACCAGAAAGTACCACCCTTAATGTTTTCCTCAAGTCAATCCATACTGATGCGCCATTATTCATGTAAAATATTTCATCCATATTGTTCTGCTTCATCAAAAAATACCACCCTTATTGTTTTCCTCAAGTCAATCCATACTATTGCATCATTATTCATGTAAAATATTTCATCTACGGACCAAACTGATACACACAGCTTATGCATTCCTCCTATTACTGTGCCCTGCATAATGATTGAATTCATACATTTTCACACATCCCACCTTGATTACCATTTTCACCAGCTCCGGCAGCTCCAGTTCCGGCTCCAGTTCCAGCGCCAACATCGGTCATACAACCATCATCGCAACCGGCGACCACAGCAGTAACGGCACAGGCACCGTCAGCTAATGGCTCAGGATTCGCTTTCACATCTCAACATTCACCCGCCGTCATACAGATGGCGCCACCTCCAACTCAGTCGCAACAGACCCCTATCGCCTCGCCACACGTTTCTCAACCACCAGCGGGACAATTCACTCTCCCTACCTCAGCCCCTGGGGGGATTCCCCAGAACATGTTTTCGCAGTTTCCTCCAAACACCCTATTCATACCCGCCACCAGTGGGGGTTCCACCACCCCAAACATGCCCATGATGTACTCCTCTCCCCCTGATGCTAACGGTAGCCCGGGGATACCCTCCTATGTCTTTGCTCCCACCACAGACGCTTCCGGAAATGTCCATTACGCTTTTCCCGCCGGTGCCATGCCGCCAGGATTCGCTGGTATGCCAGCTGGTATGCCAGCTTACTATTTCAACCAACCAGGTAAAACTCTAGTCATCCCCGATTTGCCATTTTGAGTGTCCGCCCCGCAGGCTCAGATCTGAATCAGCAGCCTCCTCCTCCTCCTCCCTCCTTAAAACACCAGTAATTAAAACACATGTCATCGCCGCCATCATCTCACAACCAACATCACTACCACTACTACCATTACATGTCCAAGGCCTACAAAAAAGTGTTTGTTTCCGGTAATAATAAAAAAATAGAGTATTTTGGATAATATTTTTTGCAAACATGTGTTTCATGCATGTTTTATATTGATTTGTAGTTGGAAGGGAAAAAAACTTTAGGGTAATTAGGGTAGGGATTCTTTCAGTGAAAACTAGTTAAGGCCAGGTTACGGGAAACAAACAACTTTGTTTAGGTCCAATCACCCTCTAATTGACGTGTTGGTGAATTTAACTTTCTACTCATGCGTGTGATTTGATTCCCGTTCTTTTGTAGCCCCTCAAGATCCAGCCTCTCCAGCTCCTCCCCAAACAGCGCCACCTGGTGCTGAAGGTAAATACTAATGCACTACTGGCTCTACTCCTCAGGTGTGACTCACTCCAGGTTGCTTGGTTTTCTAGAACTTAGAGAGTTCACGTGTGTTGTTCTCTTTGACCTTTCAACTTTAACCTTTGACCTCTCTCCTCTTTGCAGGTCCTCACTCTCTCTCCCTCTATAGTGAATTCTAGTACGACTTTCCCATCTACGAAATATTCATTAGATTTGAAAGTTTTTTGTCTTTTGAATCATCATGCACAGTTGTTATTTTTGTAGATATTTTAGATATGTGATTTGATTGTTGAATTGTTTTGTAACTTTTATAACTTGCATCAATACTTGTAGTTTGTAGGTATTGATTTTTGTAAAAATTTATGATTTTTCTTTAGAATTGTCTTATAATATGTAAATTTGCGTAATTTATGTATTCATTACCACTGAATTTTAACTCCACCCTTGTCTTTATTGGTGATGAATTCATTTAAAAAATAATTCATTCAATGAACATGGTAAGATATCTTTCATATTACGAAAGCTGCTTCTATAGTATGTACTCTTTTCTCCTTATCAGCTGTGATACCACAATGAGTTATGACACATCCTTTTCATTTGACGCCCGTACTTTCTTGCTTTCCCTTTGTAAAAAGGCCAGCCTGCTGGTCTCCAATTTCCCTCTCTGTGACATCCATTCCCTCTGTGACTCTGTTACATGTGTGTGTGTCTTCTTGTTTGGCAGTGCCGCCTAAGGATGCCGCCAGCACCGCCACCACCACCACCTCCTCTTCCTCCTCGTCATCGTCTGGGCCCGCTCCGGCCGAGTCGGCGGCGGCCCAATCAGAAGGTAATTATACCTCTGTCGTTCAACACCCACCAACCGTCGCTGCTGCTGCTACATCCTCTACTCTACCTAACTCATGGTCATCTGCCTCATCCGTACGTATGTCCGACTGTCTGTCCGTGCCGGACGCAGAGACACGTCTGTCGTTAGTTCTTCATTGGTCAGATTTTTCCTCTTCCTGTCTCGTGTACTTTCTCCTTATCCATGTGCTACTACCCCCCTCTGTTCTGTTTGGCTGTGTGTGCTTATCCCAAGTACTACGTCCACCCCCTTTTTCTTGCTGGTCAGTTTCCATCATTCTGGCTGACCGCTTGTCTCGGTGCTCTATTGGTGGTCGAGGATTTTCCTGGCTTGGGTAAGGTTTAAACTCCTGGCTTGACGATGTGCTAGCTGGGATGATGAATATGGTGCGGGTTCGAATCTGGAGTTTAAATGTGTTTAATCCTATGCTTTTTCTTTAGCAGGCTGTTGAAGCTGTCGCCGCAGCTGCTGCCGTCGCTGCAGCCGGCGCGAGCGAGCGGTGGCCGTCTCTCGTGTTCCAGGGACTGTAGTAGTGAGTGTGCTCCCTCTGTTGCCTGCTCTTCCTACCCCCCTGTGCTGTCACGTGTGGTTGCCTACTTATTTCAGACACCACCTAGAAGGACGCTGGTGACGCAGCCGCCGCGTTTAACTCCTACTACCCCTCAAGTAGGGTGTGGACGCCCCCAATACAGCAGGTAAGAGGGACGGCCACATCTACCCACCAAGTCAACATTGACAATGACGATGATCGGAGGACACCTGTCCTTTTCCCCGTATGACTCACCCCGTAATCCTTCTGTTACTCATAACACCCTCAATCATCACATACTTACCCGGTGTCGTCCGCGTCAGTGTGGGTAGGTGGCCTTCCCTGAGGGGAGCAGCGCATATTCTCGGCACCACCGCTGCCGTGGGAGTAGTGGGTGTGAGAAGCAATATGCGCTGCTCCCCGTCGTCGTAGCGTTGTCCCGTAGGGGACATTGAGGGTATAAGTGTCCACCATCATTACTGCAACAACAGTTTATGCACTCCTCTCATGATTTGGGGGTAGATCACTGTGTATGATGTATTACTGTGTATTTGTGCTCTCTCACTGCTTCATTCATATTCATCTTACTTGGTTTCTTACTTTGCAGCAGGTAGTTTATATGGCGGCCATTTTGAAAAAAAAGGCTTCCATGGCTATCCTGTCTCGAGCACGTTTCAATCTGTGTTTTTTTTTTTGCTTTCAGCTGGCCAGGCCCAACCCCCTGCCCAGTAAGCCTTACAGACGCTACTTGCTTGGTATGCACTTCTGCTGGGGATGGACCGACCCTGGACAACAACAACAACAACAACAACATAAACAAAAACAACCAACCTTTCATGGACTTAGCATCTCCGAACTTGGGCAATCTCTTGGAAACTGGATACAAAGTTTAAGCATAGCGGTTACTGCGTGAAACTCACTGAAGTTGGCTCTTTTCCTTAGTTTACATATTTGTGGAGTAAAATTTACAGCAATTGCGACATGGCTCATCAAAGGACTTGGTGGAAGGAACTATTATTGCTAGTGTCACTGCCATATTTGTATTCTTGGTCTAACGTATGAATTTTAATTCTCTGCTATAGGTATATTGGAGTGATGATGAAATTGCTGCAAAACCAGATATATATTTGCGCTTGCTTCGAATGATGGAAAAAATATACTTAAAAATTGATGAAAAAAACGTAGGAAAGAACATTTTTGAGATGGAACCCGTAGTGCCTTATAAATATACCAGTGATGTTATTGAGTGAATCTGTGCCTTAGACTCGAAGAAAGTTTTTATTTCCATGTTCTTACTAGTGATGGACATACTTTTTTTCATGTATTTTTCATTTGATATTTAGAGTTTTCATGGTCTGGTGTTTGCTTGTAGCTGTACAAGTGTGCAGGAATCCTCTTGCCATTTTCACACATATATCTAGAAGCGTTGTTAGTGAGTGCCGGGCGCCTAGCTCGCACTCAGAGTTTCCGCCTGTCTACCAGAGGCTTTGTACATGATCAGCGTCAGGCAGATAGTGCTCTGGCTATATCCCCACCTAACCTGTGCTTCTGATGCCTACATAGCCTACCAGGACCACAACCACGTACCGTGCTGACACAGCCTGCTGGCGTCACCAATGACCGCAAATGCAGGGGTGTCCAAGTACAAGGATTTTAAATTTCCCAATATGCAATAACTGTTCCAGAAAAATGTCACCAGATGACAATATCACCTACAAATTCTTATCAAAAATTAATACTCGGCTCAATGAATTGGCAATACAAATTGATGAAGTTCACACAGTTGATGAAATCTGTATCAAAGCTAATAAATTTTGGACATATCTTTAGAACTGCTTTTTGGATATTACCAGTCACAATTTTTGAAGCCACTGTCGAATACTTGGGTGACACCCCTGCAAATGTATTGTGCTGCCAAGGTTTTGAAGATCCACCAACAACTTCCTGTGACCTCCAATGTATAGTACATGGTAGCGGTAAGCAATGAATATGGGAGTCTCTTAATAGCCCCAGCTAAAAGATCATGAGATGAATCATTTTATTTCTCATAATATTCTATATATTCAAACCTTTCATATCAGGATTAATTTATTACATGACCCTTTTTATCCAGACCTTCCATGCATTAAATAATGCAATATGAAAATCCAAAATATTTGTTCTAATGGACCATTGATCTAGACTCAAATTGCAGAACAACGAATTAATTATATATTCCATAGTAATAAACCATGTATGTACAATTTCATCACAATTTTCAACACAATTTCATCTTTCTCCTAATTAAAAAGAAATTACCTGATGGAAAACAGAAGGGTCTGAAAGGTCGTTAATCCCAGGTGACACTGCACGGCTGATGTCAACATTGCATTTTTTCGATTTTTCATCAGTTTCGGAGTACTCTGGTTTTCAAGTATGAGTGTATCCTAACATTGGCTACTGAAGGGGCTATTCTTTATCACTATATCTACTGGATAGGCTTATTCAAGGTGAAGGATGTGTATTATAATGTGGTGTTTAAGTTATACTTTGTGAAGCCTTTAGAATTGAGAGTCTTTTAAGGAATTCGCTTGTATGTGTCTTCTTAAGTTATTGAAGCGAGGTTCACTGTAGAATGAATTTGGCACTCTTAGGTTATTAGCTAATCAACATAATTTATTTGTAAATTATTTTCTTGTGGAATGCTGAGGGGGCACTGCTTTATTTGGACGTATCTTGGAACACTGCCATCAGAAAATAATCTGCCCCATAGCCAACATATCAGTCATCAACCTGAATTTCAATGAATTCAACCACACTTAACGTAAGAAATGATTCTTGGACCTTGTTCCATGTTTTACTGGAGTTTGGGGCAATTTGAACACTGATGGCGGAATTCTATGTTTTATTTGGAAAGTTTTTATTTTTGTAGCTAGTTGATAGCTAAACCCAGTTTTACCTTTCTGTGAAATAAATATTATGCCTTACAAATTGATGTCTTGGTTTTTTATTTGCTCCCTTCTTTAAACCCTTTTATGCCTAGTTTCCGATGAAAACTACCATGCAACGATACTTTTGAAACCAACTCTCATTTAAATAAATATTAGCAAATGTCCAAGGAAACCTGTTTAGGTACTGTTCAATGTTTTCCTTTATATATATTTTTGATAGTCTTTTGTCTGAAATGTCACCGAAACTGTGTCCTCTGGGCGCTACAGGCATGAAAGGTGGAATCCCATGTCATAAACAGATACGTTTTCTATAACAACTGAAGAGGGAGTTGTTTTCGAAAAGTATTATTTTTCCATTGTGTAACTTTTGGAGAGCTAATGAAATAATCTTAAATGACTTGGTAAGGAATTCATTCATGTCTGGAACTTCTGAGAGATTTTACTATAATATTAACTGCAGAAAGTATATTTGCAATCGAGTATAAACTTTATTAGCTCTACTATGGTTAAACGATGAGTGAATAATTGTGACTATTGGTAGAGTGCAGGTTTTCAATGAGATGAACTTCGTATGATTTCTGGGCGCATCTTCCTGACCAATACATGGGCCAACTTCGCCTAAGACAGATTTAGCCAGTCCCACTTTTCCAGCCTATAAAGTGAGGTTACGTAATATAAACTAAATCCGCTAAGCAGGTGCCGATATCGACTGGGGGATTACCTATTCTAATTGCTTCCCCAATTTATAACAATACGTATTTTACGGTAGCTTTTTCGTCTTCACTTCAGTAAATGATTGCACATCAATAACGCCTAGATCTCTAATAGGCCGAGTTAATACCATATTTAGCCGGGTTATGAGGTTTATATCTCTCACCCAATTTTTCTAAACCCTGCTTTTATATCATGACAATTTAGCTTACACAAAGTAAACATTACCCGGCATGCGGGTTTTCAGATGAGGACTTCGGAATATATTACGTCTCACAAAATAACCTTCCAAGCAAGGAGTACTATTTGTTGGGGTAAAAAGCTTACACAACGAACATGCACAGTGTTGTCATACGCAGCCCCTACCCCCAATCATGGAACGGGAGGCTCTGAATTGCACATACTGTAAATCACTTAAGTATAGCGGGAACAATAAGATAGCGATAATAACGCTCTGCCCATATGCGCTATAATAACGTCCCCGTCTCTATTGAATTCTTAATTGAACTTGCTGCTGCTGTTCCCGTTCACCGCTATACTTAGATCACGCTATCCAGGGCAGTACCGTAATTGCGCTGTATAATGTTCACGCCATATATAAGTGATTTACAGTATATGGAGCTAGAGATAAATGCGGAGGGGAGAATATGGCATTTTCCTATACTCTTAGATATGCCTGTTCCAAATTCCAAACAAACATGTTAACATTTGATAGCTCACGTTTGGTTTGGTGAAATTCAATGTAGAGAAAATATGCCAAAAACCTTTCCTGCTTGTCGCAAGCGTATGGGAGCTTCTGTATTAGTTGGTCTCTCATTGATGGCCTGGGATACCGACACTGCTCGGAGAGGGTAGCCTAGACTGTCACCACATTTGATCTGATCTGTGATCCGTCACGGTTACATATCAGATCTGATGGGAACTCGAAGCGTGTCTTGATCTATTCACTTGTAAACATCTCAAACTGATATATGTTCATATAAATGAGCCCATATGTCACCTTAAAGGGTTCATAAACAATATAGTCATTATTCTATAGATGGCAGCACGATCAACGTGGGCTCCAGGAGATGGGTTTCTCAGCTTTGATTCGTGGCTCCACCCCATGGGTAAAATCGAACGAAACACTAAGGCGGGGGTGATCACAGACGGGTAGTAATTATTCTGCCCTGAAGGAATGCTTTGTGATGAGTATCATGTTTCGGTTGCTAAATACAAATCGGCGTGATATCTGCCGTTATTTTGGGGCGGATTGCAAGCTCATAGATGACACGAACTGATACTCCGGGTCGTTAACCAAGCCCTCGGGGTACGTGCCACCAGATAAGGGTACAGGGAGCGGAGAAAGTGAGAATAGTAGGCTAAATCATCTAGATGGTATCAAGATATCAGTGATAGTAAGAAAACGTGTTTTGGGTCAGAATCCAAAGTCAAAGCTGCAACCAGTGTTGGAAGGACATGGAGGGTGCCTGGGTATCAGCAACATTATCAGCAACATCAAATGGTCGGCTCTCTGCTGATCGCAAACACGTGGTAATTTCGCTGAATACATCTTATTGGCTGGTCATGTGCACTGGTCCTCATAAGTGGCTCTGGTCAGCCGCGGGCTCTGCGATCAGCCCACCTGCTATCCGTAACGCTCATGGTTCTGCGAGACCAAAACCTAATCCTGGGTAGCTTAGAATCTTTGATGATGTTTAGAAAATGCGGTTTATTTTTATTCAGGACCAAGTTCGCACATTTTCAAGAAGGTATCTAGTGACAGTCACATATGATTGTGGTCAATATTCCATTCCTAATATACATATATACAGTTTGTCTCATTCGTGGTATTTAGTTATATACGACAAGGAGCAGCAAGGATTAATCAGAATCTCAAACTGAGAAAAATAGTGTCATTCGCATTGACTGCCCGAGCCACCATGGATTTTCACATTATGTTGATAACCATCTCTTTATTTGAGCTATTTACACGAACCCAAAGTAAGTAGACATTTGATTCAGTATTATCATCATTATTATTATTATTATTATTATTATTATTATTATTATCATCATCATCATTATTATTATTAAACTATTGTTATTGTTATTATCATTATTATTAGTTGTAATAGTGGATGAATTATTACTGCGAGTGCTGTAATCAATAAATATAAATACATTTCCAAGATCCGTCCTCTTTACTTAATATTCAAGTTGTTTGTTGAGCGTATATAGGATCATCTTTTATAAATAAGACAGGTATGTGAAAGTTTTAGTAATTCCGTGCTAAAACCTGGACTGAAAAATTACCCTAATCAAAATCTTTGACAGTTGTATAAATGTTAACTTTCAAATAACCACTATCTTGGCTGGCAGTGGGCAGTAGTTTAACTTAATTAAACTCGCAGTCTAAACGTTTTAAGTTTCACGATGATGTTTTGTTCCATTTAATCCGACTTACCGCGGAGTCACATAATTCGAATTTCCGTTCTACTCTGCAGCAGGTCTTCCACACACCCTGTTCGTATGGAGTGAGCACATATTAGGCTGATAACCTGAAATTCGATTCCTTAAAATAGAGTAATATTAAAAAAAATATTCGAGGAGGACCGTTAAACCCAAGAGGAAGAAAAACTTCCATTCAAATATTTCTCAAAGTACTTCGTTGACCTATCGCCAGGTCACCTTTATGCCCTAGATGTAACGTATTCAATGAAACTGTTGATGGTTCAAAAACTGGAGTATCTTTATCCGCTTTTTTCAGGTATCGTGTCCAGTTCCGGATCAGCTTTTTACGTTGCGTTTCTTCTCGCTCTGGACCCTCTAAACAGTGCTGAAAATACGCTTTTTCTCCACAGTGACGTCACGACTAAGGTAAACGTCACCATTCCAGCACTAGAATCTGTGACGGAGTATGACGTCACTGCCGGCCAGAGGACAACTGTGACTGTACCAAGGAATCTGCGTCTGTCAGAAAATAAGATAGAAAATAAAGGCATTCTATTATCATCCGCTGACGATTTTGCTGTCATCGGTATAAATCGACAAAAGGCCAGCGCAGATAGTTTTGCCGCCATTCCGTGGCGCCACCTAGGGACAGAATATTACGTTCTGAGCTACTTCCCCGTCTTTCACTCACTAGCAGGAATAGTAGCAACAGAGGACGCCACCGTCGTCACAGTTACTCTCAGAACAACGGGTATTCTTACTATAGACATGCACCAATATACAAATGGGAACAATATCACTCTTGTGTTGAATCGGCTTGAGACGTACCAGCTCGCCCACAACGCAGACCTAAGTGGTACTAAGATCACGTCATCGAAACCCATTGCACTCTTCAGCGGCAATAGTTGCGCGTTTGTCCCAAGTACCGTTTTCGCATGTGATCATTTGGTCGAGCAGGTTCCCCCTTTGGCAGAGTGGGGTTATTTCTACATCGTAGCCCCCTTGGCGACACGAAGCGCCGGGGACATCGTTAGGGTCATGACGTCAATGTCAAATACAAACGTCACGTTCGAAGAGAGAAACGTCACGACGATGCAAGCTGGGGACGTGTATGATTACGAAACTGCGTCAAACAAATCAATAGTCATCAGATGTACGAAACGATGTCTGATGACGCAATTCAGTAAAGGCGCTTTTTCTGACCTGAATCTCAATGCAGACCCTTTTATGACGACGCTCTTACACAAGGAACAGTATGGGGACAACTTTATTTTTTCTACGCCCGACCCATTTGGCGGAGGTGATTATGATACTTATGTAAATATACTTGTGCAGTTTAAGGCCTCTTCAGGGATCATTCTCGACGGGAACGTTCTGCCAGATAATACTACCTGGATTCCTGTTTTCGGAACCTCATACGTCACGTCAGCAGTACACGTCACGCCAGGTTTTCACGTGTTGCGTCATGCACAAGGTATTGTGTTTGGTGCGCATGCGTATGGCTTTTACAACGGCGAAAGCTATGGCCACCCACTCTGGCGCTATGGCGGGCCCTCTGGTGTTCCGTGTGTGACGTCGTTGGATGTCGTAGCAGATGGTACGGATAACGATTGTGACGGGAGAGTGGACGAAGAATATTGGAATAATCTTGATGACGACAACGATGGATTGATCGATGAAGATCTGTTCTCCCCAATCCCATACATATCAGTTCCCTCTCTGCCAGTTAATTTACTAGGCTGCTTTGATGACCCTGATGACGTCAGCTATGACGGAGCAGGGGTGAATATTTCCGTCTATCCACAATGCATCGCAACCAAGGATCTGAAGGTACAGTTTGTCGATTTCAAAATCACAAATCATAATTTGACGGGACGAACTTTGCATCGCGAATGGGCAATGCGTGACTCCTGCAACAATATAGCGACGGCTAACCAGACAATTTCCATCACCTACCCAGACGTCAACGTGACGTTCCCAGCCGACAAATACGTCAATTGTACGGCTGTGGATGACGTGACGTTGACAGGCGTACCCCGGGTAGCTGCGTGCACGTCTCACAATGTAACTGTGCGGAGGGAGGACTCTGTGGAGGAGGGAGGCGCGTGTCAGGATGGCGTAGACGTCATCCACAGAACGTGGCTGCTCCGTGACGTCCACGGCGGCTTGGCATCAACACACGTGCAGACGATACACGTCATACAGCCAGGTAAGACTTAAATCATTCACAATTCGACTTCTTACACATTGGGATGATAAAGCATTATTATGAAAAATATTTAAAAGTATATGAGTGAAACTTGTTTCTTTTGTATATAAATCTATTCATCTAAACAATCTTTTTAATATGGCTCTAATTGATGAGTTGAATTCAAATTTGTCAGAGTGAGGGTATAGGGTATAACCAATTCACGCCACCGATATCACAACAACAATACACAGGCTCACAAAATGAATGGAAGAGAACTTTCATTTTAGTCGCCAAAGCCTGCCAAAGGGGCTTTAAGTCGAAAATATCATCAAAATAGCAGGGGCTTTTAGGGCGCTGCGGTTATAATTGATTGGAAGGCATATTTTCCATCCCCGGCTTTAAACGTTATTCTGCATGGGTCCATACTTGCATGGGCTGCCTATAGTTGTAAGTCTTTGCGCAGTGATTGCTCATTTTCTCTTACCACTGCATACTAGTAATGTCTCGGGTTCGAATTCAACCCAAAACATGTCACAAAAATCACTGGAACAAAATATGTGTAATCACAAAGCATAAGTGCATGTGGCTCATTCCATTTAAAGCTTGTAAATCATACCTTTGCCTTTTTCAGAGAGTACGACTATATCATCAGAGACGACCGCAATGCCCTTATCTGTACCATCCCAGGGATACCAACCTTCCTCAGAAGTCCAACAGTTCACCATTCATACAATGGAAATTTCTACAGGATATGGATATACCTCTTACCCAATAGCCTCAACGTTAACCATTCCCGCCACTCTAACGTCAGATTTAAGCATTCTCCGGACGTCTCCGATACCGTATTCACCCTCTGATAGTGTGTCACAAATGACGTCATCACCTTACGTCAACGTGACGTCACCTGATCCTACCTCATCACTCATCATTAGATCCTTGCCACTTACATCATCCATACCTTGCAGTTCATTTACGTCATCATTACCTACCGCCACCCTGATGACATCTGGTACATCAGTAACAACTAGTATCTCTACGTCATCTCATGATCAAACTATCATAGTAGCAGACTCTTCTCCCACCCCTATGACGTCATCAAATGGTTCTCTATTATTGTTTATGAATCGTCTCGCTGTGCCAATGACGTATAGTAGTTCTATAACCAGCAGCATTACGTCATCGGAAATTACTACGAGTACGATATCAAACTCTACTCTCTCACCAACCAATGTTGTGTTTTCACATGCGTCATTTCCGTCTCCTCTAATCCAGACGTCATCGATCAGTCAGTTCCTTGTTAGGAATGCCACATCTACTCTTCACGAATTTAATGGCACAAAGAATATAACTTCCAGTTCATTATTATATATAAATCCCACTCCATCCATAAATCATACTAGTTCGTATCAATTTAACAACATTACGTCATCCTTTGCTTCGACCGTAACTGTTAGTGTTCCAGCATATTCGCATTCTAGTAGTATGTCATCACATAGTAGGTCATATACGTCATCACATCACTCATCAAAATCAAATCAATCGGGTTTTATACCGGGCAGTACATTATTATCATTAGGTAGTTATGTATCTAGCAATATAATGTCGAGTACTCTCTTTCCCTCATCCAGCCATAGGACGTCATCAGTAAAATCTCGTCTAGAATTTAATGGCGGGACGAATTTATCTACCAGTTCAATACTATATATAAGTCCCACTCCATCCATAACTCATACTGGTTTGTATGCATTTAACACTATTACGTCATCCATTGCTTCGACCGTTATCGATGGTGAGCGAGCATATTCGCATTCTAGTAGTGTGTCATCACATAGTATGCCAAATACGTCATCACATTACCCGATTGAATCAAATCAACCAGGTTTTACAAAATACGATACGACATTGTCATTGGGTAGTTCTCTATCTAGAAATGTTACGCCGAGCACCCTCTTTCCCTCAGCCAGCCATATGACGTCATCAGTAAATTCTCAAACATCAATTAATTTGACGTCATTAGATATTCAAACTCTGAACAGTCACGTGGCAGCGACCAAGTCGTCATCATTCGACAATTCTTCTACGTCAACATTTCATGCAATCCATCCAACAAATATGACGTCACTCCTAGAGAATTCAACAGCTGCTAATCTAGGTAAGCTCAAGAATAAATAACTTTGCCGTATAATCAAAATGTACTTTGAGACACGTATTAAAGTTTTAAATCGGTAAGTAATGTAGATTATGCGTTTTAATGAAACATTACTTTCGACTGATCGACGAATTACAAAACGGACATTGTAATGCACAAAAACACTATCTGGAACTAAGGAACAGTAACACAATAAACTTCTAAGAATAAAAACGATGCACAGGCGACATGATTTGTATTGCTCATATTCGCAAAGCTGCAGAATGTTCCTCAAAAACTGCCATTTTTAAGCTGTCCAGAATAGTAGGTATGATCGATTTTTAAGGAAATATATACTAATATATTACGCTACATGAATGGATATTTAATGTCCTCACTAAATGAGTTGGCAGTCCAGGCATTATACACGACTGCATGCCCGATTGCCAATCCGTTTCTTGGGCATGGATGCGATAACATGCTCCTGACGGTACCTGACAACTGAACGTAGCTTTGATTCGAAAGCAACATGGAGCATTTATATGCTTGGCTTATTTTTTGACAAGTTATCCATCCATGACTGGTGAAGGAATTAAATGTCTGTACTGCATATATCAATTGTGTAATGCACTATTTCACTGATTCATTATATAAACCAATGGTTACAACTTTCCTGCACTTTTTCAGTCTATGGGACGTCCTCGCAGCCTGTCATTTGGACGGTCATTTTGGCGGGAATACTGGCCATGCTCCTACTGCCGGTAGTTCTGGCAATAATTCTAATCAGGTGAGATGTCCACGCCATGTGAGAATTGATGGTTATCAGCATTTTTCTGTTAAAATTTTCCTAAGTCGACCGCACTATCTATCTCACTTTCCTGGCAAATTTGTAAAAGCGGTCGATAACTAATAACCTGGAATGTCCAGGTTGTTTTTGGTCTTGGATAATAACAGCCGCCTCGAGTTTAGACATTATGATACAGAACAAGCTTTACACAAAACAATATAATTTGCGGTAGGAATTATTCACCTACATGTACACAGGATGTGGCCACGGTGCCAGTCGTCCTGGACACTCCACTAGTGGAGTCTTCAGGACGATCGCACACTGGATACAGCCGTGCTTCCTGTCATTCGCACTCCCTAGAGAACGCTACCCACCTGGCCGGCACTGGCGTGCACGTCCTTATCTATATGGGTCAAATGCAGCCAGCTAGTAGCAGTGTAGGATGGAGTGTTGACGC
>OZ012685.1:38423867-38433867 GCA_963942565.1 Maea johnstoni | reverse complement strand
TAACCATTTTCCAGAATATGGCTTAAGTGTGAATTTTCCTTTTTGACACTTTAGGCTATAGAATGTAGAAATTATTGAACTGCTGCTTTGGACAGAAATTTCAAAAATTCTGTCATCATATCATATCATTCTTTCGGGTGTCGACTACCATTTTATGGGTATAAATGAAGCCTTTTACATTCATTTCTCCAATTCTATATCCTAATATACAGAGGCTGGGTCAGCCTTACTGTTTCTTACCTTAGAATGCCTACCAACACAATAACATCCTGGCACATTTGCCCAGAATCAAAGTGACTCTCCCCCTCCCCCGTGAAATGTTCTGATAAGAAAGTGTTTGACTGAAATTATTACATCAATTGCTGATAGGTTGAGCCAAGTCTCTTCCAATAGTTTTACTTTTTACATCACTTGATGAGTTACATTCAAAGTGGTGAGACCATATGTGCATCCCAGATGACATTGGATTAGGTCTACTATTAAAATTAGATATTGTAGATTAGACTACAGGAGCTGCCCCGAAGGCCGATTGGTTATAGCAATGTCCACCAACTCCTTACAATCATCTAACACTTCTAAGCATCTCAAGTTCAAAACCTGTCGGTAACCCATCACACACTTGATAGTGACTTGGGTTTACTGGTGATTATCGGTTATTATCTGGCCCCACTCGCCATTAACATATGACTTGTTACTATTGGGCTTTGGTCATTAAAGGGGAAAAGAGACAAAAGACTTCTAAATTAAAATTCATTAATCTAGGGAAAAAAGGCAGTATGCTGCCTCATTGGTCAATCGAGGCAACGTACGATTGATGCTTCATTATTGCGTGGCTTGAGACTGTTCCATGTATGTCAAAAAGTTATCAGTGATTTAGGGTTGTTTGATGGTGTCCCTCGAATACCCCTTACACGGACTACTGGCAAATCAATAATCAAATCAAGTAACAGCTAATAGCGAGTTCCAGAGAAATACCTCTTTTCAATTATGTCGTATAGAAGTAACACGAGTCTTAAGTATTTAACATTATGAAGCATACCTTTAAAGGCACTGCCCCTCCGCGCGTGTGCCCGTGCTATTGGCATTTGTAGAGGAGACAGAAGACGTCAATGCCATGCTAGGCATTGATACCGATGGCGGACGAGAAGGACTTTCTGTTGAATTGTATGGAACAGAGCTGTTTAAGGACTTTCTGTACATCATAGAGGCTGTTGAAGAGTATTCTGTGCCATTAGTAAGCAAGTCAATGGACTGTACTTGAGAAGTATTGTGCAGCGAGAAGGAGTGAGTGACTGTTGTTGACGTCTCGTGAGACTTCACGAGAAATGACGATGATTGAACTAGAGATGCAACAGATGACATCAAGTTTGTGCTCATGGTGGAATTGGAGAGAGTAGTAAGCTCTGGAAGTGAAAGGATAAACATGTAAATGTAGTTAAGTTCTATAAAGAACAAAGAACACTCTTTAACATCTAACACTTACCATGTTTGTTCCGCTCTGTAATGAGCTTCTCTTTGTGGGTTGAACATAATCTTGATGTTGGATATCTTTCACATGTAAACTTTTGATAAAATGCTAATAGACGGTCGCATTTGCTCACAAATCATTCTTTTCTTCTAAGTTAAAACTATATTTCACTGTAGATATACTCCGTTTAACATGTGTCATTTCTAGGATTGAATTTTCTAAACGAGAGAGAGAGAGAGAGAGAGAGAGAGAGAGAGAGAGAGAGAGAGAGAGAGAGAGAGAGAGAGAGAGAGAGAGAGAGAGAGAATTAACCATATCTGAGGCGCAGCATAGATTTTTCCATCAACAGATCTTTGATTACGTAATGGAGGAAAACTATTTCGACTGTAAGGAGAATAAAAATTCTTTTTCAAATTATCCCGATATGTTGACCATTAACAACTCTACCTTGTGCAGTTGTCGATATCACATCGAGGGTATTTGTGGTGCTCTGGGGCGATTCTGTTGATTCGTTCACTGCAGTTGCAACCACTGACGTCATCATGTTGTCTAGGGCAATTGTTGAATACCAGCTTGTGGCACTTGCCATCCCTATTTCAGGAAGATATATAAAAACAATAACCCCACATATACAACTAAAAAGGCATGACAGAATTAGAGTTTCTTTTATCGACATATTTCCTGCCTTATTAAAGGTGAATCATGATTAATCAATTACAAATGATGCAACAGAAAAAAACGAATGTCATCACCTTCTCCTGAATCACTGGCAACTCCGTTACATGCCTTGATCGATTTGGGGGTCCATGAGCAATTATGTATGACAATGAATAGCAAAAGTGGAAATGCCTTAGACAACTGAGCTATATGGGAGCCCTCCCCCCCCCCCCCCCAAAAAAAAAAAAAGATGAATGTGGATGTCCTCCAATTTTAGTACTGGCCAGTCACCATGTCAATCACCATGGCTATTGGGTGCAGTGTCATCCCAAAATGGGTAGAGAAATATATTAATCCGAAATGTGTAGAATATATACCCATTTCAAATATGATCAATATATACGAGGGCAGACATAGATGTAAAAATAAGTGTCCACGTGCCATTTATAATGTAAAATACGGCTCACTTATGGTAGCTTACTCACAGTAATCTTTGGCAGAGGCAACACTAAATGTTACGTAATGTTTTACCTTGCTGAGTAGTCTCTGCTACAGTCGGAATGGTCTCGGTGGCTTGTGCGGATGCTGTAGAATCGCTGACCAAAGTTGATAACATTGACGTCACAGTGCTCACTTCGGATGCCGACAACATGTTTAAACTGCTTGTGACTAACATTTCTGAAAGGATATTAAATAAGTATCAAATCAAAACTACATTAGGATAGAACTATTTAGTTTTCTGTAGGAGAACACATGCATTTACAGAATCTTTCAAGGTACAGCATTTTCATAAAAAAGACAAACACGATTGTCCTTGAGAGATATTGGATTTCAATTGTGATTTTACCTTGCAGGGAAGTGACTGTCACTGTCGGAAAGTCTTCCATGCTTTGAGACATTGTTGTTGCTTGGTGGATTATAGTTGACGTCGTCATGTACTCTAAAGCAGATGTTGAGTACACGCTTAAACTGCTCGTCATTGCCAGTTCTGAAAGTAAAAGGGTGTGTATGTGTATATTTCATGTTAAAAACCAAAATGTGTAAATCTGAAAAAAACGCAGGCAGTATGCTTGCACTGCCTCATTGGGCGAGCGATGGAACGCATTGCGCGACATTTGCTCAATGCTTCATTACTGCATGGCCTGAGACTGCCCAACGTATCTCAAAAAGTTACCAGTGACTTAAGATTATTTGATGGTGTCCCTAGTTACCCTGCCACGAATACCCCTACCACGGACTATTATCAAGTAACGGCATATCTTATAGTAGTAATATGAGTTTGAAAAAATTAGCAATATAAACATACCTTTAAAAGCACTGAAAATAAATAAGTATCAAATCAAATATACAATGGTATGGAGATTTCTTTACGTTTTAAGTTATTATAGGAGAAAACATACATTTATAGAATCTTTAGAGGTATATCAATTTCTTAAAAAGACAAACAAGATTGTCCTTGAGAGATATTGGTCAATTGTGATTTTACCTTGCAGGGAAGTGGCTGTCACAGTCGGAAAGTCTTCCATGCTTTGAGACAATGTTGTTGATTGGTTGATCATAGTTGATGACGTCATGTACTCTACAGCAGATGTCGAGTACACGCTTAAACTGCTCGTCATTGCCATTTCTGAAAGTAAAACACGCGTATTTTTATATTATATTAAATAATTTCTGTCAGAAATTAGGGATACAATATGTTTAAATACTAGTTGAAAAAATGAGTAACAGAATGAGAGTAAATCTGACCAAAATACTGCATGCGCAGTCATTTAGGTCAACTGGGTGTTTGAATACTTTAAAAAAAACTGGGTTCTAAACCCACCATGAGAACTTTCGATCCACCTTTTACTGCTAGTAACATTTTATACTGATTGAGAAAACTTTGGAATTTTGGGTTTATTAGGACTTTTATAGTCTGCCACATAGTTTCTACTATATACTGTAAAACTGGTAATGTTTGCGTGTAGTAAATATTTCATTTTCTCTTTTATGCGTGTTTTAATTAATGCGAACGCCACCAGACGTCAGATATCTGAAACAGAAGGGACAGATTTATGCGTGTTTTAATTATTGCGTCCTCATGCATTCGCATTAAAACGCAATAATTAAAATCACGCAATCATTACCAGTTTTACAGTAGTGCCTACCCACGAGGAGCAACCCGGTCTACCCAGGGGAATCTTTGACTTATCTAAAGTCATTTGGCAACTTTTACAGAAACCAAAAGCAGGATTTGAACCCGGGCAATTGTGAAAGATTTTCGCAACGTGCGCTTACAAGTTGAAATTCACTTGAAATATGCTCACACCTATGCCTGGTGCCAAGGTGTGCATTTCAGACGTTTCCCACTTCACTGAGATAGCACTTTAGCTTGTTGTTTGCCTTTAAAGATCTCGACCTGGTGAACTTTAGTACATAACCTCTATTAATGTTTTAGGATTTGTCACAGGTAGTATTTATCATTCTTTTTCTTCATAACTCCCACTTTCTTCTGTGTTTTATTTTAGTTTCTCACTTTGCTGTGAGCTAGTTATTTTCTATGATACTTACTGTGTTTTAGAATTTTAATATTTCTGTATATAATCCTGTCTGAACAGAATAGCAGAAGAAAAGATTTGAAATCAGCAGCACCTCAATAACTGATGTTAAAATGTTGCCTATTGACTTAACAAACATACCGTATAGTAATCTTTGAAGAATCAGACATTGTCTATGAATAGTTCAGGCGATAAAAATACCTACATACACACACCAATGCTTTATCTACTTACGAGTATTCCGTTGTAGGATGGAGATTGTCTGGGTATTGCTGATGGAGAATCCACACACAATCTCTGTCACGTTCCAAACACGGTGGAGAATCTGCACAGAATCATTGCAATGCAACCCAGATACGACCAAGTCCGTGAAGTTGACAAAGAGAGGATTATTTGGACAACTGAAGACTGTAACTGGCTCTCCTGTCTCTGTTAGATTCAGCGGGCTATCCTCGCATTGTATGGTTGCTGTTGAGGGAAAAGTCACCACGGGATCCTTTTTTGTAAGGGAGATAGAATGTCCACCGTTGGTCAGCTGATTCATGCAGCCGTCTCGGACGTACCACCAACGCTCAATGTAGGCAGAACAGTTGCTGATGGTGCTCACAGTGTCTGTGAAGAAGACTGTGTGGTTGTAGCACAGGGACGAGGAGTTGGCGACTGCATAGCCAGTGTTGTTTGGGTGAGTGTCCATGGCACAGCTCTCCTGCGTGAAACGTAGTGGAGGGGTGATTGTCGGCGGTGGTGAATTAACATCTTCGTCAGTCACTCCATCACCATCCTCGTCAAGACCATTGGTGAGTTCTTCATCAACGCAGCCGTCACAGTCATTGTCCAAGCCATCTCCAGGGGCACCACTAGAGGGAGTGCAGTTCCTGTAGGAGAGGGTTGGCAAGGCAAGGCCAGCCGGATAACTGAACGATTTACCAATGGCAAAACCATGCACCATGGCACCGAATGAAATATTACCCACATGTGAAATATGGTACTCCCCCGCGGTTAGGTTCACTATGGCAGTGCTGGAATAACCAGTCCCCAAAACCACAGACCAGGTCGGGCTTATCAATGCATTTCCATCAAGTAAGACACCGTTAGTCTCTGTAGAATTGATTATGATTGTAATGTAGTTATCGTAGGTATGGGAGCCGTCGAAGGGGAATATGAAATGGTAGGAACTTAGGAAATGTCGCACAGCAGGAACAATACTCATGCTTGGATTACCTGTGATCCAATCAGAACCAATGCCTTTTGCCAATTGCACAACCTGACATGGCTTGCTGCAAATTACTTCAAATGAAAATGGTGAGACCGGAATAGAAAGTGTTATTTCCTCTCCCGCGTTTCTGCTTCCAATCTGCGGCCCGCCTGCTATGATATCTGTGCCATCTTCTGATGCCACAATACGCATTACGTCACCCTTTGTACGCCCCTGCAAATGACGTCATGAGAGCTGTGGTACCCCATGCATCGACTGGAAGCATTTGCTCCACCACGTGGTTGCAGGATGATGTATCTCCAGGACCTGTACACAGTGGTTGCCTGACCACAAGGCTATGGGTTTGTTGGAGGTGACCTTGGTGCCTGTAAGGTCATGGCTATGCGCAATGTGGAACCCCTCAAGAGCATTCAAGGTTACATTCAAAATATCACCAGAGGTGTAGACTGCACCTTCATATGTGATATTTCCACTGCTAGTAAATTGAAATGACACCCTTGTACATGACTTTGAAGCAACTACTGCTGCCAGCGATGACATACTTGGGGTATAGGATACCACACGGTAGTGTGTACCAAGGGCATGGTAGGCAGCACCAGAAAACCCTCTGCCTTGTTGGAATTAAAATTATAAGCAAAAACTGTTATGTCCTGGTCAGCTCTTATTCTTATCCCCCTCTTCAGTTTGAGTGTTCCTCCCATGCGCTGTTGGGGGAGAGTGAGAGGGTGAAGTTTCCAGATGTCAAGGTATAGTTTTTTGAGATAGACTCGTAAGGGTTGTCTACCGTGACATGCGTGACCTGGGTTGTAAGTATGTAGATGTGACACCCTCCTGTCGAGCTGAACTGTAGAAAACCAACGTAGAATTCTCGTCCTGCGTTACTGGCTGCTACTCCTGCAATACAAAGTCAAGACTGAATGGTCGTTTTCACCTGTTACTGGCTGCCACTCCTGCAATACATGTTCAAGGCTGAATGGAGGATCCTCTTCATCTGTTACTGGCGGCCACTCCTGTAATACAAAGTCAAGACTGAATGGTGGGCTGTCTTTTTCACCTGTTACTGGCGGCCACTCCTGTAATACAAAGTCAAGACTGAATGGTGGGCTGTCTTTTTCATCTGTTACTGGCGGCCACTCCTGTAATACAAAGTCAAGACTGAATGATGGGCTGTCTCTTTTTCTACCTGTTACTGGCGGGCACTCCTGTTATACAAAGTTAAAGACTGAATGGTGGGCTGTCTTTCTCACCTGTTACTGGCGGCCACTTCTGTAATACAAAGTGAAGACTGAATGGTGGGCTGTCCTTTTCACCTGTTACTGGCTGCCACTCCTGCAAAACAAAATAAAGATTGAATGGGGGGACTGTCTTCACTTGTGATTGGCTGTCACTCTTTTAATACAAAGTCAAGCATGAATGGAGGAGTCTCTTCACCTGTTACTGCTGCCACACCTGCAATAACTTCAATATTGAATGGAGGAGTTTCTTCACATGTCAATAGCTGCCATACTTACACATATTGTCCCATCCTGTATCAATTGCTGCTAGGCCTTCAATACAAAGCATAAGTCTTAATCAATACTGAATGGAGAAGTCATTGTGGTTATTACTGGCCAGTTCCGTTCAGTAATGAATGAAGAAGTCCCTGCTTATTGCTGTCAACCTTAAATACAAAACACAAGTCCCTATTTATTGCTGCCAGACTTTCAATACAAACCACGCGTCTTAATCAGGACTGAATGGAGAAGTCCCTGTGCTTATAACTGCCAGGCGTTCATTACAAAACACAAATCTTATTCAGGACTGAATGGAGAAGTCTCTGTGCTTATAACTGCCAGGCGTTCATTACAAAACACAAATCTTATTCAGGACTGAATGGAGAAGTCTCTGTGCTTATAACTGCCAGGCGTTCATTACAAAACACAAATCTTATTCAGGACTGAATGGAGAAGTCTCTGTGCTTATAACTGCCAGGCGTTCATTACAAAACACAAATCTTATTCAGGACTGAATGGAGAAGTCTCTGTGCTTATAACTGCCAGGCGTTCATTACAAAACACAAATCTTATTCAGGACTGAATGGAGAAGTCTCTGTGCTTATTACTGCCAGAGCTTCAATACAAAGCACACATCTTATTCGTAACTGAGGGATTAAATGTCATGCCCCTGTTATCAGTTGTTGTGGGAAGAACACATATTAAGACCAGCAATAACGATTTTTTGTTCATCATCCCTTAGAGTCTGTGAGGTAGTATCGATCATATTAGACTAATCGATACAACTTAACCATTGCTTTACGTGAGGCAAACGCATATTATCGAGTACAATGGAAGGATGATTATATATATCTTGCTCAACACATATATAACGCATTGATGTTACGTTCTACAGAAATGTGTGTTTGACACGTTAGCATATACCGTACCGACATTTACTTCCTGTACCAGTCGACCGGACGTCTGCCAGTGCCTGGTTGTACAATTACCCATGTATCAGAACTTCGTTCAGTTGCGACGTCAGCGACTTGGGGTCGCATCCATGCCCAGGAAACATGGTGGTAATTGGAGGTGTGGTCGTGTATTATGCACAGCCTGCCCATACATTTAGTACAGAAATGAAATGCCGACACAATATTTGCGATAACATAACTATAGCAGATTTCATGTAATATTTTTCATATCTCTAACTCGACCAAGGAATAGGAACATGCACAACTTACAATAACCAAAATTACCTGAATGTTATACTGTCGTCTGTGCTGTAATGAACAGTATGCGATGATTGGCACAACATCAAACGGCCAACCAAGATCGCGAGTACCTATTTCAATACAAGTCATTAGAATGAACGGTAGCAGATACCAGAACTGTCATACAGACATGTACAAGGCTATGAAGCAACTGTTGTTGCCGACCGAGGCAATCATGAGACATACGTGGCCCTATACACGTAGTTTTCTGGTTTGTTCCACAATGGTTTCTGCATGGAATAAAAAGAGAAGGTCATGAAGACACGGCACAACATGATCTAACATCCTTTCTATCATTTCTTGTGAAAACACGACTTGCAGATCGTACACAATGATAATTCTACAGGAGGATTCTACCCCATGTCATACTAGACAAGCAATTGCACGAAAACCCCAAACTAGCTGCTGTTACCCCATGTGTTGGTGAACACAAATACAGATTGTCAATAGAATAGTTTAATACAATCATAATTATACAGGAGCTGACAATGACTGGGCAATTTTGCCCAACAGCCAGCCAGTCAGCCAGCCTGACCGTGGATCATATCATGGACTACTATAGGATATTGCTGCCTTACCGCTCCTCTTATCCTTCTTTAGAATAGACTTACCTCTTAGATTGTTCTGCGAAAGTGACATGAGCACCAATAAGTAACGAAATATCCACTTTGCCGTAGAGAATGAGAGATCCATGCTGTGGTGTGACAAACGTTTCTAGTACAAATAGCCATAGACCCCGACAAGTAGCCGCAAGTTGAAGTCAATACCTTCAACAACATCGTGACTTGATGACCCCTTTGTTTGTATTACTTTCTCCCGTTGTTATGGTCACAGAGTCACTGGCTCGCATCGAGGAGTTGGCATGAAAGGAAGGGGTTTGCTCTCAGGCGCTGTAACAATTTATCACTGACGTTATCGCGAAGAAATCAGAAATACCGTTAATGCTAATTATGGGACATGCTTATAAATGGTGAACGCTTGCAGCCCTGTAAAAAGGTTACCGCACTTATTCATGGTTTCTTTATGTGGACATTTTTATTAAGACATAAGCCTAATGCTGCTGGTGGCTAATTTGGCCATTACAAAATTATTCAAAATACCTGACATATGACCAAATCCCTAGCACATGGGTACTCATCTGACAGTACTTAGCAAGAGCTATCGAATGAATACCAATATGACAGGGGTTTCAAAAGTATTTGCATCCTTTTGCTTGGGACGAAGGTAGTCTTATCATTTGGGGGGGGGGGGGGGGGGGGGGAATTACTGAAAAAACAAATCTATTGAAATCTAAATGGCATCCACATGATAATCAACAAATAGAGGGGCTCAAGTTTAAATAATAGGATGCAATTTCCACTGGCTAGAGATTGTTG
>OZ012685.1:38422406-38423667 GCA_963942565.1 Maea johnstoni | reverse complement strand
CAAACTGCGATCTTGCAGTTGGTAGACAGACCCTGCCTGTGCTGCCGCTCAGGAACACGTTGACGTTGAGACCAGAATTTGGAATTTTTATTTTTAGTCAGTTTTTTTCTGCCAAATTGCGGATAGGGCGTATTCAGGGCAGTTGTAACAGGTGGAGGAATTAAATTAAAAAAATCCTTTTTTTTTTCGTTTGGCAATTCTTTTAATGAAACTACGAGTATTCTCGAGGGTAGGGTAGTGAAGGTATCGCATTCTACACAAACTGCGATCTTGCAGTTGGTAGACCCTGCATGTGCTGCCGCTCAGGAACACGTTGAGACCAGAATTTGGAATTTTCATTTTTAGTCCGTTTTTTCTGCCAAATTGCGGCTAGGGCGTATTTAGGGCAGTTGTAACAGGTGAGGAATTAGAAAAATCCCTTTTTTTCGTTTGGCAATTCTTTTAATGAAACTACGAGTATTCTCGAGGGTAGGGTAGTGAAGGTATCGCATTCTACACGAACTGCGATCTTGCAGTTGGTAGACCCTGCCTGTGCTGCCGCTCAGGAACACGTTGAGACCAGAATTTAGAATTTTCATTTTTAGTCCGTTGTTTTCTGCCAAATTGCGGCTAGGGGTATTTCGGCAGTTGTAAAAGGTGGAGGAATAAGAGAAATCCCTTTTTTTCATTTGGCAATTCTTTTAATGAAATAAATATTAGAGCACACAGATATCCCTACGACCACACACTTAGGGCTACCTAACTTATGTACCAAAAGTTCAAAAAGCTCGGCTAACATATATGAAATTGATAAATGAGATGTTAAACCGGCTGAAGCTCATGTCATTTGCATTCGTCCTAGTTATTCTCCACGAACTTTGGTCATTCAGTTAAATTTACATATCTGTTAGTAATTTCTTCATGCTATGAGTATTCTCGGGGTTAGGGCAGTTAAGGTATCGCATGATAATGCGATCTTGCAGTTGGTAGACCCTGCTTACGCTGCCGCGCAGGAACACGCTTAAACTTAAATTTGGAATTTTCATTTTTGGTCAGTTTTTTCGCCAAGCATGCCGGGAACGCTCAAATCTGACTGGGATCTAAAATCAACCGGCTGGGGTGCATGTAAGAAGGTGTGGATGATTGGGAAACCAATCCGCCACTTGGTTTCAAGTCTAAGGCATCAATCTTTCATGCCCCCAGCAGGGACTCAAATTCAGACAGGGTCGAGAGACAGCTAGCAGTCATTGGCAACGCAGTAGCCCACAACGCAGGCCACGGT
>OZ012685.1:38402406-38417406 GCA_963942565.1 Maea johnstoni | reverse complement strand
ATTTATAATTAATGTTGGTTGGCCTGATGATAAACTCGCTATCCTTGTAAAAATGGTATACGGCTGATGTCTGAATTCAGCCGGCAGTATCACACAAGGCCACGTGCGATACTCCTAGCTTCTTGCAAACATCCTGCCGTATACCATTTTCACAACAAGGATAACTAAAAATATCACAACCTTGTAGACTATATCAACACATTGCACAGTAAACCCAACAATTTTGTGCACCTTTAAGGTCACTTCTAGCATCAGTCTCAATGAAGAACATAGGTTTCATGTCACAAAACATTTGGTTTGCCACAAGGCTCGGTACTAGGCCCATCTCTGTTCCTCTTTTATATCAATGACATATATGACAACCTATCAATTAGAGTTCAATTATTGGCAGAAGACACCATCTGCTATCTTGCCATCAAGACAAAACAAGATTTGCAATTGCTGCAAGAAGACCTAGACAGGCTGGGAATGTGGGAAAAAAGTGGAAAACGAAATTCCACCCGGATAAGTGTGAGGTGATCCATATTACCCACAACAAGAAAGTAATACAACATCAATACTCTCTTCATGGCCACATACTCACGTCCGTTGACTCTGCTAAGTACCTGGGTGTAACACTCTCCTCAGACTTCAAATGGAACTCTCATATACATAACACCGTCGCAAAAGCCAACAGAGTCCTGGGTTTTCTCAGAAGAAACGTTAAATCGACCAAACTGAAAGGGAAGGCACTCAAGACACTGGTTCGTCCAACCCTGGTGTGTGCAGCAACAGTCTGGGACCCACATACAGCCCACAACATCAACCGTCTAGAAATAGTACAGAGATGGGCTGTTTGTTATGCTGCTAATGTATGGGACAGACACGCCAGCGTGACAGCCATACTCCAAAATCTAGGCTGGATCACCCTCCAGGAAAGAAGGAAAATCACAAGACTGGTCATGAAGTACAAGATCACTAATTGACTGGTAGCAATACCAGTAGCCCAGTACATCATACCAACAACAAGACCCACCCGTCACTGCCATGAGTTGAGATTTCGCATACTACAATCTCGCACAGAATCCCACAAGTATTCTTACTTCCCAAGGACAGTGAGGGAGTGGAATGTCCTACCAGTTAACATACCGAAAGATGAGTCCCTGGAGGCATTCAAGGAAGGACTAATGAATTACTACAGTGACAAAACCAAACATGCTGGTTTTTATCCTAATTAACTACCTAACTTGCTTTTATCTGTATATATTCTCTGTCTCCTTTCACACTTACTAGCATTCATCCCTGGCTGTGCCTTCAACAGAAGTAAGGCAGTGTTGACGGAAGAAGAGGAAGATCTGCTACGGCAATATGGTACATTATCAATTCTAGTCATAGTAACCTTTCGTACTCATGGTTGCAGTCATGTGTCTAGTCCTCTTCATTTTCCAACTCTAGCGCAACTCAGCCCCTTGCAGTCTCCACATATTCAAGTGCATTCCAGACCATGCGTCCTGCATGTACACCTTAGGGTGTTCTATCCTGCTTTGCAATTACAAAGCACCATTTACCGTTAGATATTCAGGGGTGGCTGTTGGTCTGTCCATAGCAGTAGGAGTTGGACATCCATTCCCTTCCATCCCCATTGTGTAGGATCTAGTTCCAAGGGGTTTCCTTTTCATTCATTTACTTGGATATACACCATCATTCTGTGGAATTTGACTGCTGCTGTCAAGGGAAGGAAAGTCTGTGGCTCAACTTCTTTGGAACCTTTGAGTACCATTTCTGCAAATCAGTACACGGACGTGTGTTAGACAGCCAAAATCAAAAGAAACACACCAAACATAATAATGACAAAAAGAACTGTGAAAACACATTTGAAAAATAGAGAAAAATTAACAAATAGAACCGGCAGTCAAATGGAACTCCATTTGAGCCTATGTCTTGACAAGCCTGCCACATTGATACAGGTGAAAATCCTGATCTTCTCCGTGGCAATAACAAGTGGCTCAATTTCTGTGATTGATTTCCCAGCAAATTTGTTTTTAGTAAATATATGTACGTATATATAATTGTCATAATAAGTAAGATATAGTCTATAGTTAGAGAAATTCTCCCCCAAAAAAGTTTCATTAAAAAGTCATTTCATAATACAACATAAGCTTTCAACTCTCCACTGTACTAACTATCAAAACCATAACTATATTTGTCGCACCGACCAACAGAGATAATTTAACCTAATAAGAGTTGGCACAACCTTCACTCTTGACCTGGCAAATATGCTATCAAAACGTTTGCTAAGTTACAAAACTAATGGTTAGTTACTTTCAACAGTAGATGTCGCCACCAACCACACCTTTAAATAGTACCCTATGCTTCCACACAGGTGAAATATTAGTATCCTGTAATGCCCGTAGGTGTCGTCACCTGCACAAATGACCCTGTGATATCCATTACAAAAGTGCGTACACCATTTTGAGAATCAACAATATCAAATCCTTGGTTGTAAACGACAATAGCACACATGGAGGAACAACATGTATATATATATATATATATATATATATATATATATATATATATATATATATATATATATATATATATATATATATATATATATATATACTAGTATATATATATATATATATATATATATATATATATATATATTTATGGTCAGAGTGTCATTAAATTAAATGTGTGTTTACTTATAGGTGCAAACGTTGCATATCTTCGTCCTACGTGGTCATACCCCCCACGTCCCTCCGATGGTGGTGACAACTCTCACAAGGCTGTAGATGGTGACACATCAACAAGTTATGCCAATGGCGGATGTTCCCACACTGGAAGTCAAGAATACTTAGCGCACGATCCATGGTTGGTTGTTGAGCTGGATAACATCTATTCTGTGTATTCTGTTGATCTTACTAACAGGGGTGACTGTTGCGGTAAGTGTAAGGTGCATGTATTGATGACAGCACTACACACTACGACCATGGGACACTAATGCATTAGAAGCCAACGCAAAAACGGTCACATCACATTTGGACACTTAATTTCCTACATTATGAAAGAAGTGCTTCTTTCAATCATGAAAGAATTGTCCCTCAAATAAAATATGGCTGCCTGGTTCTTCTGATGCTACACCATAAGTTATTCTGTCGAAGAGCAAATCAACATTAGTTTTATTCTTCAATTGACTTAATATGTCACACTTGACGAAAAGAAGCATTTCTTTGGCTCTAGAGTCGACCCCGTTCCCGCAAGGTCCAACCCGCAATGTGAACATTGATGTAAAATTAACAGTATAGATTGTTGATCAAGATGATATCAATCCTAAGATTGAGGTGGAAACCAATATGTTTTATGAATGAAAACTACATTCCATAATAGTAGCTTACTTAATGGTCTGCAAAAAAATGACCATTTCCCATCCTCATATGGTTGTTTCAGTCTGCCTCGTCTTTGTCTTACAGGTTCTAGATTGCATGATTTCAGCATCAGTGTGGCTAATAGCTTCCACCCTAACGGTTCACACAGTGACTTCAAATCCTGCTACCAACACACAGGAGCTGTTGCAGGTGGAGCCACGATTACTGTCCCTTGTGCAAATGGCCTTGTTGGAAAATATGTACGTGTCAGGATTGAGGGCACTCCCGGAGTGAATGAAATATTGAGCTTGTGTGATTTGAAGGTCAATGGACAGGGTGTACCGGGTAAGATATTTAATGCCTACAATCAGTCTGTATATAGTAATATCAACAAAGGGTCACTATATAACCATAAATGATGAGGCATGCTTATTCATGATTCACCCTAGTTAGTTTTCGTGGAAGCTACAAGACTAAGAGGCAATTATAAACCCTTTTAGTGGCACAATCTATCCCGTCTAGAGTAAAATGGTTTGCTAGTATTTAGCTCTACCGTACTTATCTACGTGGAATATGAGTATGTAATTATGTATATACTAGATCTAGTACATGTATAATGATTTTATGATCATACAGTATATACTTAGAATCCCTCACTCAATTCCATGAGTTACGAAGATGTCACATTTTTCTGCGAAAGCGTGGAATCAAAAGGAAGCACGAAAAGAGATTTAAACTGCACAGGTTCTGTCCATTTGTCACATTTAAAAATATGTTTTCACAAACATATATTAGATGTGAAGATATACTCATAATTTAAATTTTTCAAATTAATAGAAATGCACCAAATATTAGCTTTAAAACCAAATGAATGAGTTCTCTCATTGTGATAGAGTGTAAATTAAATTGATTCAATGATTTGGGTTAACCGGGGCCAGGCCAGCATAACATCTTTCAGTTATAGTTTATTAGGATTCCTATGGTTAATTATATTAGGATTCCCATTCGACCACAAAGTGAAAACAAGGATTGCTGGTTTGAAATTCCCAATCCCTGTCGCCGAGATGTGTTTCCATACTTCTCAAAACCTTACTAATTGTTTCATTTGCAGCCATTTTTCCTGATTATACAGTTCGAGGAGGGAAGAATACTGTTCATCCTAGTATTGCCTTTAATCACAATGAGAATGTCAATTTCAAGGACTGCGCATGCCAATGTGATGAAAGGCCAGCATGTGTGGGGTTTCTTTATGGGAGAACCCCCTGGTCTTATGATGTATCGAAATTCTGCTTTCTACTAGACGTCAAAACCGAAAATACACAGGTGAACGCATGGGACCTTTTGTATGAGAAGAGTGAGTATATGATTGAAACACATGTACAGTAATCACTGCACCAGTCGACCAGACGTCTGGCAATGCTAGGTTGTACACACACACATCCGAAGATAACATGTCAAGAGAACAAGCCAAGCACATTAATGACCCACGTAACTTGCGAATAAAAGGTAATTTCAGTTGTAAGGTCATCCATGCATCCATGCTCATAAACCTGGATTACAATAGGTCGTGCGGTCATGTATTATGCTTGGGCTGCCCATGCATTTATTGTAGAAATTAAATGTCGGCAGTGTGTACATCTGAGTTATAACATTACAGTATAAATATACCAAAAACAACGCAATTATTTTTTAATTATAAGTACTTGCTATTGTGCTCTTCATCTTCATTGGCAGTATCTTTATTGTCTGTATGTATCAATACACCTACAAAGAGTGGATGTTTCAATCTAGCAGTAATAGGGTGCACAATATAGTGTACCGATATATGCAAGCTCATAACAGGAGCATGCTGCAAGAGTATATATATACTAGTATATATATATATATATATATATATATATATATATATATATATATATATATATATATATATATATATATATATATACATATATATATATATACATGTATATATATATATATATATATATATATATATATATATATGCATATATATATATATATATATATATATATATATATATATATATATATATATATATATATATATATATATATATATATATATATGTATACATGTATATGTACATATATACATATATATATATATATATGTATATATATATATATAGAGAGAGAGATAAATATATATATATATATATATATATATATATATATATATATATATATATATATATATATATATATATATATATATATATATATATATATATATATATATATATATATATACACATATACATATATATGTATTTATATACATATATGCATGGATATATACTTTCAGTTACTAACCCATCACCTGGCGGATCTTTCGGTAAGTCTGTTACACCTTCTACACATCTATCTGTTTCTGTGCAATAGACGCCAAGTTGTCCTGCAGCACCTTTCAGCTAATTGCCAGTTAAACACTATAAGCTTTTTTTAATGGTTGCACTGCACAAGTCACACTAACTGCTGTCTTATGATAAGCCCACCGAACTGCCAAATACCACTTCATGAAACCGAAGCTGTTCCTTAATTGTTATGGTTGCCCATCATCTACTAAATGTCGACCAATGCATTACCTTCGGAAGCAGACACATTCTTTTTAGACTAAGAAGTCATATATATCAGTAGAGTTTTGTATTGTTTCGGTATAATGGTTATGTTTTTTATGTCATTCCTCAAATCTTTAGTTGCAATACATAAAAGCCATGTCCTCAACGATCTTTGAATGATGCTAAATACTTCTTAGAAATAAGCCCTCAACGGACTTTAATTTTTTTTCAATAAAAGTAATTTCATTATTTAAAAGGACAGTTCCAATGTGCCATCCACAAAAACACTTAGATTAATTGACTCGACAACTACGACATGCCCTTCGCACATTTAATCAAAATATGCCAAAGACCATCCGTTTTAACCATATGGGAAGATTTAGAACCAGAACTGAAAAATTAGAGTTTATTCGGTTTAATATTGCTGCAATACTCTGTGCGATATCCTATAGGGGTTTAGATCATTTTGGAGGATCCAATCGAGCATATATATATATAGAACCAGAACTGTAAAATTAGAGTTTATTCGGTTTTATATTGCTGCAATACTCTGTGTGATATCCTATAGGGGTTTAGATCATTTTGGAGGATCCAATCGAGCATATATATATATATATATATATATATATATATATATATATATATATATATATATATATATATATATATATATATATATATATATATATATATATATATATATATATATTTCAACTTGGCACGATTGTCTGCACCCCACCGATAAGCAAGCCCCATTATGTGATATATAGAACCCAAGGTAGCTGTGGTGTATGTGATATACCCGATGTGTTACGAGGTGAGGCCGAGTAACACCATGGGTATCAAATACACCACAGCTTCAGAGGGGTCTATGTAGCTTGTACCAGAGTTTACTGCCTTCCACCAATCATAGGCCAAGAAAAGCTTGGCCGGGTATTGCCATATTTATACCATGGGCTGTTGCCATCAGCCAATCACAAGCCTCGAAAGTGAATGGTTATTTCACATAACCTGCTCAAGTCTTGTGGTCTGGGCTCGTGGTCAGCAGTTAAACAATGAGCTGCACAAACAAGTGATTCCCTTTGTTCTCTTTAGAAACAAATGGGCAACCAATGGCAACAACTCTCCACTGGACAGAACATAAAGGGGTCAACTAAAAAATATGAAATAGAATGATTAAAAGGGAGAAAATTAACAGAGGACAAATACTTTGCTTTACCTGATTTTCACTATAGATGCTCAATTTTTACAAATGCACAGAAATTTGCAATTAAGCAGGTTCCACTGTATCTTATTACTTAGGGGGAGGGGGGGGGGGAGGGGAGTTCTGAAGTTTAGAGCACTTTCCAATCTTCATATATGATTGCACTTATTACAGCAATATCATTTTAACTCCGGGGAATGTTTTCTGAGTCTAAGCAAGCTAAGGTTAATTTGTTTTATACACTACAAGACGTAGAGATATTAAAACACAAAATCTTTCTGGAAGTTTGTCAGTAATCCTTGCTTTTTACCTTTATTTTACCTGAAAGATAAGTTCAACTACAACTTTGATTTATTATTGGAGATAGATGTGTGCTAATTGAAATTTAGCCACCCAAATGTTTCGTAAATTATTCATACAAAATGGATTTCTTGCAACAGATTTCATTATTTTTTCAATAAATATGCACATGGAAGATTTAGGCATTAAGCATGAGAAACACGTACTTAAACCAAGCAGGGGTAGTAGTTAGAAGTCATGTGTGGGAAAAGGGTTTATAATGGGTAACACATACATCATGTACTCACATACCCCCCTAGTTGGATAATAGTCATAGGGCTTGCCTCCTAATGTACACCATCTCCATGCAACACCAGTACTACTCATACATGTACCTGTGTGAGCCAGGTGAATGACAGGGTTCAAGTAGAAAATGTGGGCAGCATGAGTTTTTTTACAGAGCTCGGACATGTTGCACAATAGTTGCTTGATTAATGCAGGCTTTGTTTCTCGGATTATTATTGTCTGAAGGCACCCACCCATGGTATAAGTCAGATAAACCATGTTTGCTCGGAGTTGACGCCACCTACCTACTCGTCATTGTTCTCGGCTAACGCCTCGATAATAGACTTGTGTTTATGTGGCATCAACTCCTTGCAAACATGGTTTACCTACTACAACATACACTTTTCGAGGCATGGGATTGGTGGAAGGCAGGCAACTGTAGTACAATGTTGCCTATATAGGGGTTGGCTAATCCCATTGTTTTTTTCTAATATAACAGCAACTAAACATTGCATCATATAAATAATCATTAGTCTCAAGTATTTAATAAAAACACTATCTATACTATTTCAACAATCATGTTTATATATATATATATATATATATATATATATATATATATATATATATATATATATATATATATATATATATATATATATATATATATATATATAAATTATTAGTTATCAACTGTTTTGGATATATATATATATATATATATATATATATATATATATATATATATATATATATATTATACATATATATATATATATATATATATATATATATATATATTATATATATATATATATATATATATATATAATATATATATATATATATATATATATATATATATATATATATATATATATATATATATTATTATATATATATATATATATATATATATATATATATATATATATATATATATATATATATATATATATATATATATATATATATATATATATATATATATATAACAATTGATTCCAATATATTCATCCTTTAGTCCTTGCGGGTGGGAAAATTCAGAAGGATATGTCATTTCCAAACCACATCAACCAAACCCGGTTGACAAGAAGCCGCTTGGAGTGTGTATCAGCATGCAGAAGACATGCCAACTGCAGATCTATCAATTTCGGACGAAATCCCACCAACAGCAAGCATATCTGCGAAATGAATGTGTGTCGTGTATACGGCCAAGCTGGACATCTGGCGAGTAGGATTGGATTTGATTATATTGAACTGTAATCTCAATCGGCGTGCTTGAATGCACAATGGGTTAGGCTGATTTGTGCATAACTGAAGTTTGAATTCCATGATATATGGCCATGCACATTTTCACTTATCCTTGTTTTTGGATATCCATAGTTGCATAATAATGCAAATGCTGCCATGGAGTACCACGTGACTGCGAATCACCCTAATGTTGGTCATTTCGAAAGGAAGAACCAATATCTCAAGGATAGAATGCTCATGCACGCAGGTCGTCTTCTACGAGCATTATTCAGTTTGAAGTGAATCTAGTTTGATGTGACTACGGTTTTGTAACACAACGTCTGTCACACATTTAATTCGAAAATGATTTTACATGGTATACTCGGCTGCCCTTAATGTAAACCCAACAAAGGGAGCACTGGCCCTGGTATCACCTGTATGACACATCTAATCCCTAAAGACGGGGAAGCAGTCTTTGCTTAATCTATTTGAAGACGCGGTAAGATATCGATAAATACAGTAATTAGGTTATATAAGTATATTGCAGTGATGATATGTAGTTCCTGCACCAGTCGGACGAACGTCTGTCAGCGACGAGCTCTCCAAACGTTCACGGATATCATGTAGAGGAAACAAGTCAAGTCTATCAATGGCCAACGAATCTGTGTATTCCAGCTGCGTCCAATTATGATTGCAGGGGTCTGGAGTCGCATTCATAACCCGGGGAACTTGGAACCCAATCGGGCATGTCATGCGGACGTACATTATGGCCGATCTGCCCGGACATTTAGTGCAGGAATTTAATGTCTGCAATGAACATGTTAATCTACAATGTTACGTAGAGTATTCAGGACAATTGGCTAGGATGCAAGGATACAAAGCGTTGGTATGAGAAGGCAACGCCGCTTATCTTTTTAACTTTATCTTTTTAATAAGATGTTCAAATAGTTACTATATGTACCCCTCTCTTTTCTCTCTTTCTTCCCATTCAAGATGATTTGAAATTCATAGCTTTAAGTAGTTAGATATCCTACAATGAAATGGGTGGAACCTTTGTTCCACATGTTATTCAAGTTTCATATACTTTGGAGATGAAATAAAAAAACGAAATCTTGTTTTATCAACACATATTCCAATGTTAGATCATCGTAACTAGACTGATTGATACTAATAGATAAATAATTACACCTTCACCTTATTCTCACAATTGACAAAGGGAGTTGCAGCACACATATCTGGTAGGACGTATGTATATCAATTCGTTTACTACCAGGGAAAACTCTCCACAAAGAAGTAAATACATAAGCCACTAATACACTCACAAGTCCATTAGGCACTTACAATGCTAATTTGTTTAGCATATGTAGATAGACCGCCGTCCTATCAGGTATGATTATATTCGGTATTGTAGTGATGTTTATGTCCTTCGGCACAGAGTGTCAGATGTAATTTGTAGTAATGCCACATGAAGGCTAAATATTTGGCAATTTAATGTAGCTTGTGGGGTTAAGCTTTTGGCTAGGCTTTTCTCTGCCTTTCCTATATTTCACTAGTTGGCCTTTACAAAGTATGTATTGTTGAGGAACACATTTAGCACCACACATATACACTCCAAGCAGGGTGTAAATCTTTTGGGATAAAACGAACTGAAAAACATGCGTAGTATTTTCAAACGGAGCACTAGAAATAAAAGGAAAGGTTCCTGGCTGTTCTAGTGTGTTAATTTATATCAGTCATATACCATGATAACCAAAATAACTCTAGCAACAAGTACATATTAACTACTTTTATCCCAGAATCATCCACAGCAATGGTCATATAGAACTTTTACCATCAAAACACATTCTAAAACTAACGCAATAGTGCCCATCCAGTGAAATAACCCAATGCAAGAGGTTGTGAGATAGGTGCTTATATTAACTGTTCAGGGGGAAATCGCGCTGTTTTGCATGGGGCGCCCGCGGTTGCAAAAATAGGGCTTGTTGTAGTGTGGTTGTGGGGATCCGAGCGCCGAAACTGATGGCCGGCGCACGGATCCAAGGCCCAAATACAGGGCATCACTGGTTGCACACTCCATACTTGTGGAAGTAGACTGTTTGAAATCACTTTGTATGTCCTGAGAGTAGTAGACCGGGAGTGGGCACTGTGCATGCATCATCAAATTTCGCTGCCTCGCACTATGAGTCATAGATAACCTGTGTACCCCAGGATTGGCTGCCTGATGACCCCATCTCATTGGCAGCCAGCCAGTCAGTCTCTCTGCTGCAAAAAATCACGGGACCAATACTTCCCCAGGCTTCACCGCGTAACCCGAGGCGCACATACCCTAGGTACTAGCATGCTGTGCCTATGGGGTTGTGGATCAAGGGGATGTATTTCTGTGGTATGTCTTACATTCTTTTACACCACCCACCCCAGCACTAATTCTAATCATTTACGTGTATAAACTGGTTTACTTCCTAAACAATATCTTATATAAGAATACTAGTCTTTTAACCATTTTAATTTCCATGAAACTCTACGAAGAAAATCCTACTTCATAAATTTCAACCATCTGAGATTCAAAAGCTAATAGAGTGACATGTAATTTCCTTGATGTTCCAGCTAAGAGCATTGCGTAGATAGTTCAGACAAATTTTAGAAACATTTTAAATGTGCAATTCTGATTTTTTTTCATTAAAGTAGCACATGGGGTTCAAACCAGGAATTCAAGAAACACCATCTTAACCCTACTCCTGAGTGGTAGCAGGTAGAAAATATCATAACCAAGCGTCCTTAGTCAACCCATATTCTATGTCATTTCAATATTTACAACTTTTCACTCAAATGTCATAATCTCACTACTTGCACAGGTGCATTTAACTAGCTTACAATGGTTCTCATCACCATAACTTAAGTAAATTATCATATTAAGTAAACTACCTTGATTCAGATATTTAAGTAGTTTGATATACTGGCTAGATTTACATTTAATACATCTGACACAACTTAAAAGAGATCCAAATCTGATTAGATAAATTAGCCATCCACGTCAATAGAATAAATCTTTTCTAAGGATAAATTCTGATTTAATACATTACTACAAGTTAATGTTCCTATTCCATACATAAAACCCTTATAAATCCATGAAAGGCAGTCAGTAGCGTGTCATGACTGCACGATTCCGGGATAAAGTACATGCAATTACGAGACGAGTGTACAGGCTTGGTACAGTATTTGAATTTGGCGCCAATACTACGCGGTCGATGACGTCACCAATCTTGTCAACCCCTGTCAGGTTAGCGCGAGTTGCCGGCTTCATGATAATTGTCGTGGCAATAGACATTCGTATGGGACACCGGTCAGGTCTAAAGCTGCTCTCACACAGAGCACGAAGCCAACCAGACTGTACGCGAAGTATGCAAATTCCACTACTGGTTAACTTCGCGGAGCTTCTGGTTGTCTTCGTACTTAAGCGTGTCCACTTCGCCATACTACGTGGTCACTTCGTGGCCGCCGCGGAAATTTTTGAACATTCCAAAAATTTCAACACGAAGATTGACCTACATACATTCTTGTCCACTACGTACACACTACTGGTTGACTTCGCGTTCTACTGGTTGACTTCGCGTTCTACTGGTTCACTTCGTGTTGACTTCTTCATCAAATTTCCAACACGATTGACCAGGAAGTGACCGCGAAGACAACCCGTAGTAGCGCGAAGACAACACATTAAGTTCATATTACCATCTCATTGTCTTCGTGTTTAGTCGTATTGGTGTTTTTGCCTTCTTGTTAGCTTCTGCAGAGATCATGTACACTTCTCATAGACTTTGTGTTATCTGCTGGCTTCCTTCGTACATATGCGTGTTATGTACGTGTTGACTTCGTATGGTATGGTTGATTACCTTCTAAATTTACATATTGTCCGCGAAGTGAACAAGAAGTGGAGTTTAGCCACTTCGCGTACAGTCTGGTTGGCTTCGTGCTCTGTGTGAGAGCAGCTTAAATGATTAGGTGTGATTCAATAGATGCCAATGTTTTGCTATACTCCCCCCACATGTGCTTGAAGGTCGGACATATTTGTGCCACTAATTTTTGTCTCGCATGCACTACTTTTGAAATTTTGTACGCTGTGAGGACTGGCCGCCGTTCGCAGCATATGGTGTGTAGGAATTTGAAGAGAAGAGTGCATGAATAAACAGGCTCGCCTGACACGGACATGGGAACCTTTCCATTGAGAAAAACTGCAAGCCCTGCTAATCTGATACTACATGTTAAAAATGTGTGTTTTCTGGTATCCGCTTTCTTTCAGGGCAGATATAGTGAGCCACGTGACCTGGCTAGAAATGATGGCGATTTTCAAACTAGTCTAACCCACTTGCTGAGGGTGCCAGTTTCAGAGTTTGCTAATAAGGGAACGGCTTGCAGCCGTATTTAAAGGCACTAAGCGTCTAGTGTGTTCCTAGTTTCTGCTATACATTTTCATTTCCCAGAAGTTGATCCTAGAAATCACACATTGTTTGGTTATTTTAGAAATGAGAGACCCAAAAACGCACTATATTACATAACAATATATCTGTGTTCATTCTCTTGTTATTCGCAAAAAATAGGGTATCACATAATACATTAAGATAGACTATCTGGAAGTAAGGAAAGTATGTTGTCAATACTGACGAGTAGAATAAAGTAGAAAACGATAATTTCTATCATTTATATGTGAATGATACGCATGATATATAACTTAACTGTAAATATCTTACACATCCATGTTGTTTAGATCTGTTGTGCATACAGAAAACCTCGCTTACCTCGGAGGAGGAAAATGTCCGAGTTAACCGAAATACGAGTCACTGGTACTTTGGATTTTGCCTGAGCTATGCACGGAATACTTCAGATGCTTAGGAAAAGTTACATTTACGAGCGTCATTCGGTGCCCCCTGTATGGATGGGAAAGCAATGATGGACATTTATGTGGCTCCGACGTTAAACCCGTAGCCACAAAACATAATCGTTATCACAGCAAGCTTTACCTTAACTGCAAGTGTTTCTCTAAAGTTGCTATAACAGTATGCTGAATAACGACGGGCTTTACTCTGTGTTATGCTTATTTAGGTAAAAATTAAAATAAATGCTTGTTTTCCCTTGTTTTATGTTAATAGCTTACAGTCAGGCTATCGTTAAATTGAGGAATGATACAATCTGTTTTCACATTGAGTATCGACTTTAGACCTGATTTTGCTTAATCGAGAGCAACATATTTGCTCTTTTATATCAATGCCTGCAAAGGAATTTCTGAAGAATTGAGAGGAATAGTTTCAAATCCAAATAATAATAAATGCTAGTATGATTAATCAGCATCGGTGTGGTGCAAGTTGACGTGGATACGAGTTGACCTGCTGTCCAAACGAATTTGTCTGGGGTAAATTAACTAAAAATGGTAGAGAAGCAACCGGCTTAAAGGTTAGAGGTATGCGAGGTGTTTCAGATCGAGATAACAGTTACGTAAATTATCATTGTAGTGAATAGGAATGATTTGGGACTAGGACTTTGAGCTGGATAAGTACACATACGAGGTAAGCAAGGTTTGCTATATAGTATATACGTCATATATTGTATATATTGTATGTATGTTATGTAGGTTATCAACCGTTTATGACATATCTACATGTTTATTGTATATATTCTAATACCTCCAAGGTCAATGGATATAGCTATGTATATTATATATCAATAAAATGGTTTAATTAACACCATTTGGAAAGACTTTGTCTCTCTCTGTATGTAAAGTGCTGTCCTTTTTACGACCAACTATTTTGTATCAATATTCTAGATTTCATTCCATATGATTGTACCCTTAAAATGTTTGTATTCACTGAATCTTTACATCTTGAACGTATGGATGTTAGGAGTTTCGTCCTTTGCCCTTTCACTATAAAGAGATTTTTTCTATTATGGATGACTGTGTAAATGATATCATTGTTTTCTATATAGTCTTCAGGTTGTATCCTCTTTCCACCTGACATCTCGGAGCCAGGTTCTCAAGCTCATCTTTAATATTCTCCCATTTGTTGGTTAAGCAGCATTT
>OZ012685.1:38391050-38402206 GCA_963942565.1 Maea johnstoni | reverse complement strand
TAAGCAGCATTTGAGCATTATAAGCCTTAATATTTTACAAATAGGGCATTATTCAGAATATTCTAAACCAAACGTATATAACATACAGTAAGACTGTAATTACTGCGCCAGGCGATCTGACGTCTGCCAGTGTCTGCTCGTAGAGATACTTAGGCTGCCCAAGCATTTAGAGCAGGAATTAAATGTCACTGTATATATAGTTCTGAAAGGAATGTTTATGTGGTGTTAGCTAATACTGACACTGACATCTAACAATATCCTGTTCAGTAATTGATGTTATGTTGGCTTTAAGATTTGACTATATACAATTTCGCGTGACAAACATTCTACATTAAATTCAGTATGGACCTTTTTGTTTGGGAAAATTCGTTTATTCTCAGTCATTTTGATCATGCTTCACTGACCCCGAGAACTTTCCCAAAACGACGGACAAACCCCAGCATGTACGCCAGTCAGCGACGAATATGTTTATAAATAAGAAATCTCACTTTCTCAAGTATATATATATATATATATATATATATATATATATATATATATATATATATATATATATATATATATATATATATATATATGTATCAAAGATGGATGAAAATGTATCTTCCTTGGGACCATCTATGTGTTTAAGTCTGCTTCTATGATACATCAGGGCCAAACCTACGATTTTCCCCTATATAAAATTCACAAAAGATGCCCGGGACAAATGAAGAAAATAGCAGGGACATTTTAGCCGCCACCGGCATGATTGTATCAATCGGATGGAAACTTGTCAAGGTGCAATCATGCAAACCGATCAGTGCAACCAACTAAAGTATTGCATCATCATGTAATCACTTCATCTGTTAGACAGTGAAAGAAGTGGAACAGGTCAGGGCATTGCACTTTAGACGAGATAGAGGTTGAACTGACATGGCCAAGACTTGCGTCACGTCTGTATTAACTGGCTCTTTCCGGAATCTTTCTGATATCGGCTTACCCTGAGCTGAGTTCATATAACTAACTCCATCTATACATAGCTATATAGTGACATCAGCCGCTCTTACCATCTACTATAGCGGTGGCATTATAACGAACTCCGCCTGAGAAGCAGGCTAGGTGGCGCCCTCTTTATGCGTGTGCCTTACCCTACCAACTGTAGATCCGCACTATATATGTTGAAGTGCAACCGCACAATGTTGAAGTGCCTCACGACGCCGTTCAACATGGCCACACAGCAGAGCGTGTCGTCTTCCTCCTCTACACCTTCGTCGTCGTCGTCGTCGTCGGCACTGACCACTATCCCCATAGAAGACATACAGGAAGCAGCGCGGAGACTGAAGGGTCACGTATACAGAACTCCACTCCTCCCTTTGGTCTACCAGGATGAACAGAGAAAGGTCGTTTTGACACTTAAATATAGGTCACCCAGCGAGCACGTTCAAATAATACATAACATATTAACCTGGCTTGAACGCGCTCGATGGGCAAAGTTACTATTTGGAACCATCCATATGGGCTCAAATCTCATTAGTAGGCATGGAGGCAGCCATTTTGCTGAAGGTCATAGGTCAATATCACTACATTGACAATTTCTGATTTTCATCAAAATCCGTAAGTAAGGCTTTCTATGAAATGTCATTACTGGATCTCCTCCAACATCTTCATAGTATACCCATAAAATAGGTTTTTGATTAACTGGGTACAGTTATAACTGAAATACGAGTCAATGCAAAAATGCTGACTTATTTCATTTCAGAGTGGTCATATGCAATATCCAGGACAAGGATTGGGGAATATGTTAGCATTTATGAACAAGCAATACCTCAGTTACTAGACCGAAATATCTGACTCTCCAACAGCTATGGTGGCGATTTTCTATGCTTATTTATCTATTTCTGGACGTTTATTGGTTATGTTACTATCTCTATTGCTGTTGTGGAGTCAGAACGCCACCTGTGTTAAAATCTGCCCAGTTTCTGCAGCAAAAATGCTGCAGACGTTTTTGGCCTATCTAAATGGATCTGCCTATCAAAACCGGTCGCAATCCCTTCCCACTACTAAAGACATTTGTTCCAGGCGACCCTTCCCCACTGTCATCCCATATTTTATTAAATAAACTTACATTTTGATCTGGAGGCGTTAAAAATTCTCGGAGGCACCATTTTGAATGTATGAATCATGCACATGCGCAAAAAAAAGGCAAGACTGATCGATCACTCTTCATGTGAATGTATCTGTAGGATTTGGCTGTGAGAGTTTGTTTGAGACTGTTCGATCAGTCTTGCCTTTTTTTGCGCATGTGCATGATTCATACATTCAAAATGGTGCCTCCGAGAATTTTTAACGCCTCCAGATCAAAATGTAAGTTTATTTAATAAAATATGGGATGACAGTGGGGAAGGGTCGCCTGGAACAAATGTCTTTAGTAGTGGGAAGGGATTGCGACCGGTTTTGATAGGCAGATCCATTTAGATAGGCCTAAAACGTCTGCAGCATTTTTGCTGCAGAAACTGGGCAGATTTTAACACAGGTGGCGTTCTGACTCCACAACAGCAATAGAGATAGTAACATAACCAATAAACGTCCAGAAATAGATAAATAAGCATAGAAAATCGCAACCATAGCTGTTGGAGAGTCAGATCAGATATTTCGGTCTACTCAGTTACATGAACATATGAGTTTCAGTTAAATTCATGAAACTTGAAAAAGTTTGGGTAATTTGTATAGTAAACCAGAACAGGTCCTTTGTGGGTTTATATATGTATGTATGTATGTATGTATGTATGAATGTATGTATGTGTGTGTGTATGTATGTATGAATGTATGTATGTGTGTATGTATGTATGTCTGTATGTATAAATGGTTGCGTGTCTGTATGTATGTATGTGTGTGTGTATGTATGTATGTATGTATGTGTGAATTACCTATGTATGTGTGTATGTATGTATATATGAATGTATGTGTGTGTATATGTATGTATGTATGTCTGTATGAATGTATGTGTGTTTGTATGTATAAATGGTTGCGTGTATGTATGTATATATGAATGTGTGTGTGTACCGGTATATGTATGTATGTACGTATGTATGTATGTGTGTGTATGTATGTATGTTTGTATGTATGTGTGTATTACCTATGTATGTATTATGTGTGCACGTGTGTGTATGTATGTATATATGTATGTATGTATGTATGCATGTATGTATCTATGTATGGGTGCATGTATTTATGGATGGGTGGATGATAAGATATGTATATGTATGTATGTATGTATGTATGTACGCATGTATGTTCTACATCCGTATGTAGCCAGCGACTATACTAGGAATCCAACAGTCAGTTGAAAGTAGGATGTCTATTCATCTCTCTGGTCATAAGGGTGATGTGGGTAAACTCCATGTTCGCTTATGTTAATAGTTGATCAACTCCTTGTATACATAAAGTGTATATCCCAGTACGTAGGGAGCTCGGAGTAAAGTTAAGATGCCCAACATATGAAGATAGAAACAAGACTATTCTAAAACTTAGTGACAAAAAAGCGCCATCTCTAGCGAGAAATTATACTTAGATATTCTTAGTAAGGTCTGCACTGGACTACAGCTACATGAATTCAAGATTTGGATACCCCGATTAGACAGCTCTTTAGATGTGAATTGATTATGGCTATTTCACGTACGTATTTATAATGTACTCTGGCTTTTCAGATCTACTTAAAGTTGGAAAACCTGCAGGCCATAGGTTCATTTAAGGCCAGGTGTGCTAACAATGCTATCCAGGCCATACCTGAGGACCGCTTAAAGGACGGGGTCTACACCGCCAGTGCGGGCAACTTCGCCCAAGGACTTGCCTGGAATACACAGAGAATGAACATACCATGTAAGGTAGGCTAGTCCAAAGTGCATACACTATTCAACAGGTGTATTTATTATGGTTCTTCACTTCGGAATTGCTTCGAAAAATACAAACAAAAAGAATGAAACCACCTTGTAAGCTGGGGTATTGCAATGTACATAAAGCACTAGGCATAAGGTTTATCTTAAATGATTGTTCACTTTATTCAGAATTGATAAGAAAAACACGTTCCATTTTTCATTCATGAACGAAATGCTAGAAGGTAGAAACCGAGTGCCCCCCTTTTACAAGTTGTCAATAGTTAAAAGAGTAATATTATTTAACATTCAAGAGACACTAGGTGAAAGTTGCAAGTGTCACCAAATATGATACCCCTTACTAATACATTTGGTTGTGACAGTCCGGGACTGAGTCCCTGACCAGGAATACTACGTTACTATATATATTTAGATGATGGTTCCTTACTACGCAAAGTTCTCTCTCTCTCTCTCTCTCTCTCTCTCTCTCTCTCTCTCTCTCTCTCTCTCTCTCTCCCAGCGAGCTTTAGTAGTTAGAATCTTTACGAGAGAGAGAGAGAGGGGGGGGGGGGGGGGGGGGGGGGGGGGGGGGGGCTACGCGGTACCAAATGATATACTCTCACCTTTTAATATATTTGTAGGTGATAGTTCCTGACCACGCCCCAGAAATAAAATTAGCCGCGATACGCCGCCTCGGTGCGGAGATTATAAAGGTACCATTTGAGGTATGGTGGCAGGTAATATTGGAACATAACTACGCTGACACGCCAGGACAATTCATCCACCCAGTGTGTAACCCTAATGTAATAGCAGGTAAGTTCACAATTATCAAAAGGTAAATCATGTTTATTTTCTTGCATAATCAGACCGAATGAATCATGCTATCTGTGCCGACCACATATGTAATAACACTCTTTTTTTAAATGTCTAAGACTCCTCTAAAAAGTGGTGGCAAACCTCTTTAAATGTTTATTTTCTACTATTTGAGGCCATTTGGAATATGATTTCATCGTCATTTTTTTTCTGCCATAAAAAGGCTAACCGTATTTGGACGTTTTGAAATTCATTTGAAAACGGTAGTTCGTACGGAAAACCACCGCGCTATTAGCCTCAAGCCAATGGCAACTTTCCCATGTGTTAGGTGCAGTACTAGTATTCGATCGATCGCTGAGGCAGTGATGAGAGACTACTACTACTACTACTACTACTACTTCTACTTCTACTACTACTACTTCAACTATTACTACTACTACTACTTCTACTACTACTACTACTACTACTACTACTTTAGTCTACTACTACTACTACTACTACTACTACTACTACTACTACAACAACAACAACAACAATTACTACTACTACTACTACTACTACTACTACTACTACTACTACTACTACTACTACTACTACTACTACAACTATATTTATTATTATTACTACTACTACTACTGCTGCTGTTGCTGCTACTGCTACTACTACTTCTACTACTACTCATACTACTACTACTACTGCTACTACTACTACTGCTGCTGCTGCTGCTACTACTACTACTACTACTTAAGTCTACCACTACTACTACTTCTACTACCACCACTTCTACTACTACTACTGCTACTACTTAAGTCTACTACTACAACTACTCTTACTACTACTACTGCTACTACTGCTGCTGCTGCTGCTACTGCTACTACTTCTCCTACTACTACTACTGCTGCTGCTGCTGCTGCTGCTGCTACTACTACTACTACTACTACTACTACTACTACTACTACTACTACTAGCTAGCTAGTACTACTACTACTACTACTACTACTACTACTACTACTACTACTACTAGCTAGTACTACTACTACTACTACTACTACTACTACTACTACTACTACTACTACTAGCTAGTACTACTACTACTACTACTATTGCTGTTATTACTTTCCTGCAGGTAATGGGACAATTGGGCTTGAGATCTTGGAGGACCTACCCAGCGTCGACTCTGTCATCATCCCCTATGGCGGGGGAGGACTTAGCTCCGGCATCGGATCCGCCATCAAAGCCCTAAAACCTAGCACTAAGATTTTCGCATGTGAGGTAGACACAGCTTGTCCACTCTCTGTATCGTTCGCCAAGGGGGCGGCGTCTGCCTGTGACTATACAGCAAGCTTTGTGGACGGTATGGGGGGAAAAGCTGTGCTGCCAGAAATGTGGCCACTGGTCAGAAAAGTGGTGGACGATGCCCTAGTTGTGAGTCTGAGAGAGGTGGCGGACGCTATTCGTCTGCTGGTGGAGAGGAACCACGTGGTTGCTGAGGGGGCTGGGGCGGCAACTGTAGCCGCGGCTCTCTCTGGCAGGGCAGGCACAGGCAACATTGTTTGCGTCATCTCAGGCGGGAATATAGACACCTCTAAGCTCATTCAAATCCTTCAAAATCATATTCCAACCTAGGAAGTATTTAAAACCGCTCAATGTTTGCAGGCAAAATTTTCTTAATCTGAATATACCTACAAACTCAAACCTAGGCGGTGCCAAATATAAGTAGCTTTTGAACTTCAGTTTGTGCGAGCACACCATGAACATGCTCATTTACCTACATGCATATTTACATATTTACAGAACGAGGATTTATCTTTCTATGCACAAATAACCAGAATGATGGGGGAATCATAAGATGCGCTCTATTGACGACCTTTATTAACCTACTTGGGACTTTTGGAAAACATAAATTGGTGGTGCCTAGCAAAAGAAACTCGTCCAAAATACCCCGCGATTTCTACATTGTATGAAGCTTAAATTGTTGTTTGTAATTTAAAAATCCTTGGGAATTGGTCAATAAAGATACAATACATTACAATTAAGTTTTATCCCCTGAGTATAATATACCCAAAAGGTCTCTGGACAAAATAATAAAGAAAAGAAGTAAAAAAATGGCGCTGGCATCATTACGACACGCACTTTGAGTATGACATGTTGGCACATTTTCCTTGATATTTAGCATATGTATAGCCAAATTTTGCAGAAGATTTTGTTTGGAGGTGATGCCATCTAAAGATGATACTATTAGTTATCCTTCTTGTAAAAAAGGGATACGGCCTGGTATCTGCGTAAAGCCAGCCGTATCGCACGAGGCCGGAGGCCGAGTGCGATACGACTGGCTGAACGCAGATACCAGGTCGTATCCCTTTTTTACAAGGAGAATAACGAATTTATCATCAGCTACCCCACGCCTCCCAACATACTTGTATTGTTGGCAATGGGCAAATTTCACAATGGGACCTAATGGGTAAAATTAAAATTATGCAGAGTGGAGACAAAAAGTACGTTCATCTATACACAACTTAGTGCTCCAAAGGGGTTTGCCAAGTTTGGATGGCAAATTCGAGCGATTGGTCACAAAGAAAATGAAAAAAGCGGTTGCCATACTGGAGTCCGACAGGCTATATAGCAACGGAGATTTTCGTCAGACCTGACGCCGACCAAACGACAATTATTTCTCATATGTATGAACAACATACCAACCTAAATCCATCTTAATTACTTTCTGCCATCTTTATTTCCATGTATACACCATGTTGGCAGACTAACATGCGCAAATAGTGTTTTAAACGGCAAAAGAATCGAGTCAGGCGGCGGTGTCAAGAGGAATGTCCGCCATTTTTTTTTCGTCGGCAAGGGTTCAAAACGAGGCTGTGACCTGTAAACTTGAGGTCAAATCCATAGTTACCATGGCGAAGTGGGATAAAACATTGAGAGTGGGGATAAAACACTTATCCGGATCCTAGCATTGCCATTTAATGAGAAGCAATGAAATACAATCCAGTACCCAACAGCAATTGACCAATCAGCTGCGAGTATCACAGTGGAGCTGATGATAAAATTACTTTTCTCATTTTTGACAAACTATTTTGTATCAATATTCTAGATTTCATTCCATATGATTGTACCCTTAAAATGTTTGTATTCACTGAATCTTTACATCTTGAACGTATGGATGTTAGGAGTTTCGTCCTTTGGCCTTTCACTATAAAGAGACTTTTTTCTATTAAGGATGACTGTGTAATAGTCCATGAGCCAAGCCCGGATTTTTTTGGAAAAACGTGCTGAGAGGGGGAGGATGGTTTCTTGGTATCAAATGAAAGAGCAGCATCCCTCATTCCATTTTCTACTTGTTAGCAACCTTATCGCTTGCACGTTAAGTTTGTACAGAGGCATGAAGTTGTGTGTATCAAAAATGGCAGAATTCCTAAATATAGGAAATTAATGGGGTAGGGGTAACAAAATCCACCATGAAATCTGAACTGAAACACTGACGGTAACCAATGACCCCTTGTTACATTTGCCAAAAATCAGGCTTTTGAATGAAACCAAGCAAGTTTCAGAATTTGACCTTAAACTCAAGTTCAAGGTCAAATCAGGGTCATTTTGAGGTCAAGGTGAAAATTGGTGAGGACAAAACCATTGAAAAAAGGTTATTTTTTCTTGTTCCAGGATAAAAATAGTAAGCACAACCATTATTTTGGTCTTAAAACTTGCGCATAAGGAATATTAAAGGAACAAATTTACATTTAGTGTAAAAAAAGATAAAGAATGTGGGTTTTCGGGTCAGAAACAAACAAATATGGAGCTTCATAGAAGCGCTCATTTAGGTGTTTGCCATAAGATGTTCTTTGGTGTGTTACAAAGACCACTGTGGTAGACGTCCTTGTTACATTGAATAGTTTGATAAATGCTAAGCATGCTATATACAAAAATGTCAGAGGAAGAAACACTTTTTATCCAGAAGTATTACATGTAGAGTTGCAGGAATACCATCCCTAGGATGTGGGTCAAAGGTCAAAGGTCATCAAGTGCAATGGGCCTTATAAGTAAGACTTTGCGGTCAATTTCAGTCTCATCCGCCCTCCTATTTCATTGCTTCATCAACGACAATATTTGCACAAGGTGGAGTGACATTCAGTTCCATAATATTAAAGAACCTTATTCCCCATTTCATTTTCTACTTGTTGGCAGCCTTATCGCTTGCACATTAAGTTTGTACAGAGGCCTGAAGTTGTGTATATATAAAAACATTAGAAATCTGTAGTTAATACGAATTATGGGGTGGGGGTAACAAAATCAGCTCTAAAATATGACATATTTCGTATTTACTACAGATTTATAATGTTCTTATATATACACAACTTCGAGCCTTTGTACAAACTTAACGTGCAAGCGATAAGGCTGCCAACAAGTAGAAAATGAAATAGGGAATAAGGTTCTTTAATATTATGTAATTGAATGTCACTCCACGTTGTGCAAATATTGTCATTGATGAAGCAAAGAAATAGGAGGACAGATGAGACTGAAATTGACCGCAGTCTTACTTATAAGGCCCATTGCACTTGATGACCTTTGACCTTTGTCCCAAATCCTGGAGATGGTATTCTTGCAACTCTACATGTAATACTTCTGGATAAAAAGTGTTTCTTCCTCTGACATTTTTGGTAGATAGCATGCTTAGCATTTATCAAACTATTCAATCTAACAAGGACGTCTACCACAGTGTACTATGTAACACAGCAAAAAAACATCTAATGGCGAACACCTAAATGAGCGCTTCTATGAAGCTCCATATTTTTTCGTTTCTGACTCGAAAACACACATTTTTCATCTGTTTTTACACTAAATGTAATTTCTCTTCTTTGATATTCCTTATGCGCAAGTTTTAAGAACAAAATAATGGTTGTGCTTACTATTTTGATCCTGGAACAAGAAAAAATAACCTTTTTCAATGGTTTTGGCCTCACCAATTTTCACCTTGACCTCAAAATGACCCCGAATTGACCTTCAACTTGTGTTTAAGGTCAAATTGTTTTTGGAATACAGATGCGTACAAAAGCCTGTCTCTATACAATTCTAACGAGGGGTCATTTGTTGCAGTCTGTTGTATATGTCATATTTAAGAACAGATTTAGTTACCCCCACCCCATAATTCGTATTTACTACAGATTTATAATGTTTTTTATATATACACAACTTCAGGCCTCTGTACAAACTTAACGTGCAAGCGATAAGGCTGCCAACAAGTAGAAAATGAAATGGGGAATAAGGTTCTTTAATATTATTGAATTGAATGTCACTCCACCTTGTGCAAACATTGTCATTGATGAAGCAATTAAATAGAAGGACGAATGAGACTGAGATTGACCGCAAAGTCTTACTTATAATGCCCATTGCACTTGATGACCTTTGACCTTTGACCCACATCCTGGAGTTGGTATTCCTGCAATTCTACATGTAATACTTCTGGATATAAAGTGTTTCTTTCTCTGACATTTTTGGTATATAGCATGCTTAGCATTTATCAAACTATTCAATCTAACAAGGACGTAACCACAGTGGGACTATGTAACACAGCAAAGAACATCTAATTGCAAACACCTAAATGAGCGCATTCTATGAAGCTCCATATTTGTTCGTTTCTGACTCGAAAACACACATTCGTCATCTTTTTTTACACTAAATGTATTTTTTTTTCCTTTGATATTCCTTATGCGCAAGTTTTAAGACCAAAATAATGGTGGTGCTTACTATTTTTATCCTGGAGCGAGAAAAAATAACCTGTTTTCGATGGTTTTGGCTCACCAATTTTCACCTTGACCTCAAAATGACCCTGATTTGACCTTCAACTGTGTTCAAGGTCAGATTGTTTTTGGAAATACAGATGCATACAAAAGCCTGTCTCTATACAATTCTAACGAGGGGTCATTTGTTGCAGTCTGTGTATATGTCATATTTTAGAGCAGATTTTGTTACCCCCACCCCCATGATTCGTATTTACTACAGATTTCAAATGTTTTTATATTACACAACTTCAGGCCTATGTACAAACTTAATGTGCAAGCGATAAGGTTGCAACAAGTAGAAATAGAAATGGGAAATAAGGTTCTTAATATTATTGAATTGAATGTCACTCCACCTTGCGCAAATATTGTCATTGATGAAGCAATGAAATAGGGAGGGCGGATGAGACTGAAATTGATCGCAAAGTCTTACTTATAAGGCCCATTGCACTTGATGACCTTTGACCTTTTACCCACATCCTGAAGTTGGTATTCCTTCAACTCAACATGTAATACTTCTGGATAAAAAGTGTTTCTTCCTCTGACATTTTTGGTATATAGCATGCTTAGCATTTATCAAACTATTCAATGTAACAAGGACATCTACCAGAGTGGACTTTGTAACACACCAAAGAACATCTAATGGCGAACACCTAAATGAGCGCTTCTATGAAGCTCCATATTTGTTTGTTTCTGACCCGAAAACCCACAT
>OZ012685.1:38346050-38386050 GCA_963942565.1 Maea johnstoni | reverse complement strand
CCCGCGACTATACTAGGAATCCAACAGTCAGTTGAAAGTAGGATGTCTATTCACCTCTCTGGTCATTAGGGTGATGTGGGTAAACTCCATGTTCGCTTATGTTAATGGTTGATCAACTCCTTTTATACATAAAGTGTATATTCCAGTACGTAGGGAGTTCGGAGTAAAGTTAAGATTTTTTTAAATTTAAAGAATTTTTGGTTTATTCAATGCCTGCCAGCTATGGCGATCGCATACTAATACATACTGTTGTTGTTGTGTTGTTTACTCGCATGTGAGTAGACTTACAAATAAGAGATGGTTAGTGTGACCTCCGTTCCAGTACATTGGAACATCTGGGAGGATTTTCCTGTAAAAATAAAGTGTTATTGCACATAGAGAATAAATCTAAGACCATTCATTTACCAAGAGATGCCAGTCTTTTTCAAATTTATCTGTATTGTTTGTTATATTTGCCAAATATTTTGAGTGTATATATTCTTGTTTCAATAAATTCTTAAAATTGAAAAAATTTGGTGTTTTGTCTTTCAATTTTGCAGAATAAATCGTTATTTTGGCATACAGTATAATGATTGAAATAAGACGGCTTTTGTGGATGTCACCTGTTATAATGCTGTTTTCGGTTAGCTTATAATCCCGTACACCCAGATGGTTAATCCATCTTTCTACATCCGACCAGAGTTTTCTAGATTTTTCGCAATAGAGAATCATGTGTGAATTGCTGTCTAATTCTGTATTACACATGTTGCAACTCGGATCTTTTTTGAGGCCTATTTTAAATAGTCTGTCATTTGTGAAAAATCTCTGGTGTAAAGTTCTAAATTGGATGTATTTTGCGTAAGTATCACTTATTAGGGTGCTATGTCTTTTATAGGATTTGGAAATCTCGGCTGGTATTAAGTTAACTTCTATGCAGACATTCCACTTGTTACAGTTTTCATCTATTATGTTGTAGTGTCTACCTTGTAGACTGCGGTATAAATTGGATACCCCTTTTTTATCCTTGGACACAATAATATTGATATAACTATTTCTTGGTAATGTGGTTTTAACATGAGGAAAGTCCTTATACCTGAGAAATGATTTGATTTTTTTACAAAAACCGCCATATTCCAAGAAGTTGGTTTTAACTTGGTATATTTCCTTGAAAGTTTGTAAATCCATCGGATTGCCATATGTATCTACAATGTCGTTAAGAGTTCTGATCCCCTTATCAAACCATTCTTTTTTAAAATCAATTCTCAGATTAGGATTGAACCATACAGGTACCTCATGTATAATATCCATTTGTGTAATAATATCTGTTTTAAAAAGACATTTAATACTTGTAATAAAGTCTGACCAGAATGGATTATATATAATGTCTTCAATTCGATCTAATTTATCCGGTCCATATGTAAAGACATCATAAAGGTCCCAGTATGTTGGGAATATAGTCCATTTTGATTCACTCTTGAGCATTCTTTTAGCCCATCCAAGCTTTAAAGCTAAGTCAAACTTTTCTAAATTGTGCAGTCTAAGGCCTCCATCAAGTATGTCAGCTTCTATTATTTCTTTTCTAAATTTAGCAGGTTTGTTGTTCCAGAGGAAATTTTTGAATAATGTGTTTATTTCGGTGAAGAGAGTTTTTTTGGGACTTGGTAGGGACAGGAGCAGGTGGGTGATTTTTGATAGGAATAAAGATTTTATGACAGTAACTTTGTCATAAGGGCTTAGTTTGCGAGCTTGCCATAATCTTATCAATTTTTTGATATCTGTGATTTTTTTATCTACATTTAAAGTAGTGATTTCACCCATTTCATCTACATTGTAGTCGATACCAAGAACGGTGAACTTGTTGGTCCATTCCATTCCATACTTTCCTTCCCAATTCAAGCTCCTGTCCCTTGTTGCCCCAATTTTAACTGCTTTGGTTTTGTCTACATTAATACCTAAACCAGACACATTTCTAAACCATCTTAATATACTCATGAGCCTTTTTATATCTTCATGAGAACCTTCTAAAAACAACGTTGTATCATCTGCATACTGTGAGATGATAATTTCAGTGCCATGTACCTCTATTCCCCTTATGTCCCCACATTCCCTGATACAGTGAGATAGTAATTCCGCACATAAAACAAAGATATACGGGGAAATTGGGGAGTAAAGTTAAGATGCTCAACATATGAAGATAGAAACAAGAATATTATAAAACTAAGTGACAAAAAAGCGCCATCTCTAGCGAGAAATTATACTTAGATATTCTTAGTAAGGTCTGCACTGGACTGCAGCTACATGAATTCAAGATTTGGATACCCCGATTAGACAGCTCTTTAGATGTGAATTGATTATGGCTATTTCACGTACGTATTTATCATGTACTCTGGCTTTTCAGATCTACTTAAAGTTGGAGAACCTGCAGGCCATAGGTTCATTTAAGGCCAGGTGTGCTAACAATGCTATCCAGGCCATACCTGAGGGCCGCTTGAAGGACCGGGTCTACACCGCCAGTGCGGGCAACTTCGCCCAAGGACTAGCCTGGAATACACAGAGAATGAACATACCATGTAAGGTAGGCTAGTCCAAAGTACATACACTATTCAACAGGTGTATTTATTATGGTTCTTCACTTTGGAATTGCTTCGAAAAATACAAACAAAAAGAATGAAACCACCTTGTAAGCTGGGGTATTGCAATGTACATAAAGCACTCGGCATAAGGTTTATCTTAAATGATTGTTCACTTTATTCAGAATTGATAAGAAAAACACGTTCCATTTTTCATTCATGAACGAAATGCTAGAAGGTAGAAACCGAGTGCCCCCCTTTTACAAGTTGTCAATAGTTAAAAGAGTAATATTATTTAACATTCAAGAGACACTAGGTGAAAGTTGCAAGTGTCACCAAATATGATACCCCTTACTAATACATTTGGGTGTGACAGTCCGGGACTGAGTCCCTGACCAGGAATACTACGTTACTATATATATTTAGATGATGGTTCCTTACTACGCAAAGTTCTCTCTCTCCCTCTCTCTCTCTCTCTCTCTCTCTCTCTCTCTCTCTCTCTCTCTCTCTCAGCGAGCTTTAGTAGTTAGAATCTTTACGAGAGAGAGAGAGAGAGGGGGGGGGGGGGGGGGCTACGCGGTACCAAATGATATACTCCCACCTTGTAATATATTTGTAGGTGATAGTTCCTGACTACGCCCCAGAAATAAAATTAGCCGCGATACGCCGTCTCGGTGCGGAGATTATAAAGGTACCATTTGAGGTATGGTGGCAGGTAATATTGGAACATAACTACGCTGACACGCCAGGACAATTCATCCACCCAGTGTGTAACCCTAATGTAATAGCAGGTAAGTTCACAATTACCAAAAGGTAAATCATGTTTATTTTCTTGCATAATCAGACCGAATGAATCATGCTATCTGTGTCGACCACATATGTAATAACACTCTTTTTTTTAAATGTCTGAGACTCCTCTAAAAAGTGTTGGCCATAAAAAGGCTAAAAAGGCTAACCGTATTTGGACGTTTTGAAATTCATTTGAAAACGGTAGTTCGTACGGAAAACCACCGCGCTATTAGCCTCAGGTCAATGGCAACTTTCCCATATGTTAGGTGCAGTACTAGTATTTGATCGATCGCTGAGGCAGTGATGAGAGACTACTACTACTACTACTACTACTACTACTACTACTACTACTACTAATACTAATACTACTACTCTTACTACTTCTACTACTACTACTTCAACTATTACTACTACTACTACTACTACTGCTACTACTTAAGTCTACTACTACTACTACTACTACTACTACTACTACTACTACTACTACTACTACAACAACAATTACTACTACTACTACTACTACTACTACTACTACTACTTCTACTACTACTACTACTACTACTATATTTATTATTATTACTACTACTACTACTGCTGCTGTTGCTGCTACTGCTACTACTACTTCTACTACTACTCATACTACTACTACTACTACTACTACTACTACTACTACTACTACTACTACTACTACTACTACTAGCTAGCAAGTACTACTACTACTATTGCTGTTATTACTTCCCTGCAGGTAATGGGACAATTGGGCTTGAGATCTTGGAGGACCTACCCAGCGTCGACTCTGTCATCATCCCCTATGGCGGGGGAGCACTTAGCTCCGGCATCGGATCCGCCATCAAAGCCTTAAAACCTAGCACTAAGATTTTCGCATGTGAGGTAGACACAGCTTGTCCACTTTCTGTATCGTTCGCCAAGGGGGCGGCGTCTGCCTGTGACTATACAGAAAGCTTTGTGGACGGTATGGGGGGAAAAGCTGTGCTGCCAGAAATGTGGCCACTGGTCAGAAAAGTGGTGGACGATTCCATTGTTGTGAGTCTGAGAGAGGTGGCGGACGCTATTCGTCTGCTGGTGGAGAGGAACCACGTGGTTGCTGAGGGGGCTGGGGCGGCAACTGTAGCCGCGGCTCTCTCTGGCAGGGCAGGCACAGGCAACATTGTTTGCGTCATCTCAGGCGGGAATATGGACACCTCTAAGCTCATTCAAATCCTTCAAAATCATATCCCAAGCTAAGAATAATCTTAACCCATTGGCATCTGTAGCGCTTAACTTTGCAAATATCCAATCATATGTATGACCATTTGAAAAAAAAATTACCGTTGAATTATGAATGTTAAACCAAATAGTAACGACAGTTCTCAGGGAGGTATTCCTGGAAGTATTTTTTGCTTATCAAGCTATATCTATGTGTATGAGACCACGAGTTTGCTCCAGACCCATTGTTGCACGCCTGAGGACAGCAGCAGGAGAAGAAGACACGTCATAAAAGACGGGGGAAAATGCCGCCGTCAACATATTCATTTCCCTGTATATTTGCATAGTGTGAGATACGTACCCCATCATCTTAGCTCTGAAGCAAAATGAGTAACTCTGAACAGTCTATGATTTTTCAATATAGAGAGAGTCAATTTCAGAAGCATGAACATATAAAAAATATATGAATGTATCTTGTACCTCGATTTTTTACAGCTCCATATATTTGATTTATTGCAAAATATGTGCACCCGTTTTTGAGGCAAAAAGCTTCCAAACCTGAATAAACCTACGCATTCAAACTTAGGCTGTGCCAAAAATACAGTTACTTTGAACGTTTGTGCGCGCAAACAGTGGACATGCCCATTTAACTACTTGTAGATTTACAGATTTACAGAACGAGGATTTACCTGTATGTGCACGAATAACGGAGAATGATGGGGGAATCATAAGATGCCCTATTTGACGCCCTCCAGTACCACAACTTGGCCATTTTCGGAAAACATAAATTGTTGCCTAGCAATAGAAAATCGCCCAGCGCACCCCACACCTTTTACATTGTATTGATTTTTATCCCCTGTGTGTAACATATCCAAAACGACCGAACGAATAAACTGGCTCAGGCATCTTCATGACATGCATTTTGAGTATCAAATGTGAGCAGATTTTCCTTTATATTTGGCATATTTATAGCCAATTATTGCAGAAGGAATGCTTTCTTAATTTTGAATTTTGACTTTGTTTAAAGGTGATGCCATCTAAAAGTTCGAATGATATTTTTTTTCTCATTTACGGCAAAACATCCGAAAAGATGGTTAGAAAATTAAAACGAAGTAAGAATTTGAAAAGGTATGTTACATTCTATTCTCTGTTTTGACCTTCTCTACCGATTTGTGTAAAGCAGGAACTGAATTTCGCCATACTTTAGATGTTTCTATACGGCACCCAGAACCATGTTGAGATGATAAACTTTCATCCACTCCATGTTTCTATGACAGTTGCCCCTGAAACTCTATCATGGTGATGTAACCTAGGATCCTACATGGACTTTTAATTGACCGCTGGATACAATGCCTACACATATTGAAACATCAAACACACTGCCATAATACTCTTGCAAAATATCAGAACATTAGAACACTTCTCATTACAGAAGAAATCAAGAAATCAAGCAGTCCTTGGTAGTAGTAGTAGTAGTAGTAGTAGTAGTAGTAGTAGTAGTAGTAGTAGTAGTAGTAGCAGCAGCAGCAGCAGCAGCAGTAGCAGCAGCAGCAGCAGCAGCAGCAGCAGTAGTAGTAGTAGTAGTAGTAGTAGTATTCAAAGCAGGTAAATTTATATCCTTTGAAAACGGATACCAAAAAGGAGTTTCTGTTTCACAAGATGTTCAAGTGTTCTAAACCAATGTTTTCTTCCGCATGCATGGAGAGAATATACCCTTTATTCTCACTTCTACACCATCGTACCTTTTTAAATGCAAATACTCCATAAAGAAGACGCAAACTCTTCCAAGTTCTTATTTGTTCTTGCGAGCACCGTATCCTGGCAATCCCAAAAAGCAAAGATCCTCTCTCTCTCTCTCTCTCTCTCTCTCTCTCTCTCTCTCTCTCTCTCTCTCTCTCTCTCTCTCTCTCGCTGGAACGACGGCACATCTAGAGTGGATCTTCAGGATGCCTTGGTGATATTGACTCTCGTGATGATTTGTTCGATGAAAGTCATGAACGTGTGTAGTAGTGTTTAAAATGTCAATTCAACCAACAAATATCTACAATTAAATTACTTTTGAAATCTAGGTTTTCTTAATAAATTTCTCCTGACATTATTTCCATATGGCAACTCTGCGCATGGACAATTTGAAAATGTGACTTTCAATTAAGGTATTGACATTACTATTTATGGATATATAAGACTCATACTAAAGATCCTTTTCTTTTACCATTCTCCTTTCAATATTGATTATATATAGCCTAATCAGATCAATTAATTGGTACGTTATGGGATTCTATGGCATTCATTTGGCGCCAAAATCCAACATCTTTTGAAGTTATGTTATTTGTGAGTGTGTGATTTATATTTGGTAATGCCAGTGTACATTTCACCTTAACCCTTTCATGTCTAGATTGCTCTTAATAGCCAACCGTTTTTGACTGTCCTCTTAATAAAAGCATGTGTTTGTTGAGTATTTGGACGAGAGTTAAACCAGTAGGCTAATTGGAGTAACGCATACTGTAAATCACGTAAGTATAGCGGGAATAATAAGATAGCGATAATAGCGCTCTGTCCATTTGCGCTGTTATAAAATCCCTGTCCTTATTAAATTCTTAATTGAACTTGCTGCTGCTGTTCCCGTTCACCGCTATACTTAGATGACTCTATCCAGGGCAGTACCGTAATTGCGCTGTATAGTGTTCACGCCATATTTAAGTAATTTACAGTACAAACAGATGGTCCTACTACTTAACAATTCACATATTTATATCCATTCAGGTCTTGCGTATTCGCTTCCAAGTTTGTTTGTTTTTCGTTGTTCCATTAGGTCATAAGACCATACAACATTTTAATCATATCGTAGCACCTACTCGTTCCTAAGGTAAACCATGAAAAATATATCTTCCCACCAGCCTGGAAGATTGTTCCCCCGGTCTTAAGACTGCAGGCTATATATTTTTAGGCTGTGATGCTGGTAACACGCTCAAAATAAACTATCTCCTAGTCTATACACACATACGGGTTTACTTGCTGTCGCTGTATGTTGTTGACATACTTTCTTAAGTGGAATTTCTACCCCAATCGTGTGCTGTAAGGTATGATCTTGCGGGAACTTCAAATGTTCTATCTAGTTACCCTAGCCTAGTGTGTTTAGCAGATGTGCATTGTATTTACAATTCAAATGTACCCGTTATTGACCAAGAATATTTCGTTTAAGGTGAAACATTGCAAAATAGAAATTGTGGTCCTATCAAAGTGAGCTCAAGCAGCTATTAGTTAAAGAAAAGTTGAAACACCAAGACCTCAGGGATTGGCTAGCAATTTTTAGAAAGAGGGCACGAGTGCTAAAATATGAGAGGGGTTTTTATGAGTGTGTTTATACTAGTATCACAGCATTTTGGCAGGGAATGAACTCGACATGAAAACTATTCATGGGAGTTCACCCATTTTTGAAAAGTCTAAGTATTGAAATAGTCAGCGAAATACGGTGTTGTGCTTAACATAATATTTCGATTTTGACTGACCACGTTCTTTTTATCTGGATTTGATTTTAAACTAAACCCTTGAAGACATATAATACCGTAACTACCGGGAGCATATACTGTATTCCAATTTGTTATTTTTAGGATAATGGTGTGGTGACTAGCGCAAGTTTGATTGAGCGACTTTAGTATGGCTTGTTTCATTTATGGTGTATCAGTTGTACTATGCTGCATTTGTATGTGTATCTCAAAGGCTGCTTACTTGAAATAGACACTTTTTTCTGGGCCAAGGGGATCGTACGTTGAATGTATGCACAAAACTCTGCAGGAGCATGGAGTCATCTATTATTGTTTTTTTCTCAAAGGAACAAGCTTTCTCGTCACCGCTGGTGGAATGACTCAATAGATTGTCTCTCAGTCTCATTCATTTCAATTGCATGGCTCCAAAGATGCACCACACGAATAATCAGAATCTTTAATTTTGAAGTACTGTAAATCACTTAAATATGGCGTGAACATTATATAGAGCAATAATGGTACTGCCATGGATAGCGTGATCTAAGTATAGCGGTGAACGGGAACAGCAGCAGCAAGTTCAATTAAGAATTTAATAAAGACGGGGATGTTGTTATAGCGCATATGGGCAGAGCGCTATAATCGCTATCTTATTGCTCCCGCTATACATACGTGACTTACAGTATGCGTTATTTCTATGGACGTAACATAATTTTGATCGAAAATCCATTCATCAAATGCCTGCCGCACTTCTGTTAGTATTGTAAGTGCTTATCCCAGTAGTATCTTTAGCGCACGCAGTCTCGGATAAACAAGATCATAATTCGCCAATTAGCCCTTCCAATGCTGAGGCTACTTTTATCCAAAGCACAAAAACGCAAAGACTTTTTGGAAATTGTGTTAATCCATGTCAAGTTGGTATTCATAAGATAGCTCTCGCTGAGTACTCTCAGAAGAGTACCCATTTGCCAGGGTTTCAGTCATTTTCAGTTTTTTTTTATTATTTTGTATTGGCCAAATTAGCCACCAGCAGCATAAGGGTTAGAGCAATAATGTAAACTATTTATTTTTGATGCCAATGGGTTACGTGCGACATTGGAAATTTAGATCTGTATCTAAAATAGCATTTATCGTCACTTTTGCGCCATAGTAGGACTGATCGTGTGTTAGTAATGGTGGCAATTGTTAGTATCAGGAAAAAAACGACACTTCAAGTTATTGACAACTTTCTCACTTTCCTCAAGTCCAAATCGATTCCGAGACCTTTGACATAGCTGAGACATTGAGGCAGTCTGGCCACTGGCTGGCTTCATTGAATATATGCCATCAGGCAGCTATCGAGGACCGCTTGTTCATTTGAATTATTCACTAGATGACCCCTTCAACAAAGTTCCAAGCAATACAGTGGCCATTGCGGAACGCCATGACAGGAGGTGATATTAAAGCGTTATTATGTCGAGTCCTTTCAAACTACAACAATGCGCTTTAAAATTCACCTCCGTCCCGAAATTCGTATTTATCAACACAAATCGTCTACAGAAAAAGACCGGACGGAAAAGTTTTTTTATTAGCATTGATTGAAAGTTTTTCGAACTGAACTACTATAAAAAAGCACTTTCCGGTCCGGTACTTCTTACTTTTGACGATTCTGACCAGGGGACGCCTAGTATGGTTCTGTGAAGAACTATAACGGTACTCAAAATGCGAAAGCTTGTTCATTTGAACTGATTAAGATAGGATAGTTTTATTCTTCCTTCACCTGAAGAGAGTAGACAATTGGAGACAGAAAGTATCAGTCTAATGCGCGACGTCGTGAGTGCACCATGAGTTTGTATTATAAAACAAGATTAAAACAGAATTCCAAGAAACAATAAAAATCGAAATCTCTTTCTTGCGTGGTCGCAAGTCCGGCTTGGAGTCCTAGTCCGTAAACCCGTATTCTGAAAAAAAGAGAACAATTCATTAAGCATATTGTTCATGTGTTTTTTTATTTGGAATAAATTAATTTGGAATGATTTACGAGTACATTGTCATGTTTTCTAGGATTTATCTTTCACAAGGATTAAGCATCGTTTTATATTTGAACTTTATAAAGTCGTAAGTTCCTGATAAGAAGCCTAAGGTATTAAGTAATCCCTCTTTCATGCGGGTTTCTTTGATTGTGTTATCTTCATTTTACTGCACCGTTAAAGAATGTTTTGAATATGGTATTGATATGTGATAACAGAATTATGTAAAATGTTGGCAATATCAAAACAAAACTGAGATATTACCTTGGATTAAGAAAAGAATGGATATGTAACGAGAGACCAATTACTATATGCCCTATAGTTACATGCTAGCCTCATGCCAGGACTAGCAGATAAGGCAGCAGCACGAGGTCACGTGGGAACAAGGACCAATCAGGGCTCCCGCATCGATTACATTACAGAGAAACCTTATCTCCACCACCTGCTGGGGGTGCCCAGAGCACCTATTAGCGACTATTAATTGACACTGGTTGAGGCTAGCATGTTCAGGTTGACCGGCTGGTTTCCATTCCATGTGTTGGTCTTCTAAGATATTACATTGTTAATGTTAAAAACATTACCTTAGACCAATAAACTAATTCGGTGTTTCTCATGAAGTATTTGTATGCTGGACTATACTAGTATACATTTATGAACATGGTGAGATGTTGATAGGTTTAAACGAAAACCCGTTTGTAATTATAACTTTATTCCACAATCCTTTATCCACTTCTGTGACATATCATCAGATACTCAATGTGTAACCCCTTTTTATACTAGGTAACATTAAGAGGTATCTCCAAATAAGGCAGTCAACCCACTAATAAGGTGAAAGCTGTACATTCGTGTCTGATTAGCGGTTTCGTGTGTGTGTGTGTGTGTGTGTGTGTGTGTGTGTGTGTGTTCGGATGTACATGCACACGTGTATGTGTTTCCAAAGAAGTAGACAAGAAACACGAGTTAGTTTTTTGGTCTAAGACAGTTCTGTGTAAGTTAATAAACTACTTACTTGGTCTTATACGAAGACCTAGTATCTGTGATTTGCCATTTTCTCTGGGGCTTCCTTCTTGCCCTCCGTGATTGTTTTGACGTTGATGTCACTGTATTTCTCGGCCTTAACTTGTTGAGGAGGATGGAACACGTGTTGGTCAAAATCGGCGGCTAAAACAGGAATACGAATAGAAGTTAATTTTAGCGAAATTATCCACACTTTGATAGCTGCAATCGTTACGATAAACTATTTGACCTGGATAGCTACATTAGTTAGTCGGCCATATCTGATGTCTGTGTGAGCTTCATATAGTTATAGAAAAAAACGTTTTAAATCACAAGTGAAAGAGTTTTTCATTGTGCTGCATTCGAACTTGAATGTTAGCACACAATTAAAGTTAAGAATATTCGAAACGTGCTTTCGTAATAGAAATTACTACTTAGTCACCTGTCACTTCTTGTCCACAAGTAGACAGGGTAGCAGGTAAGTGGTGAATAAACATTAAAGTGTTGTAATAATAGAAAAAATTAAATCATTTTCTTCACAAAGGGATTTGTCAATATTGGTTACGTACAGTGCCAACATTTGATCGCCGCACTAAGTGCGCAGGCAGACCTGGCATTAATAATGTACAGGAATGCACACCAAGAGTGTCGTTCGGTCGTCTACACTAACGATAATCATGATGGACAGCATCTAGGATGAATATCTCACCCTGTCACCCGTGGGCCATCGGGCAACAAGTTGACGGTCGGTGGAAGACCGGTCATTTGGTGCAAGAGTAACTTGCTGAGTACAGCAACTGTATATTCAAATGTCTATGGTTGTTACGCAATGATTAGTAAAGATGCCAAATACTGGAATTTTTTTTTTTTTTCAATTGGCAAACGCTGCTTCAAAAGACTAGAGCCAATTGCTAGCAAGCAGAATCTAACAAGATAAATCGTAATGAAATAGTGAAATATTTTAAATAATGTCATAAAGTCTGGCTTGATTAGAACTAAAGAAGATCTTTTGGTCCGAAAACAATTGATTTCTGCAAGAGATGTTCCACGGACAAATTATCAGCCAGTACCTCAAGTACCAGAAAATTATAAATCATTTGAGTTGCTTATATCCGTCAAGTGGCTAAAGTCCAAATACTGCCAGTTACTAGTACTTGACCTATTGATGGCATTTCTTTTGTTTATGTCTAAAAAGCTACTCTAAGGTTGCACTTTAACACATTTTCCATATACGTTTGCTTTTTGGTGACAGTTATTGTTACTATGAATATTATTATTATTATCAAAGACAAAGTGACAACAAATGAGCGTTTTTCTCAATATATGATATACTTACAGAATTTAGGTCCTGCATTTTGGGAGAGCTGGGCAGCCTGGTGTGCTTCCTCATGAGCTAGGACAAAGGCATTGGCTGCTTTGTTCAGATTAAGATTGTTGTATTCAGCAGTTCCAACTTTCACTAGCTTCTTGGCATTCTGTGAGTGTTTGGTGATCTGCTTGAGGATGGACTTGTGTGAATTTACAACTTCCTCGGGAATCACTGAAAAAAAGGATGTATTTTACCAATCAGCATCTGTATTGTACACATGTTATGAGAGCTTTGGATGTAACTGAGTAGCAATATTGGAAGATTATGGATACCATATTCTGGTTACTGTTGGTAACGTCTTACATGCTTCAAACCAAATTCAAACAAAGACCATCAGAAGTGTTGTCAGAGACAAGGATTTCTTGAATAGGAATGCTCTAACCAGCAAGCTGTTTAGGGTAGCCCCATTAAACACATGCCCTGGTGTGATTTTCCATGCTGATTGGTCAATAGTCAGACATGCAGCCTTGCACACTATGTAGATCAATTATCGAAACTCTGAATTCTCTCTCTCTCTCTCTCTCTCTCTCTCTCTCTCTCTCTCTCTCTCTCTCTCTCTCTCTCTCTCTCTCTCTCTCTCTATATATATATATATATATATATATATATATATATATATATATATATATATATATATATATATATATATATATATATATATATATATATATTAGTACTTTACTGACCTCCGTTGGATTTGCTCTCTGCCTTCTTCTTGTCCTCATCGCAGTCCTCTTTGTCCTCTGGTTTGCTAGCCTCTGGTGCTACTGCAGTTTGTGTTGAAGATGATGATGAGGATGATGATTGTGCTGATTGGGAAGATGTTTGGCTTTCAGCTACAGAGCTTTGTTGCTGCTCCGCTACTTGTTGTTGCTCTGGCTGTTGTTGTGGCTCTGGTTGTTGTGGCTCTGGTTGTTGTGGCTGCTGTGGTTCTGGTTGTTGCTGTTGCTGTTGTGGCTGAGCTACTTGCTGTTGTGGCTGTGGCTGTGGCTGAGCTACTTGCTGTTGTGGCTGGGGCTCTTGTTGTGGCTGTGGCTGTTGTGGCTGTGCTACTTGCTGTTGTGGTTGTGCTGGTACCTGTGGTTCAACTGCTGAGGTTGATGATTGCTGTACGACTGTTTGTGCTGCTAAAATACAAAGAGAAGTTTTCAATCGGTTTAGATAAGTGATGTGATAAATGCAATTTATTCGGATAACTATGATAAGTTTCATATGTAAGTAAGTATGGTCTAGTCTTAAAACCTGCCCTGGATGAAAGATTTAGAGACAAATACCAGTAATTCGCTTCATGTAACTCTATTCTGCACATTATTATCCCTATGTAGTGTGTTTCTTTATCATCTGAAATAGAAGATTCCAATAAACAAACAAATAGATACTTACAGACAGTTCCTTGTTTGTTCTCGTCACAACCTGGCTCACCTGGCTGACCTTGTTGCACTGCTCCTGATTGCTGTGATGTAAAACAAATATCATGTTACCTTCAGTGCTAATATGTTCATTATTATAATTATTATCATTATCATTATAACTATTTTTATTATTATTATTTTCATTTTTATTATTGTTATTATTGTCATTAACATTATTTTTATCATCATCATCATTATTATTAAATTTATCATTATCATTTCTATTGTAATTGTTTTTATTATCATTATCATTATTATTATTATTATTATTGTTTTTGTCATTATTATTAATATCATTATTACTATCATCATTATTATTGTTATTATCATCATAAACATTATTAACATCATCCTCATGACTATTTTGTATGTTGTTCCATACTACAACTTTTATCAATTAACTAGTTACAAGGAGCTGAAATGGTTGATTACACGAATCACCAGGAAGAGAGTTCAATCAAAAGCTGGGATTGCGGATCTTCATCGAATACATACCAACATATACAGTCATGAGTAGTACACACAACCTATTACCTACATTTGGTGAGATGTCCAAGTAAGAAAAGAGATGACGAGGATTTGAAGGGTATATGGTCATTTCTCAGCTTGCCTAACTACTTTATGCCTTACTAGTGATTTGATATTCTGAGCTTAGGCTTCCATACTCACTGGATGCTAGATTAATTACTCTATGTGGTTATGAAGCAAATTCATTAACATTAGAAAGATTAGGGAACACTGATTATCCTATACCATTAAATGTGAGAGAAGTGACAACATCGCTTTCTTTAATTTAGAAGAACGGTTGTCTCTTCTCACACACTCCAAGGTGTGGGATAGCCATGGAGTCCTGTTCTAATTAGTTTTGTTTGTAATTTGAAAAAAACACCCTGCTTAGAAACATTTCAACTAAGTTTAGATTTTCTTATGGTGAACGTTTTAAGATTAGTTTTTTTTCTTATCAATTTATTGTGCAGATGGACTAACCAATGTCCACTAGATTGCTGACTATTGGGCGCGATTTTTTTAAATCCCCAGAGGAAGTCTAAAGGTGCAGGGCTTAGTGACCAAACCCACTGCTCTGATAACTACTTTCTGCTGTTGATATGGACATTGCCTACCATTTGGTGGTATTGTCACATCATAGGAAGGGATTCCAAAGTGCAAGGCCTATATCTCCATACTCACTGCTTGGTTGACTACGTTCTGCTGTGAAGAAGCAGAGGCAGTCTGTGATGATGATTCTGAGGATGATGCAGTTTGTGACATAGCTTGTGAAGATGCTTCTTCTGCAACTACTTGTTGTCCCTGGTTATTTGATCCACTTCCTTGTCCAGCTGGGATTGGTTGCTGTTGGGGCAATCCTTGTCCTGCAGTTCCAGACTGTTGGACACTTTCTGTCTGGACGGTTGAACTTCCTGAACTACCTGACTGACTTGACTGTCCACTTGAGGTTGCTGATCCGGTAGCGACACTCTGGCTAGTCTGGCCCTCTTGGGTTTGAGAGGAAGTCTGTGCATTACTTTCTTCAGAAGATTGCCCACTTGAAGTTGATGAACTTTGTGATGATGCTCCACCAGTTGCTCCTCCCTGTGTTGGGGCTGAGGCACTGCTTGAGCTACTCTGGTAACTATTTTGTCCACTTGATACTGCTGAGGATGACTGTTGGGGCATTCCTTGTCCTGCACTCCCAGACTGTTGGCTTTGCACTTGTCCTCCACTGGTGGAGACAGATGAACTTCCTGATCCTGAGCCACTTGCATGATTTGATTGTTCCATTGTTCCTGTGGCCTGGCTGTTGATCTGTGCTTGACTCTCCTGGGTCTGTGCACTTTGTGATGATGCCTCCTGGGTTGCTCCTGCCTGTGTGTTGGCTGAGGCCTGTGTCTGTGATAAACTTCCAGAGGTAGCTGCCTGACCAGGCTGTGCAGCCTGACCTGTGGCATATGCGGCATTGGATACTGGTGCTGGACCTGATGGACTTCCTGAACTAGCCGACTGACTTGTCTGTCCAGCCTGGCTGTTCTGTGTGCTTTCGGATGCTGAAGCCTGGGTTTGACTGTTGGTATTGACTGCGGTTTGCTCACTTGCCTGTTCATATGATGATGAGACTGATGGTGCCGCTGCGGCAGAGCTTCCTGCACTAACTGCCTGAGGTGTCTGTCCAACCTGGCTAACTTGCGATGTGATGCTTCCGGATGCATATAATGGGGCAGTGGATCCAGTCTGTCCACTTGTCTCTCTAGTTGAGACTGAGATGGCTGGTCCCGATGAACTTCCTGTGCTGGTTGTCTGACTTGCCTGTTCACCTTGATTTTGTGCTGTTGCTGTGCTACTTTGTTGACCTTTGACATATGCTGCACTAGCTTGTTGAACTTTGCTTGTTGCAATTTGTACTCCTGCTGCCGTACCTGCTCCATTGACTTGTGCTGCAGTTGCTGTAGCTGCTGAATCACCTTGTTCACCTGCTTGTGGGTGGACAGATACCTGCTGGGCTTGGGAAGATGCCTCTGCTGCTGCTTGGGTAACTGCACTTTGAGCTGCTGCTCCAGAGTTTGACTCAGCAACTGGTGCTGCCTGTGGTGCTGTCTGTGCTGCTTGTGCCTGGGTAGATACAGCTGCTGCTCCAGCGTTTGACTGAGAGACAGGTGCTGCTTGTGGTGCTGCCTGTGCACTTTGAGCTGCTGCTCCAGTTTGTGTCTCAGTGACTGATGCCGCCTGTGGTGCTGTCTGTGCTGCTTGTGCCTGGGCAGATACAGCTGCTGCTCCAGTGTTTGACTGAGTGACTGGTGACGCCTGTGTCTGTGCACTTTGAGCTGTTGCTCCAGTGTTTGTCGCCATGACTGGTGCTGTTTGTGCTGCTTGTGCCTGGGCAGATGCAGCTGCTGCTGCTGCTTCCACTGCCTGTTCCTGGGCATGTGCTTGTGCTGTTGCCTGAGCTTGAGCCTGAGCGTCTGCCTGGGCTTTGGCCTGTGCTGCTGCTGCTGCTGCTGCTTCCACTGCCTGTTCCTGGACATGTGCTTGAGCTGTTGCCTGAGCGTCTGCCTGGGCTTTGGCCTGTGCTGCTGCTGCTGCTTCCACTGCCTGTTCCTGGACATGTGCTTGAGCTGTTGCCTGAGCGTCTGCCTGGGCTTTGGCCTGTGCTGCTGCTGCTTGCGCTGCTTCCTTAGCCATCTCTTGGGCTTGAGCATCTGCCTGCGCCTTGGCCTGTGCTGCTGCTTGCGCTTCTGCTGCTTCCTTGGCCGTCTCTTGGGCATCACTTTGAGCTGATCCTGCCTGTGCAGATACAGCTGCTGCTCCAGTGTTTGACTGAGTGACAGGTGCTGCTTGTGGTGTGGCCTTAGCACTTTGAGCTGCTGTTCCAGTTTGTGTCTCAGTGACTTGTGCCGCCTGTGCTGCTTGTGCCTGGGCAGATACAGCTGCTGCTCCAGCGTTTGACTGAGTGACTGGTGCTGCCTGTGGTGCTGTCTGTGGTGCTTGTGCCTGGGTTGATACAGTTGCTGCTCCAGTGTTTGACTGAGTGACTGGTGCTGCCTGTGCACTTTGTGTAGCTGCTCCAGTTTGTGTCTCAGTGACTTGTGCCGCTTGTGGTGCTGTCTGTGCTTGGGCCTGTACAGCTGCTGCTCCAGCGTTTGACTGAGAGACAGGTGCTGCTTGTGGTGCCGCCTGTGCACTTTGAGCTGCTGCTCCAGAGTTTGACTCAGCAATTGGTGCTGCCTGTGGTGCTGTCTGTGCTGCTTGTGCCTGGGCAGATACAGCTGCTGCTCCAGCGTTTGACTGAGAGACAGGTGCTGCTTGTGGTGCAGCCTGTGCACTTTGAGCTGCTGCTCCAGTTTGTGTCTCAGGGACTGGTGCTGCCTGTGGTGCTGTCTGTGCTGCTTGTACCTTTGCTGCTGCTGCCGCCTTTGCCATTGTTGCGGCCTGTACCTGCGCTGCTGCTGCTGCCTGCTTTTGGGCTTGTGCCTGTACAGCTGCCTTTGCCTGGGCTTGTGCCTGTACTGCTGCCTTTGCTTGGGCTTGTGCCTGTGCTGCTGCTGCCTGCTCGTGGGCTTGTTCTTGTGCTGCTGCATTTGCCTGGGCCTGTGCTGATGCCTTTGCCTGGGCTTGTGCCTGTGCTGCCTGCTCTTGGGCTTGTTCTTGTGCTGCTGCATTTGCCTGGGCTTGTGCCTGTGCTGCTGCATTTGCCTGGGCTTGTGCCTGTGCTGTTGCTGCCTGCTCATGGGCTTGTTCTTGTGCTGCTGCATTTGCCTGTGCCTGGGCCTGTGCTGTTGCTGTCTGCTCTTGGGCTTGTTCTTGTGCTGCTGCATTTGCCTGGGCTTGTGCCTGAGCTGATGCCTCTGTCTGGGCTTGTGCCTGCGCTGCTGCATTTGCCTGGGCCTGTGCCTGTGTTGCTGCTGCCTGCTCTTCGGCTTGTTCCTGTGCTGCTGCATTTGCCTGGACCTGTGCTGATGCCTCTGCCTGGGCTTGTGCCTGCGCTGCTGCATTTGCCTGGGCCTGTGTTGCTGCTGCCTGCTCTTCGGCTTGTTCCTGTGCTGCTGCATTTGCCTGGACCTGTGCTGATGCCGCTGCCTGTGCTTGTGCCTGTGCTGCTGCATTTGCCTGTGCCTGGGCTTGTGCTGTTGCTGCCTGCTCTTGGGCTTGTTCTTGTGCTGCTGCATTTGCCTGGGCTTGTGCCTGTGCTGATGCCTCTGCTTGGGCTTGTGCCTGTGCTGCTGCATTTGCCTGGGCCTGTGTTGCTGCTGCCTCTGCTTGGGCTTGTGCCTGTGCTGCTGCCTTTGCCTGGGCTTGTGCCTGTGCTGCTGCTGTCTGCTCCTGCGCTTGTTCCTGGGCTTGTTCTTGCGCTGCTGCATTTGCCTGGGCTTGTGCCTGTGCTGCTGCTGCCTGCTCTTGGACTTGTTCCTGTGCGTGTGCCTGTGCTGCTGCATTTGCCTGTGCTTGTGCTGCTGCTGCCTGCTCTTGAGCATATTCCTGGGCGTGTGCTTCTGCCTGTGAGACTGCTTGTGATGATGCCGGTGTCTGTGCAGATTCAGGTACCGATGTAGACTGTGGTTGAGCCACTGATGTCTGTGCCACAGCCTGTGAGTCCGCTTGTGATGATGCCTGTGTCTGTGCAGATTCAGGTACCGATACAGACTGTGGTTGAGCCACTGATGTCTCTGCTGCAGCCTGTGATGATGCTTGTGAAGATGCCTGTGCAAGTTGAGGTGCAGGTGCAACTTGTGGTTGTGCCACTGGTGCTGCCTGTGATGACGCCTGTGCCTGTGCAGGTTCAGCTTCTGGTAGAGATTGAGGTTGAACCATTGCTGCTGTCTGCGCTGCTGCCTGTGCTGCTTGAGTCTGTGCTGCTGCTTGAGTCTGTGCTTCAGCTGCTGCTGGACCCTGTGCTGCTGCCTGTGCTCCTGCCGTTGCTGCTGCCTGAGCCTGTGCTTCAGTTGCTGCTTGAGCCTGTGCTCCTGCCTCTGCTGCTGCTTGATTCTGTGCTTCAGTTGCTGCTTGAGCTTGCGCTGCTGCCTGTACTGCTGCCTGAGCCTGTGCTTCAGTTGCTGCTTGAGCCTGCGCTGCTGCCTGTGCACCTGCCTCTGCTGCTGCTCGAGTCTGTGCTTCAGTTGCTGCTTGAGTATGCGCTCCTGCCTGTGCTGCTGTCTGACTTTGTGCTGGAGCCTGTGGTGCTGCTTGTGTGTATGCTGCAACCTGTTCCTGTGCTGCAGCTTGTGCAACAGTTGCTGTTTTAGACTGCGCTGCTGCCAGTATTGCTGCTTGAGCCTGTGCTTCAGCTGCTGCTGGAGCCTGCGTAGCTGCCTGTGCCTTAGTTGCTGTCTGTGCCTGCGCTGCCTTCTGCGCTGCTTCCTGCGCATTTGTTGCAGCCAGTGCCTGTGCTGTCGCCTGAGTCTCCGCTGCCGCCTTTGCCTCTGTTGCCGCCTGTGCCTCTGCTGCTGCCTTTGCCTGCGCTGCTGCCTTCGCATCTGCTGGCGCATTTGCCTGCGCTGCCGCCGCATGCGCCTGCGCTGCTGTCTCAGCCTGCGCTGCTGTCTCAGCCTGCGCTGCTGCTGCCGCCTGAACCACCGCTGCTGCTTGTGATTGATCCTGTTGTTGGGCCTGTGGTGCTTCCTGGGCCTGTGTCTGTGCTGCTTCCTGGGCCTGTGCCTGTGCTGCTTCCTGGGCCTGTGCTTGGGCTGCTGCCTGGGCCTGTGCTGCTTCCTGGGCCTGTGCTTGGGCCTGTGCTGCTGCCTGGACCTGTGCTGCCTCCTGGGCCTGTGCTTGGGCTTGTTGCTGGGCCTGGGCCTGGACTTGTTGTTGGGCCTGTGCTTGTACTGCTTCCGTGGCCTGGACTTGTTGCTGGGCCTGTGCCTGTGCTGCTGCCTGGGCATGTGCTGCTTCTTCCTGGGCCTTAGCCTGTGCTGCTTCCTGGACCTGTACTGCTTCCTGAGCCTGTGCTTGGGCTGCTGCATGGGCTTGTGCCTGTGCTGCTGCGTCCTGGGCCTGTGCCTGCGCTGCTGCCTGGGCCTGTGCTGCTTCCTGGATGTGTGCGGCTTCTTGGGCCTGTGCTTGGAATTGTTGTTGGGCCTGAGCCTGTGCTGCTGCCTGGGCTTGTGCTGCTGCCTGGGCCTGTGCTTGGACTTGTTGTTGGGCCTGAGCCTGTGCTGCTGCCTGGGCTTGTGCTGCTTCCTGGGCCTGTGCTGATGCCTGGGCTTGTTGCTGGGCCTGTGCCTGTGCTGCTGCCTGGACTTGTTGCTGGGCCTGTGCTGCTGCCTGTGCCTGGGCTGCTTCCTGGGCTTGTTGCTGGGCCTGTGCCTGTGCTGCTGCCTGTGCCTGGGCTGCTGCCTGGGCTTGTTGCTGGGCCTGTGCCTGGGCTGCTTCCTGGGCTTGTTGCTGGGCCTGGGCCTGTGCTGCTGCCTGGGCTTGTTGCTGGGCCTGTGCCTCTGCTGCTGCCTGGGCTTGTTGCTGGACCTGTGCTGCTGTCTGGGCTTGTTGCTGGGCCTGTGCTGGTGCATCAAGATGTGCTTGTGGTGCAGTTGATTGTGCAGCTTGTTGTTGTGCTGGTTGGGCTGCTTGCGAAGGAACTGGTTGTGCATCTTGGTACTGGTTAGGCTGTGGTTGCATTTGGGATGTAGAGACTTGTATACTTGCTTGTGCTGGCTGAACTGCTTGGCTGGCTTGAGTGTTGCTTGCCTGGGACGAGATCTGTCCTTGGAATGTTGTTTGCTGAGGAGCATGAAATGGCTGCTGTTGTACGGATGGTGAGTTTCCATAGCTTTGAAAACTAGCCGATTGTTGGCTTCCTGTTTGGACATTTTGGGTTGGTTGAGTCTGGCCTTGAACTGCTGACTGGCTAGTTTGGATATAGCTGTACTGCTGGCTTGGCTGTTGCTGTTGGGCTACGGGTTCGTTTTGCTGTGGGCTAGATGCTGACTGGCTAGATTGGATGTAGCTGGACTGCTGGCTTGGCTGTTGTGGTTGTTGAGCTGCTGGCTGTTGTTGTTGTGGCTGGGCCTGTGCCTGTGCTGCTGCCTGGGCTTGTTGCTGGGCCTGTGCCTCTGCTGCTGCCTGGGCTTGTTGCTGGGCCTGGGCCTCTGCTGCTGCCTGGGCTTGTTGCTGGGCCTGTGCTGCTGCCTGGGCTTGTTGCTGGGCCTGTGCCTGTGCCTGGGCTTGTTGCTGGGCCTGTGCCTGTGCCTGGGCTTGTTGCTGGGCCTGGGTCTCTGCTGCTGCCTGGGCTTGTTGCTGGGCCTGTGCCTCTGCTGCTGCCTGGGCTTGTTGCTGGACCTGTGCTGCTGCCTGGGCTTGTTGCTGGACCTGTGCTGCTGCCTGGGCTTGTTGCTGGGCAGATTGACTGTAGCTGTACTGCTGGCTGGCCTGTTGTGGGGCTGCTGGCTCTTGTTGTTGTTGTTGTTGTTGTGGCTGTGAGCTAGATGAAGATTGACTGTAGCTGGACTGCTGGCTGGCCTGTTGTGGGGCTGCTGGCTCTTGTTGTTGTTGTTGTTGTTGTGGCTGTGAGCTAGATGAGGATTGGCTGTAGCTGGACTGCTGGCTGGCCTGTTGTGGGACTGCTGGCTCTTGTTGTTGTTGTTGTGGCTGTGAGCTAGATGCATATTGGCTGTAGCTGGACTGCTGGCTGGCCTGTTGTGGGGCTGCTGGCTCTTGTTGTTGTTGTTGTTGTTGTTGTGGCTGTGAGCTAGATGTAGATTGACTGTAGCTGGACTGCTGGCTGGCCTGTTGTGGGGCTGCTGGCTCTTGTTGTTGTTGTTGTTGTGGCTGTGAGCTAGATGCATATTGGCTGTAACTGGACTGCTGGCTGGCCTGTTGTGGGGCTGCTGGCTCTTGTTGTTGTTGTTGTTGTGGCTGTGAGCTAGATGTAGATTGACTGTAGCTGGACTGCTGGCTGGCCTGTTGTGGGGCTGCTGGCTCTTGTTGTTGTTGTTGTTGTTGTTGTGGTTGTGGCTGTGAGCTAGATGCAGATTGACTGTAGCTGGACTGTTGTGATTGGGAACTGCTGGATGATGATGGCTGCTTTTGCTTGCTTGCTTGCTGAACATCTTCACGTTTCTGTAGGACAACATGCTCTGGGATAGAGTGTCTGATACCAGACTGGCCATTCTCATTTATTGCACGTACCTGATGGCCGTTATGGACTGTCTCTACCTGGCGGGCGTGCACATCATGACCTTGGTCTGGGTTCTCTGGGTGGCGGAGATGGTCCCTGGTGTCCACAACTGGCTGCTTGTATTGATGGTCGTCGCTGACAAGGTGTTTTATTTCCAGACGGTGGCCGGGTTTGTGGTCAGTGCTGGTGTCAGTTTCATGGGTGATCACCTTGGTCTCGGTGGCAGCAACGTGTCTGTCTCCCTTTTTCTTGGAGGATCCAGTGTAGGAGACTGTCTTCATGCTGGCTGGCACTTGAGCCATGAGCTTTTTCTGCTCTTTTGGATCTCTGGATAGGTGTTGGAATAGCGCTCTGCGAGCTCTTTGCTTGAGTCTCTGACGCATAACAGCGTGTCTCTCAGAGTGTTGCATGTGGCGCATGGCCTCGTGATATTTCTCGTGGGCCTGTTCATTCTTCAGACCGTTTCCTTCAGACATGGTCTTGACCACCTGGTTGAAACGTTTCATCATGAATTTCTTGTATGGCCTGCCTCTTGTCGTGGCAAGCTCTCTCATCTTCTTACGGTCCATTCTGTAGGTGGTGAGTCTTTCCTTGTGGCGCGTGAAATGGGCCATGATTCTGTATTTCTCACGGAGATGTCTCCTGGCGTTTGTATTGAAGATTCTCAGGTTCTCTCTCTGTTGTCTATGTCTTGCACGTTGTGCAGAGCGGATCTCGAAAGCAGCTGGGCTGGCTGTATGGCTAGATCTTGACAATACTCGCAGCTGGTAGAGTCCCTTGTAGAAGGCGTGACGGGCCTGCAACTGGATCTTTCTGTACCTCTGCATGAACTTGGCCTGGCGCTGCCTGACGCGTGTGGTCTCTCTTGTCAACTTGGACATGACAGCCTGTCTGTGCTTCCTGAGTCGGCGTGCCAGATACTTGAGTCCTGACAGATACTTAGCCCTCAAAGTCCTCTGGGTCCTCATGTTGGGTGCAGATGCAAGGGCGCTCATGGCCTTCTTCACGTATGTAGCGAGGATCTGACGCTCCTGTTTTCGTACCTGTTGCTTGATGACCATATGGCGCTGGGTGATTCTGTCTCTCAGGTTCCTCAAGTGCTCTCGGTATTTGCGGATGTCCTCACGCTGTTGCAGCCTCAGCATGTGGCGTTTGGAGAACTTCTTGGCTGGCTCTGGTTGCTGGCTTGGTGTCATTGTGACCACGGTGTGTGCTGGTCCCTGCACTGAAATGAAACCGTTGGGTCTAGTCTGCTCCAGGGCTTTCTTAAGTTCCGACAGTTTCCTCTTGACGCACGTGACCTCCTTGTTCTGTGACCTTCTCAGCGTGGACACGTGACGGCGTGCACTTCTCTTCAGGTGTTTGATCTGCTTGTTCTGGGAGTACTCCAGTCTCCTGATTCTGCGCTTGCATCTCTTCCTGATCTTGCATTTGACGTCCTTCTCGTCGACGGCTGTCACCTCTTTCTGGCATTTCTCGCGCAGGCGCTTACGTGCCAGCTTAGAGATGCTCTTGTAGTGAGCGACCTTCTCTTCGTTCTTGACTGTCAGCTTGCGCATCTGCTGCGCATGCTCGTCGGTCAAGCGGTGCAGTTTGCTGACGTTGTCGGAGTACTTGCGCTGCACGGTGGCGTGCTTGATGACCAGTCTCTGCGCATGCTCCTCCTTGACGAGGGCCTTCTCCTGTTGCTTCTGGTGGAACGCCAGAGAGGCACGTTGCTGCTGAATGCGACGCTGCAGTTTCTTCTTGTCGCACTTCTGCCGGTGGATTAGAGTCCTCATCTTACGGCTACACCTGATGAGAATGGTCTGACGTAGGTCGACAGCTTTTACGGCATCGACCTCTTTGTGGCAAGCGGCGGAGAGATCCTGTCTCTCCTTCAGCTGGGCTGCGGCGAGTCTTGTCTGCTGGGCGTTGTCCTGCTTGACCAAGAGGGACATCTCTTGAACGTGGGACTTGTGCATTTCTGCAAGCTTCTTCTTGGCCTGGGTATATCTCACTTTGAACTTTCCTTGCAGCTTCTGAAGCCTCTTAAGGGCACCCTCGCTACATCGATTTTCCTCTGGAAGGAGAATTTGGAATAATGACACGTCGTATATTCATTGTGTTGCGGTTACTATTTCAAATTTTGTAATAGAACATTGCTTTTTTATTTGTTTCGTCTTTTTAGATATATATTTAGTCGTGAATTCTGGACGTTTTATCTCTGGTTATCTTCTATGAAACAGCCTATTGCTAAATATCATCCATCGCTACTATCAACAGCGAAATAATCATTATCTTCGTCATCATCAGGATCGAGCATCATGTTCTTCAGTTACGTATTCCATCAAAACAAGATGTAAGACCCTTGCACATATATCAGAAACATTTATTTTAAATTAGATATCTCGAAATCAACACTTATGGATAAAGTGAATGCAATAGGTGAATACAAAGATAGAAATATATACCGGTAAATATATATATATATATATATATATATATATATATATATATATATATATATATATATATATATATATATATATATATATATATATATATATATATATATATATATATATATATATATATATATATATATATATATATATATGCATGCATGCATGCATGCATGCATGCATGCATGCATACATACATACATACATACATACACACACACATACATACATACATACATACATACATACATACATATATATATATATATATATATATATATATATATATATATATATATATATATATATATATATATATATATATACATATATGGATAGATAGATAGATAGATAGATAGATAGATATAGATAGATATAGATAGATAGATAGATACGTACATACATTCATACATACATACATACATACATATATGCGTACATACATAAATACATGCATGCATACATACATACGTACGTGCATACATACATATATACATAGTACATATAAACATACAGTCATATATACATACATACGTATATACTACTTGCACACGGACACACACACACTTACATAAAGACTTACATAAAGACACAGACATACAAACACCCCTCATGCGGAATGAACCACATATATTTGCCTCCTGATAGTAAGTAAAAGATAGCTGCATACATACATTGATGCACACAGACAAACATGCATACATACATACATACATACGTACATACATACATACATACAAACTTACATACATACTTACATACATACTTACATACATGCACACGGACACACACACACTCACATACATACATACATACATACATACATACATACATACATACATACATAAATATATACATACATACATACATACATACAAACAGACTTACAAACGCCACAAACGTCAGTTATGCTGCACACACACACACACAGACACACACACATACACACGCAAACAGACATACAAACGCCCCTCATGCGGATTTAACCACAGACATCTGCCTCCAGATAGTCATTAAGATTCAGTTGCATTCACACACATACACACACACACACACACACACACACACACATCTCAGCAAACACTTACGGAAGCAAAGCTCCATTTCCTTCATCTTCTTTCTCAGTGTCTTAATGTTGTTCTCCAGCGCTTGTACCTTCTTGGCGGCACAGGTGCATGGTTCTTTTGCTGGTGCGCCTGAAGGAATAATAAACATGCTATTAGCAAGGTAATATCAGTACGGATGAATACTAGTACTCTGTTCGATAAAGAGATGACAGATATAAAAGTCCTACTGTTTAACCCTTATGCTGCTGTTGGCTTATTTGGCCAATGCAAAATGATGCAAAAACCTAAAAGATGACTGAAACCCTGGGACATGGGTACTCATATGAGAGTACTCAGTGAGAGCTATCCAAAGAATACCAACATGACAGGGTTTAGATGTTTTTCAAAAATCTTTGCGTTCTTGTCATTCATGAGTTAAGATGTAGATACATGCCTGCACTAAGGTAAAGTGAAATATTTTAAATTGAATTGAATTGAAAAACTCATACAATAATATACAAAATATCTCCAACTATGTTTGTAATACAGGTACACTAACAGTGACTTTAAGATCAGATATCACGTAAACAGCTAAACTTCGGGAATGTTCTTAGTCTTAGATATTATAATGATGACAGGAATATATATATATCCACCTACTGAATCCAAAACCAATTTACCTTTGGAAATAGCATTGTAATTTTCACATATGTTCACATTTTGGTTGTAACCAGATTTGGTCAAATGATAATGTGTTTCTTTCTTTCTGATCACTGCTCTTTATGTAAAGGATATGCTGTTACGGCGTTTTAAAAACTTAAGTGAACACAGTTACTAGGTCAATATCCTACATCTACAACAGGTTTTATCATAGTTAAGATAATTTCTGATTCTAAGAATGCTAACTTAGTCGTTTGGAAATTGATTTTGCGATGATGGATCAACCGAGCCTTAGCTAAAGGTAATATTCATTCAAGCATTTAAGTTATGTTCAAACTGACTATTGCAATTCTAGGTAATTCTAGGCAAATTTCTATGAATTGCTTACCGTCTGAAATTGTTCAAACTACACTTAACTTAAAATATTTCCCCACCGAATGGCAAAACGTATGAGACTAGGGAACAGCAACTTCGCAGATACTCTTAAACGCAAGGACCAACCTATCACTCATAATGGGAACGTGCTGACGAAGCTCCCCCATATACAGAACATACATTCAATTCCTGCACCAATCGACCAGGCGTATGCCAGTGCATGGTTGCACACACAACAATAGATAACATGTCAACAAGAAACCAAGCACATCAATGACCTACTTAGCTTGCAAATCAAAGTTACGTTCAGTTATAGGATTTTCTATGCATCCACGCGAAGGAGACTGGGTGAAAAATCGGTCTTGCGGTCGTGTATTATGCCCGGTCTGCCTTCGCAATAAGAGCCGGAATTAAATGATGGCACTGTTTCTGATAAGTAGCCAGTAGAATAAACACAGTATTTTAACAAATCTTCACGTACCGGTATTCCAATTCATGGTGCCTTATTGAAATAGTTGAATAAAGGATCTACCACAGTTGTTTATCAAATAAATGTTATACACTAATCAATAATCTAAAAGATAGCGCATACTCAATAGAATGCGTACGTGGTTTGAACATTATACTAATTACGGTGCAACTTTTTATGTATATTGAAAGCCCTTGTAGCCAAAGAAATATATATTTTCACTTTGAGTGATTAAACGTGGTTTCTAGCACTAGCGTAAACGGTGGGTTTCCAATGGATTCGATGAAACCCGCTGTACAATTGGAATTGTTGATTTTATTGTTAAGAATCCTCTCTTTTTAATCTTTGATTAAAGGAAAATTGAACCATGAATACAACATAGGGACAGATAGTTCCTTACAACCAAGTTCCCAGGACTACCAACCTTCATACTAGACGTAAATTGCTCTTTAGACACATCCTAACACACACGAAATTGGGCTACTGGCAGCTGCCATTTGAGTCTATTAATAGCTTATTCGAAGCTGCTTAATTCATACTTGTCCTGAGTAGCTTCCTCCAGATGACAAGCATGAACCAACCAGCTTCAGATTAGCTATAACTGGACAATACTGTTTTGGGGGGCTGCTATTATTAGTATACACTGTTGGATTGCCTACCTATCTATGTTTGGGACCTATACTTATGATGGATTATTACATGTATAGCTTGTCTTTTAGAAATACATACATACATACATACATACTAGTATATATATATATATATATATATATATATATATATATATATATATATATATATATATATATATATATATATATATATATATATATATATATATATATAAATATATATATGTATGTATGTATGTATGCATGTATGTATGTATGTATTACATGACACAGTATTCTCAGTGTTTAATTCATATGTTGTGTCTTTGAAATGCCACTATATTGTACTACTTTATTATAATTTAAGTGGATTCGACTAATTTCACATTTTCATTAACTAATGGTATTTGCCAACACATCATCGGTATTTGGTGTGACGTGTTATGTTGATTAGTCTGTTGACCTCGCCGTGCAATGAGCAGCTGTCGCGAGCTAGCCAACACTTCCTTTCCATATGTTTTGTGAAACAAGTCAGCGGCCATATGTCCATTCACTGTATCAACCCAACCATTCAATTACTACCTTATGCTTATAAATGGCGCAAACTGCAGAGCACATGCACCAATGGCATTTACTGAAATAGACTCTGAACTAACTTCATGATTTCCTGCCTTTTCTCGAAGTATCACGAAGTATTCGCCGAACACAACACTAATTGAGTGAATACTAGTTACAAATTTGTCCTACCAAACTAATCGAAGTATACAACCATCTACATCATATACTAACGTTCAGCAATAGCAAATTTAGATATACCTAAACTCACGTTGCTTTCAATTACATTCTAAAAGAAGATCAATATCTTATTCAGTCTTATTGCACAAAACCGTGGTAAATATTAATTCATCGAGTTTTTGGAACAGTTAATGAGTATACTTCATGAACAAACACTTAAACATTTGCAAAGCCTTAGTGGATATTAGCAAGTATTTACTTATTCTTTCCCCATATAATTAATAAGCATATATAAAGCTATTGTAATGAGTTGAATCAGAATAAACTCCATGGGACTCTGAGAACGATTATCAGCTTGGACAATCGAGGAGATTTCCCTAGGTTTCGTTTGTAAGTATGCCCTCATTATCTATTATGCACAGGATTCATTTCGCCACGCGTCTATACCATCACACCAAGCCGAGCAATTAATATATTAAAACTTAAGTTTAACATATTACACTACATGCAAGTTATATTTAAAACATCTGAACGGAAGGTCTTCACATAAAAGAACCAATATCAATTAGAAGTCAAATATGCCATTTTCCATGACTGCTCAGGACGCGCGATAATTGATAGAGGATTGTATATATATATATATATATATATATATATATATATATATATATATATATATATATATATATATATATATATATATATATATATATATATATATATATATATATATATATATATATATATATATATATATATATATATATATATATATATATATATATATATATATATATATATATATATATATATTTGATGTATAAACACCATTGTTGCCAAATTCACACACTAATCCCTACTGTGGTGATGCCTTGTAATTAGGGCTATACTAGTATTAGTTCACCTAATGGCAGGTGACTGGTCACATTTCTTTTCACTTTTCTGCTGGTATCTGAAGTGGCAGGAATGTCCAATTGATTGGTCACCGAGTCCGCCGTAGCTACATGTTACGGGTTGTCGATTTCACAATGCTGCAATGATTTGGCCATATTCCAAGTTGCATGTCTTACTTTCCAGCATTACTGAGATATTTTACATAGTATTCTATTAAATGGATTGTCACTATCGTATTACTATTGGTCACCTATGACGGAATTCAGAGACTGTGTTTTATTTTTAAAACTAGATACTACTGTGCGTTTCTACCCTGCGCTTTGTACTCAGCGAATGTATTAACAATTTGTTGGCATTTTAAAATTTAAGGTTTATCTGTGTTCGTTGCATGAGGTCAGATTGTCTCTATTACATTAAGAGCCTAGTATCAAAGCCTTTAGATAAATTCCACTTTTCTATCTGTTAAACGCTTAGGAAACGCTCGTCCAACTATGCACTATCAGATCTATATTAAATCATGTTGAGCAATTGGTGAGATGACTGGAAATACTAGTTATGAATAATATGTTTACAATTGTCTAGATTCTATGTAATGTTTCGGGTACGGCGATCATAAAGGCGTCAGTCTCCTTCATGAAAGGGAAATGGCGTGTTGCAAAAGCACATACAGGAAAACACGCCTCGAATAAAATGTGATTTGAATAAGAAACTTATGATTGACAATATATCCACCAATAACTTATAGTACGCACATTACTTACGGAAACTCTCAAGAACTAATTCTAGTTTGTTATAAGATTTAGAGATGCCAATAGTGATCCGACATGCGAAACATTGAATATTCCCGTGACACCATTCTCTGGTATCTTGTCAATTGCGTTAAAGTCTTTAAAGAGATGAACGTTTCTACTTAAGTTAGCCACGATCATTTAACCACTTGATCTCTTTCATTTTATATAAGAAAGACACGCATTCCCTGACTGTTTATGTCCATCTTAAGCAAAGAATTGTATTGTCGTCATAGAATCGTAATATTATGTTTATTTTTCACAATTTCAAATGCTTCTATATTCTATTACAATATTATATTTCCATACAGAGATGTTGTTTATAATGGTTTCCTTTTTTGAGTCGTGAGTTTAGGATACTTCCCCAGTTACAAATAGTAGAAAAATAATTCAATTTGGCAATTATGTTTGTCCTGCCAGTATTCGCTACATAACTATCCTACTTGTGTATCGAGTACTAAATATACACACTATTAAGATAAATGTTAGAGCCAATCAAGAATATCTAGTTTTCAATGAGGTATTTTACTCAATTTTGGCGAACATCAACAACGCAAAGCTGAATAAGCATATTCTTAATAAGCGAGAAATAGAGTACTCATAATTGTCCCTCCTGTGAATATTTATCTAGGCTCCTGACTATTCTTCACTACAAGCAATAGTATGGTATTGCTGCCTCCACTGGCACGCTAGCCGTGAAATAACAATAGTCTTGGAGACTTCTATTTGGAGCGTACAACGGACAACTTTAAGTCCTCGATAAAAAACAAATATATTTCCGATGGTTTATAAATAGCAATGTAATCACATGCGTGCATCAAAAAAAAACATCAGAAATAAGAATGCCTCTTTCATCCGATTTAACAAATTAATTGTTTGGAAATTTTGGCCAGAATATGAATGAATTAAGATGAGGGTGAACCACAAAGATTGTTTTAACGAATAGTTTAGTTCTCTACTGTCCGTCAATTCTATACATCCGCGCAATGTGGAACTACTTAGTTTTGTTTCGCAATTGACAAAAACGGTCGTGAAACATACTTCTGTAGGAAAGATAAATAACCAGCATTGTTCACTAAACTAAACAACAACACTTTTGTTTGTCAATCTAGCGAGCATGCTACATGTACAATCGTGGCAAATTAACGTGGACACTTTGCGAATACTACAAATACTACTGAAGGCCACACTTAAATCGGGGTTAAAGGGGTTACAAGTTGAAAGGGGTCGTTTCCTCAAGTGATAAATTGCCACACACCCATTAACCCATTAATGCCCACAGCGGCTAAAACAGTTTGACAATTCTGATGAATTCTTTCAAGTTAACGCATAGTTGGGAAAATATTTGATGGAGAAATATTGCTTAGAACTCTACCAAGAACTCTCTTTGAAATACTTTGTAAAATCGTTTTAAAATCCAAAGCTATTGTCAAAAGTACTTAAGATCCAGTCGACAGTTCTAAAGGAACTTTTAAGCTTTAATGGGTTAAGTACCTTTACAAGTATTGTAACCAGCTTAAGATAAGCGTGCCCAATTGATATGCGAATGCTTGAATTACAGATACGGTGACACAAACCTAATCAATTATCCCACATAGATTCCATTCCAATTATTCCAGAATAGTTCAAGGGAATTATGTTACCTGTTACAAAACTTAGAAAGATACGACAATAACTTTCTTTCGTAATGTTTTGTATCGACACGAAACTGTTTGGCAGACATGTTCCTTCCTCAGATGTGTATGTTTTAGTCTGGCTACCAATAAGGGAATCACTCTGAATCGAACCATTTTCACAATATTTTATCTAAACCTGAACCAAGATGAAATGGCAAAAGCAAGAATGGAAAACAGCGGAATACCTCTTAAACACTTACATATTATCTATAGTAAATGATTGTTCAAAGTGACTTACCTGAAGTGGTGACGGCAAGTAAAAGGGCTAAGCCCGCGAAGGCTAGGACGAAAGTCCTCATGTTTCCTCTTAGCTGCCTCAAACGCATCTAGCCACATATAAGGAATATGCTTTTATATATCACGTGGCTATTACATACAATCGATACTTTCATACTTGCAGTTTTTTTGCGTAGTTTGCATAGCCAATACAGCATTAGGGATTTGAATTACGCGGGCGAGAATTGCTGACGCATTGAAAACCATCTGTCCGCTACGTCACAACTCCAGCACCACAATTGTAAGTTGTAGTAAACATTGACCATGCTCATAGGTCTTACGCCACAGCACACATTAACAAAGACAGCATACGAGGAATTGAGCGGTTTGAATAAAAAGCATTGACTTCGAAAACATATGGTGACTTTATATTTCTATTTTTCATCACACTAACAAGTGAAGGAATTTTCACATAAAAGCCAGACAGGTACTTTTTGTACAGTATTAAAACATCGTAAAATGAAATAGATGTTTATTCATAATATACGTTATGGTTATGTGCCTAAATTCCATGATGCAATTCTAAAAGGAAATCCTCATTATAGAAATTCTATTTCATAACCCCTCCATATTCCTCTTAAGCTGTGGGATAATTATAGAATATCCACTTTATGGATTACGATGTGTATTGAAACTCCTTGGAATGAAGATATTAAATGAAGGTCTCCAATATACCAAGATGAATCTGTTTCTTTAAAATCCGTAAGAAACACACACATACATTCACACATGCATACATATATGGGAACACATACTAAACACATATAAAACTACCCTGTCTGTCAATAGCTGTCAAGACTATACTGTATGGGGTAGCATTATAATCAAAAGCGCCCATGTACCCAGTTTTTCTTTCCAACACATTTGACATCGAATATTGAATTAGCCACATATATATCACTTAGACTTCTATAGCGTAGTTTATCACTGTCCTCAAGCGACGACATGTTCTAAACAAGACTAAGCTCTACCCTTTTTCTATCAATTATGCTCATTGTCAAGCTTACTACTGGGCCAAATACTGTACAGTATACCTGGCCTGGTTGAAGCCTTAGTGTATTTGTTACCATTTTAAAAACAAAGAAAGCAAACAAAGGCTGAACCACTTAGCAATTAAAACACATTCAGGTAATAACCTTCATGCTTTCTCGGTGGTAATTAACCAAACCTTTTAGTGTTGAGGAAAACCGAGAAGGGGGTATGGAGTACAGGTACCCATCTTTATGCTATTTGGGAGAGTTGAGTTGAGGTCAACTTTTGATCGAGCTTGATACTCAGGCAACGTAGTTTGAATGATTTCTGTTAACTTACTTGTTTGTTCAGCACAGGTAGTTAGTATGGGAGGGGAGAGGACATGGGTGTCTATTGTGTGGCTATTCAGGCATAGGGAGGAACTATTCAGTGTGTTTGATTACATGGTAATATAGTTTGATTGACTCACAGCAGATTTGGATAATATTCAAAAGTCCCTGGCAAGTGGGCAAGTAGGTTGATGAGTCCCCTCATTTTTACCTAACAGCGCAGTCTATCCTGATCTCCAAACAATGTTAAGATCACACACTGGCATTCACTTACTATATTTATAATAGAAAAACTACACTTAGTGACCTTTTACCTCCCAGATTACCTTCTGAATAGGGAGGAACTGAAATAAACCAATTAGTGTGTATCCAGCTACAGTGCCGGCATTGACTAGTAATTTCTGCCCTAAAGGCATAATACACGACCGCACGCCCGATCACCACCCAGTTTCGTGGCCCGATGGATGCGACCACATGTCTTTGACCTCACAACTAAATATAGCCCCATACTCACAAACTACGTGGGTCGTTGATGTCCTTGGCTTTTTTCTTTGACATGTTATAATTATCTATGGATGTTTGTACAACCAGGCACTGGAAGACGTTCAGTCGACTGATGGATGAATTAAATACCTGTACTGTCAGACTAATTTCAATTTTAGAACACCTGCAGTCTTACATGACAGCTTGAAATACCTATTTGGGATTGAAACTGATATTAATGCTGCCTCCTTTTTGGTTTCAGATTAGATTGATGTAATATAAGTTCTCTTCGTATGATACCAATTCAAACGGTATGATAAAATCCATTCTAACGGTACTTTAATATACCTAGATCTTCTCTGATCTTAAAAGAGTGTACTTCAATTAGCATGGTTCCTATCGCATAGCAGAAGGTACCAAGTTCGATTAATGAGATACCAAATTCAAAGGGTTGTTATATATTTGTTATGCTGTATAAATAATTTGGTGACTAATGTTAGCATTAAGAAACGTGATTCCATGAATAAAATGCAGGTATTCGAATAATCAAGTCTGTAAATGATATTGCAGTTTAACGAATACGCATTGTGTTGATATTCATTTATACATAGAGTGTATCTACTCTTATATTAGACACATATAAACCCTCGAGGAGATCAATTATGACTAGAGTATTTGAATACTATGGCCAATATGAATCTAACCAAACCCTGCGATATAACTATGCATGGTCCTTGGAGAAAGATTTCCGGAGGTTTTCTAGTTACCTCTATCCTTCAAGATATTATTTCGAATTAATATCGTTAACAACAGAAACCTGGCTAGTACTTTCATTGCCACTCTTGGGATGAATGAGATAACAATATCAATGCTACCATATACACTTTTATTATATGCCTACTGCTCATTCTATCATGTGATTGGTCAGATCATGGTCACATGACCACCTTACAAAAGTGATATTGGGGTGCAATATTACTTTCCAACACTCAGATACAGAGCCGTCAGGTTCATGTGCTCAATTCTTAACTTCAACTTTTGAAAAGGAACCCAACAGAAGTGAATTAAGACAAGGAACTCAGAAGAGTTTGGGCTTCTTGTTAAATCATGATTAGGAAGGAAATCAGGAAAACACATTTTTAAATTAAATAAATGAATCATCACAATTCTGAAACATGTGACTTTTTCAGGTATTTATAGTATTTTGATTGCGATATTGCTGAATTAACACAAGAATATATTACAGCTTAGAAATTTACAATAACCCATTGTTTGTGGTAAAACCTGGAAATGGAAAAACATATCAATAATATTTACATTTTCATAATTCTTTAAATTAGTAAATTATTTGATTTGAATGAGCAGTAGGAATATAATAAAACAAATATGGCACTTTGGTTTTGTGCAATATCAATTTGTATTGCACTCTGAAAAATGATATTGCACTCGGCACAAGCGCCTCTTGCAATATCATTTTTCAGAGTGCAATAAAAATTGATATTGCACTCACCCAAGTGCCATATTTGTATAATATGCACATGGACATTTAAAGCTATTCCAAAACTATTAGACGATAACATTTTCCTTATTACTTGTATGCAAGTGATAGACCGGGCTGGCCACATAATTACACCTTTCCCAATGACGGCAAATGATATTGTTCGTATAGACGTTCCTTTCATTTTCAATTCGATTTTTTCTTTTATTTTTTAGTTACGGAAAAGGAATGTTTCCTTTAATATGTATCAATTTTACACATTATGTTCTCTAAACAATTATATTGATATGATAATCTATCCAGGAATGATAATAGGAAAACAGTATGTGATTGCACAAAGATGGTCGTTTTAAAGGTGCTGGATTCTAGATTATATTTACATTGATAGGAAGACAGTATGTGACTGTATAAAGGAGTTGGATGCTAGATGATATTCACACTAACAGGAAAAATAACATGTAACTATATGAATTAAGTCGTTATAAAGGGGTCGGATAATAGATGTTGTTCCCATTGACAGAAAAATATCATTTGACTGAACAACATGGTCGTTGTAAAGAGATTGGATTCTAGAGGGTGTTCACATTGATAGGAAAACAGCACATGACTACACAAAGATGGTCGTTAAAAAGGAGTTGGATGCTAGATGTTGTTCACATTGACAAGAAAACAGTATGTGACTATACAAAGATGGTCGTTATAAAGGAATTGGATGCCAGATGTTGTTCACACTGATAGAAAACTAGCATGTGACTTTACAACGGTGGTCGTTTTAGAGGTGTTGGATAATAGAGGAACTTCCAATTTATAGAAAAAAGTATGACTGCACAAAGTTGGTCACAGTGAATGGGTTAGCTACTAGATGATAAGGGGGGGGGGGGAAAGGAGTAACTGATATTTGACTGAATAGAGAACGTTACAATGGAATTGGATGCTGGGTGCTGTTCTCTTTTATAGGCAAATAGTATGAGACCGAACAAATGTGGTAGTTATAAAGTGAGTGGATGCTAGACAGTGTTGCCATTGATAGGAAATAGTATTTGACTTTACAATGGTGGTCGTTGAAAAATATTTGATGCTTGATGATAGTATGAGACTGGACAAAGTAGGTACTTATAAAGGGTTTGGATGCAAGATGGTGTCCCAATTTATAGGAAAATAGTATAAGACGAAAAGATGGTGGTACTTATAAAGGGTTTGGATGCTAGATGGTGTCCCCATTGGTAGGAAAATAGTATGCGACTGGACAAGGTAGGTACTTATAAAGGGTTAGGATGCTAAATGGTGTCCCCATTGATAGGAAAATAGTATAAGACTGACCAATGGTGGTACTTATAAAGGGTTTGGATGCTAGATGATGTCCCCATTGATAGGAAACTAGTACGTGACTGGACAAAGTAGGTATTTATAAAGAGTTAGGATGCTGGAAGATATCCCCATTGATAGGAAAATAGTATGTTACTGGACAAAGTAGGTACTCATAAAGGGTTTGGATGCTATATGGTGTCCCCATTGATAGGAAAATAGCTTAATATTAAACAATGGTGCTACTGATATTGGGGTTTGGATGCTCGATGGTGTCCACATTGATAGGAAATAGTACGAGACTGGACATCCGTGGTACTTATAGAGGGTTTAAATGCTGGATGGTGTCCCCATCGATAGGAAAAGAGTATGAGACTGGACTATGGTGGTACTTTTAAAGGGTTTGGATGCTAGATGGTGTCCCCATTGATAGGAAAATAGTACGAGACTGGACAAAGTAGGTACTTATAAAGATTTAGGATGCTAGATGGTGTCCCCATTGATAGGAACATAGTATGGGACTGGACTATGGTGGTACTTTTAAAGGGTTTGGATGGTAGATGGTGTCCCCATTGATAGGAAAATAGTACGAGACTGGACAAAGTAGGTACTTATAAATGGTTTGGATGCTAGATGGTGTCCCCATTGATAGGAACATAGTATGAGACTGGACTATGGTGGTACTTTAAAAGGGTTTGGATGCTATATGGTGTCCCCATTGATAGGAAAATAGCTTAATATTAAACAATGGTGATACTGATATTGGGGTTTGGATGCTAGATGGTGTCCACATTGATAGGAAATAGTACGAGACTGGACATCTGTGGTACTTATAGAGGGTTTAAATGCTGGATGGTGTCCCCATCGATAGGAAAAGAGTATGAGACTGGACTATGGTGGTACTTTTAAAGGGTTTGGATGCTAGATGGTGTCCCCATTGATAGGAAAATAGTACGAGACTGAACAAAGTAGGTACTTATCAAGGGTTTGGTTGCCAGATGGTGTTCCCATTGAGAGGAAAATAATATGAGACTGGACTATGGTGGTACCTATAAAGGGTTTGGATGCTAGATGGTGTCCCCATTGATAGGAAAATAGTACAAAACTGAACAAAGTAGGTACTTATAAAGGGTTTGGTTGCCAGATGGTGTCCCCATTGAGAGGAAAATAATATGAGACTGGACTATGGTGGTACCTATAGAGGGTTAGGATGCTAGATGGTGTCCCCATTGATAGGAAAATAGTATGCGACTGGACAAAGTAGGTACTTATAAAGGGTTGGGATGCTACATGATGTCCCAATTGATAGCAAAATAGTATGAGACAGGACTATGATGGTACTTTTAAATGGTTTGGATGCTAGATGATTCCCCATTGATAGGAAAATAGTATGAGACTGGACTATGGTGATACTTTTAAACGGTTTGGATGCTAGATGGTGTCCCCATTGATAGGAAATAGTATGCGAATGGACTATGGGGGTACTTATAAAGGGTTTGGATGCTAGATGATGTCCCCATTGATAGGAAAATAGTATGAGACTGGACATCGGTGGCACTTATAAAGGGTTTGATGCGATGCTAGATGGTGTCCCTATTGATAAGAAAATTGTATGGGACTGCAAAGTGGTGGTACTCATAATGGGATTGGGTGCTGGATGATGTATTCATTGAAAGGAAATAATATGTGACTGGGGACTGGTGGCATTTCAAAAGGATTTGGGTGCTAAATGATGTATTCATTGATAGGAAAGAGAATGAGACAGGACACCAGGGTCGTTTAAAAGGACTGGATGGTAGATGATTACCTCATTTATAGAACAATACCGTGTTACTGTGCAAATTGTGTAGTTAAAAAGAGCCGTATGCTATATATGGCATACCGATTGATAGATAATAGCATTTAACTTTACAAATGATTATAAAGGGTTTGGATACTAGATGTAGTATCCATTGATAGGAAAATCGTATGTGAATGGACAATGGGGTCTTTATGCTATATGGGTAATTGGACAAATAGGTGGTGGAGAGATGGGAAACTATTCCCTTTGCCGTATATGCTCTATTGAGATGATTTTATAATGATGTGATGAGTAATTGAGCTACGGCGTCAGTTTTTAACAGTAAGCCAGGCAAGCAGTATTGGAATGTTACTTCCGCTGCTATTTTTCAGGCCAGCTGTGGAGTTATATATGGATGAATTCCCATCACAGAACGCGTTAGATGGACCATGAAAGCATTTGAATACAAAACAGAATCACCCATGTGGAAAGCCGTGACTCTCAACTTTTCGATTCCAAGAAATCGATATATCATTGATTCACACATTCATTTCCTACTGTTGGAGTTGAGTATTGACGTTTACCTATTTTGAACATAGACAAGTGCCACATCGCAAGAATAAAAAAATATATAATGAACTAACACCTGAGGTGGTAACAGTTCATGCGGATTTATAGTGTTCTAGTAACACTGAATCCATGATAACTGTTGATTATGAACATTTATTATATAATAATTAAAACTATTCGTAGTCGTATGAAGTAATGCGCGCAGCCGAACAGAAAAGATGCCAAATGTGCATTACGAGGGGCATGATGGTCTGTTCGCCTTAAATCGATATGCAATTTTGATAATATCTTTGAGACACATTGTACAATCTAGGAGGTCTTGGATGTCATTCAATGTTGGTGAATATCTTTGAGCATATGGTTAAGCCTACACTGATTATGAGTACACACACACACACACACATATATATATATATATAAATATATATATATATATATATATATATATATATATATATATATATATATATATATATATATATATATATATATATATATATATATATATATATATATGATAGGTAGTTCAGATAGATAGTTAATGCATATGTATATATATATATATATATATATATATATATATATATATATATATATATATATATATATATATATATATATATATATATATATATATATATATATATATATATGTATATATGTATATATGTATATATA
>OZ012685.1:38325944-38343444 GCA_963942565.1 Maea johnstoni | reverse complement strand
TAATAAAAGGTATTGTAATAGCCAAAGGGCATAAATAGTTCTTGGAGCCCTAGAAAGCGCCATCTATTTAGTGTTTCCTATGTTGAATATGGAGCTCATTTCTCGTGACATGCTTTATATTGTAATCACCCAACTAGAGGCAATGCGTAGGGTGTTCACCCCTAGATAAGCCACAAATGATTTGTCTTCTCTTTTAGTGTTCATTCTGATTTTTAAAATTCTTCCGAATACAACAGTACACTTCCCATCTTTGTATTTTTTCAAGAACTAGAGTTATGGCCATAAACGTGATCGCAGGTTACCCCAAAATATGGACAAGATTTCTACCAATTCTAATGATACTATGATGTGGAGATTGGTCATTTTTACTGCTGAAACACAATATTAAACATAAACAGATATGGTTCATTTACCTAGGGTTAACTATATAGTTTAGGCCGCCAGTATACATTGAGACCCGATTACGATGGTGCCAAGAGGCCAAATATGATTTGTATGGTAACTTAAATGCCTCATCTCAGAATTTTAAGTACTCCAGCACTGGACTTGGTCATTACATTAACTTTTTATATTTTGGAGCCACTGTGCAGTGAAAAACAAAATTTGAAATTGATTAAAGCATCTAAAATGATTACTACTTTTTTGAAAAATGTCTGGCAACCATCTAAAACTAAAATTATCCAGGCCTTGTAAACCCATTTTAAACCATCGATCGGTACAGTTAGCTGGGACATGTGCTAAATGATGATAGTACTGGAACAAAATCCTAACAAAATTCTACAGCACCTCACTATTTTTTAACAAGTCCTTTATCATAATCATCCTTAGACATTAATCTCATTGATTTACGAACCTGAATTTGATTCGTTTTCTTTAATCCTCTCAGAATCTGTACTTGAAAGTTTTAAACTGTCAAAAGCCTGTTTTTCCATGGCAGTCGCCATTTTTAGTTTCCATAGCAACATTTTGGGTGTGTGTTTCCTACAATACTTTGAATATGTTACACCCCTAACCATAAGATACTCAGTGCTGACTCTCCAGCAGAATTACTGCTTCAGAGCAAGCATGCACATCCCTGAGTTGTTTAGATGTAGAGAAGTAGGTCGCCAAATTATTCAGCTACAATGCAATGATTTCGACTTCCCACTGATATCGCTATTATACACAGCTCTGAAAACCAGATGACCTATAAAGGACGTTGTAAGCTACATTTAGAAAAGATGATTTTTAAAATCGGACAAGAAATGAGTATTTGGTGACAATTTTGTCACGAGGTGGAGGATTTTGCCCCAATGTCACACAACAGCCGTGGTGCAGTGAACAGATGCAGCCTACAATTCGTTTGATGATACTCTGCACCAGCGGCATCTATTGAATACTGGGGAAACTAGATATGCCAACATATCTTAGAAAAGCAATTTTACTGATAGTTTTGAAGGCTAGATGTAGGGGAAATATGTTGTTAATGAATGTAAAATAATAATGTACTTTATAACCCCCATCAATGAAAAACGTCAAATATGATAATTCGAGAGAGGAACTATGCGACAAAGTTGCGTCAGCGACTCTTTTATTTCAATTACCATCATTGACTACGCTACGCATAGGAAAAAAGAAATTGCTGACAAAGCTTTTATTTGACTACTTCCATACCATTATGATTGATCATCCCTATGCTGAGTAGTATGTGCATACACTGTTCTGAACACATCATATTTTGGCTTTATATTCCTATTTCCTAAACTTTGACACTTTGGCACGATGTCATGATATATATATATATATATATATATATATATATATATATATATATATATATATATATATATATATATATATATATATATATATGAGCATTCATATATTTCACAAAAGTTGATCATCAATAGTTCAAAAATACCCCATAACCTGTCGTCTTGCATGCCTACTTGTCAAAATAATAGTGTAGAAAATTTGAACAATTTCTAAACCAAATTAACAGATCACATTAGGCCTGTTCTTATTTTTGGTTGGTTAAAAGCCACTTTCTTGGATTCCTTGATGTTACCCCATAATTGCCTTATACCAGCAAAAGTTGCTTTCTTTATAGCAGAGCGGTATATCTAACTGTGCCACTATCTCTAGAGTCACACACTCATGCCAAAATCTTTACAGAAATTTCTGAATGTATCATGATCGTAAGTTTGGAGGGGAAATACACAGTCATAATTCTGGAGAAAGCAAAATGGAAATACATCAAGGGATATCTGCTAGTTGGATTATCTTTTTACTCTCAATAACATTGTCCAAACCTACAAGTATGGGTCTCCGCTCACTAAACCAGGTTCAAGCCTTGCATATGTCAATATGTTATATGGTTTGCTGCAATTCTTAAAAAAGAGGTTATTTCTTCTTCTTGTTCTTCTCCTTCTTCACCTTCTTATTCTTCTTCAGGTTACTTGTCAACTTCAACATATTAAAGGCTCTGTCAGGGATAACTTGGTTTGCACATATCAACCCCACGTTTAAAACTTCACAAAACTATGAAACCGTCATTACACAAAGGCTACCCTAGGTAAGGGCGATACTACCTAATGCTTGTGCATTAGCGGGGTACCCTGAATATTTCTAATTGTTGTGTGTGGAGTGCCCTCTTGAAATACTTTGGGCACCTGGATGTGACCATCGATTCAGGTAGGATTTTCCAGTCTCTGGCAGTTCGTTGGAAAAAAGCTATCCTCTGGTATTCACATCTGACAGAGCTTGCACTTTGATTTCCTTAGCCCAACTGAATACTTGACTGAATTGATCTTTAGAGGTCGATTGGTTTAAGAACTGTTTTCAATATAAGCATGTGCAAGCACAATTCCAAATTTCGATAAAAGACATTACACATTTTGCTGTATGAAATAAATCAAAATTCATCCAGCTAAGCCTTGCCTCTTGGACAAAGGGTTTATGATAACCTGATGAATCATACGTACACTATTGACAAACATTCTTTTGAAATTCACCTAAGTGTCTGCCACATATAATGTGACTATCTATTTGTTAATGATGGGGGAAACTGTCACTGCACGCAACAAGAGGCAATACTATTATTGAATATACTCACAGGTTAAATTGTATTTCTTCTCCATTTTAATGTTCACTTAAATTTTGATTTCATATTTAAGAATGTATGTCATTTTAGAGTGATCATTGTTATTTTGGTGAGTAACCTTTGTGCAGGAGGGATTGTTTAGGTCATAGTGCAACTCACCTCAGAGCTAAGTATGTGTAGTGTCACTAGGTGGTGGCAGCATTGCTTACAATGGTTATTCCAATACTTAGTAATAAAGCTATATCAGGATAGGTTTCATGGATGTTTTCTTTGTAGAGATCATGAAAAATAGCTCTATCTTCCATTCTAGATCTGATTTAATAAGATTTAATCTGATTTAGCATCAGTGAAAAACTACACATCAGAAGCCAGATTGTCAGTTAAAGTGCACCATGCCCATGGTGTTGGCGTTATCTCTAGAAGTGTCCCAAGGTGTATATTTGGAATTTCCATTATTGTCACTTTTATGCCCTAGTTGTGACTTACGCCAGATGTGAAAGTCATCAAGGAAACCGCAGTACCGAACAAAAATCATCGCCTAACCCAAAGTCACTGGCAATTTTCTCACTTTGAACTCGGACAGTGGTGTGGGAGAGCTCGTAGTCAGTCGCAATGCCCAAGGTGTGAACTAAAACAACCGATAAAAAAAGATCTGGCTTTGTCTTTGCATAAGGTGGGATAAGCTGAGTGCCTTGGTGGCAGTTTTGAAGTTTATGTTTGATCTTTCTTCCAACTATATGAGATAATAATGGACAATACCAATTATCCAATTCTGCCTCATCCTATACACATGTACAACATAATGGCAAGATAGGTAGACAGGGACTAAGCCAAGACCTGTCCTGCCTGTCTTTTGGACAGGTAGTTTCCTAAGGCAAAAATTTCTATGAATATTTTTCAATTTTGACTTTTGGGGGGTAATAACCCAATATTTTACTGACAAACCATCTTCTAGGGCATAGCTGTAGTGTAAACTGCCCTTTTTGACACAATAGCCTATTGAACATATTTGGTATAAGGATTTGAAGTAGATTAGTAGCCCAATCTGGACGTGCAGAAATTTTAAAATTGCTGTTTTGGACAGGCATTTTTGAAATCCAGGCTAAGACCCTGTAGGTGGATTAGCTAAGGCTGAGGTGTTTAGATCTTTAATAAGTTGGGCAGGTCAAAGTAGGGGATGCCCAAAGCATCATTGATTTAGCAAGCCTGTTTGATATGACAACATGATGTGAGTAAGTTTCCAAATTTACACATAGAAGCCATGTCAAGGGCATTTTTTTCACTTTATATCTATCCATCTATCTATCTTTCTATCTATCTATCTATCTATCTATCTATCTATCTATCTATCTGTATGTATGTATGTATGTATGTATGTATGTATGTATGTATGTATGTATGTATGTATATATATATATATATATATATATATATATATATATATATATATATATATATATATATATATATATATATATATATACATACATACATACATACATACATACATACATACAGACAGACAGACAGACAGACAGACAGACAGACAGACAGACAGACAGACAGACAGACAGACAGATAGATAGATAGATAGATAGATAGATAGATATACATATTGCTAGTTACCTTTGCCAGAAAATAAGTTATGCAACTAGTCATTGCTTGAAATACATGTACTTTCCTTCTGTGGAGTGAGGGTAGATGAAATGTTTATTTTTACTTTCACAGCCGTTTTTAGGGAGAGAAAATAAAAAGACTTTATTTTCACGACCGTTTTCTGGGGCGTGAAAATGAAAAACTATTTTCATTACCATTACAATTTTATTTTCATTTTCACAACCGCTTCTTTGGGTAGAGGAAACAATTCTTTTTCACTTCAACGACTGTTTTTGGGTGGAGAGAAAATGAAGCCACCGACCACTCTAGACGGAGGGTAAATAAAACTTTATTTTCCCTCCCTCGACACAAGGAAGGTGAATATTTTTCAAGTAATGACTGGTTCCTTTGCTTATTTTCCAGGCAAATGGATCCTATTGATTTGCGAGAGTCGCTACAAAGACCATGTGCTTTTCCTTCAGTATATCATATACACATGTACTATCATGTGTACAAACAGTTAAATACCAATAATGGGAACATGTATTCATTTATATGTGTATCCATCAATATCTATAACATCTAAAAATGGTTTTCATTTACCCGCCCCTAAGGATGGTCGCTCTTTTACACCGGGTCCATCGTACATGATGTATCATTAGAAATGCTATGCTCCGGAATTCAAATACTTGGACAACCCTGCTTCGAATATTTTGCAAAAGAAACATGCCATTGTCAGAGTTTTTGCCAAAAAGTCACCTATAGTCTGTCTTGGCTAACCGTTTTTTCCTCTTTTTCCATGAAGGTCATATTTCCTATCCAAAACTTGGCAAACCTATTAGGATCGCTGTGTCTTGTATCATTATGCCTACTTTCTTTTTCAACTCCTTAAGATATTAATTTTACTCATTAGGTGCCCTTTGTAAAATTCCAGGAAAGATCGCGCACATCTGTATTGGTCACATTTTACAATGGGACCTAATGAGCAAAATCAACATTTTACAGACTTAGACAGAAGGTAGGTATATACATTCAGAAGTTATTTAGTGCTACTAACAGGTTTGCCAAGTTTGGATGGCAAAGACGACCATTTTGTAACAAAAAAGAGAAAAAAACTGTCAGTTGAGCTCAAAATTCACTGTTCTCAGTGTAAGCAGTCAGGGAAATGTAAACTGTCAGCCAAGCTTGGGTCAGGCAGACTATGACAACATCGACAAATTCTTCTTTAAAGTCACCTTTATTTCAAAAAAATATAATAAACACACTTTTTTTAAACTTAAGGACACTGAAACGAAATCCCAAAAAAGATAAAATTGATAAATAGGCAAAAAGGTCAAAACAAAAGGATTTATATTGTGTCGGATTTTCCCGGGGTTTTCCTGTTTCTGTGAATGAAATCACATGATTTCATAATGTGCTCGGTGAATACGTTTCTGAGATATTAATTAAGTGGCTTCGTCATGCTTCTACTTCCAAAGAAATTCGAGAGAAAATGAAAAAAATTCTTAAGTGGTCAAAAAATGACATAACTCTCCCAAATTTGACCATTTTCTTTGAATAAAAATCTCCAACAACTCTTTTTCAAAATGTCCCTTAACATTTTTTAAGCCCTTGGGCTGATCTTTACTTGTGCCAAATTTAGAAAAGGATGGATCAGCCTTTTTTAAAGTTCACCGAAGGTGAAATCTATGGCTAAATGCTTCAATACGGCAAAAGACGCTGGCCTTTTCAATATCGCAATAATGTGAGCGTGATGGGGAATCAGCAATAAACTCAAAGAGAAGTTCCCAGTTTGCGTAATTCTCGTTTTAATTGCAAAATACGCATTTCAGTATTGGCATCAATTAATCGCCACACATCTCTAGTAACTCCAGCCTTCCCCTTGTCAGGCTTGATAGCAATCGATCAGTTGAGCTCAAAACCCATCACCCAACAAGCGGTGGACATAGGAGTTGCTAGGCTGGAGGGCTGCCTCACTGACATATATACATGGATGTCACAGAACAAGCTAAAACTGAATGCAGACAAAACGGAAGTCCTAGTGCTAGGTACCCCTAAGCAGCGAGCCAAAATATCTGTGCCTAGCATCTCGTTAAATGGTGAGATTGTTAAGATTCTCAATATACCTATCGGCAATCTGGGCTCTGTTTTTGATCCAAGCATGAATATGGCAGCACATGTGTCAAAGGCAGTCAAATCTGCAAACTATTACCTTCGAAACATCGGAAGGATCAGAAAATACTTGACTGCTGAATCAAGTAAAAGTGCTGTCATATCCCTGGTAACCTCACGATTCGACTACTGCAATGGACTTCTCTGTGGAATACCCGAAGAGCTAATACGTAAGCTCCAGAGAGTACAAAACAACGCTGCCAGGGTGATCACTCGCACAAAGAAATATGACCATATCACTCCAGTACTTAAGGAGCTGCACTGGCTACCAGTCAGGAAGAGAATTGAATTCAAGATTCTGCTACTGGCGTACAAGTGTTTGCATGGAACTGTACCTTCTTACCTGAGGGAATTGCTGAAAGAGTATGTCCCACCACGGACACTGAGATCAACATCCAAGAACTTACTCTGCGAGCCGAGAAACAAAATGAAAACCTACGGTGACAGACCGTTTAGTGCCTGTGCCCCAAAACTATGGAATCAGCTCCCAGATAATATTCGGGCAGCTGGGAGCGTGGCAATCTTCAAACGACGATTGAAAACACATCTGTTCAAAGATGTATATATCAATTAACTCTGTGGATATCAACATCTATCCTTTGACAATGGAATGTAATGCGCCTTTGAGCATGTTTATGGAAAGGGCGCAATATCAAATGACAATATTATTATTACTATTATTATTATTTTAAGCAGTCAGGGAAATGTAAACTGTCAGCCAAGCTTGGGTCAGGCAGACTATGACAACATCGACAAATTCTCCTTTAAAGTCACCTTTATTTCAAGAAAATATAATGAACACACTTTTTTAAACTTAAGGACACTGAAACGAAATCCCCAAAAAGATAAAATTGATAAATAGGCAAAAAGGTCAAAACAAAAGGATTTATATTGTGTCGGATTTTCCCGGGGTTTTCCTGTTTCTGTGAATGAAATCACATGACTTCATAATGTGCTCGGTGAATACGTTTCTGAGATATTAATTAAGTGGCTTCGTCATGCTTCTACTTCCAAAGAAATTCGAGAGAAAATGAAAAAAATTCTTAAGTGGTCAAAAAATGACATAACTCTCCCAAATTTGACCATTTTCTTTGAATAAAAATCTCCAACAACTCTTTTTCAAAATGTCCCTTAACATTTTTTAAGCCCTTGGGCTGATCTTTACTTGTGCCAAATTTAGAAAAGGATGGATCAGCCTTTTTGAAAGTTCACCGAAGGTGAAATCTATGGCTAAATGCTTCAATACGGCAAAAGACGCTAGCCTTTTCAATATCGCAATAATGTGAGCGTGATGGGGAATCAGCGATAAACTCAAAGAGAAGTTCCCAGTTTGCGTAGTTCTCGTTTTAATTGCAAAATACGCATTTCAGTATTGGCATCAATTAATCGCCACACATCTCTAGTAACTCCAGCCTTCCCCTTGTCAGGCTTGATAGCAATCGATCAGTTGAGCTCAAAATTCACTGTTCTCAGTGTAAGCAGTCAGGGAAATGTAAACTGTCAGCCAAGCTTGGGTCAGGCAGACTATGACAACATCGACAAATTCTTCTTTAAAGTCACCTTTATTTCAAGAAAATATAATAAACACACTTTTTTAAACTTAAGGACACTGAAACGAAATCCCCAAAAAGATAAAATTGATAAATAGGCAAAAAGGTCAAAACAAAAGGATTTATACTGTGTCGGATTCTCCCGGGGTTTTCCTGTTTCTGTGAATGAAATCACGTGATTTCATAGTGTGCTCGGTGAATAATTTTTCTGAGATAATAATTTAGTGGCTTCGTCATGCTTCAACTTCCATAGAAATTCGGGAGAAAATGGAAAAAATTCTTAAGTGGTCAAAAAATGACATAACTTTCCCAAATTTGACCATTTTCTTTGAATAAAAATCTCCAACAACTCTTTTCCAAGATGTCCCTTAACATTTTTTTAAGCCCTTGGGTTGATCATTACTTGTGCCAAATTTAGAAAAGGATGGATCAGCCTTTTTTAAAGTTCACCGAAGGTGAAATCTATGGCTAAATGCTTCAATACGGCAAAAGACGCTGGCCTTTTCAATGTTGCAATAATGTGAGCGTGATGGGGAATCAGCAATAAACTCTAAGAGAAGTTCCCAGTTTGCGTAATTCTCATTTTAATTGCAAGATGCGCATTTCAGTGTTGGCATCAATTAATCGTCACACATCTCTAGTAACTTCAGACTTCCGCTTGTCAGGCTTGATAGCAATCGATCAGTTGAGCTCAAAATTCATTGTTCTCAGTGTAAGCAGTCAGGGAAAATGTAAACAAGTGAGATGGCTTTTTTATTTCCGATAAAATCCTTGATATTTTCTAGCCAACCAGCCACTTGTGATCTAGGGTTACAAGGCCAATTAAAGGGTCAACAGGGCCATTAAAGTTATGAGCAGCTGGAGTTCATTTAAGTTGATTTGCAGTATCTCCAGCAGGCATATTTGAAGAAAAAAAATCAAACTACCGTATTTTTTTTCAAATTTGCATTATACCAGGTTCTGTGTTGCAAAAGCAATGAGGAAAAGTGATTCGTAGTAAAAGGGTTTGGACGAGCTTGATAGAGCTCACGAAATCTTTCCAGTTTACAAAACAGACTGGTATTAAGTATTCTTACAATATTCTAACACTGTTATTTTGTGATGAAAGAAAAAGGAAGTTTGCATTTTGTAGCTGTGTGTGTGTATTGTAATAGCCTCTCAAGAATTGACTGCAATACACATTACTCTCATAGGAATTGCATCTGCTTTTAGTTTTCTAAGCTTTGCCCAGGAGGTTAACTGCAATACACGTCCTCTGGGCACAATTGTTTTAAATTATTATTCGAAGATAAATGTTGTGTCAGACTCTGAAGACAGTGACCTGAGGGGAAATTCTGATTCTGAACGAGTAGAAAACAGAGTGGTGTGGATGTGAAGTCTGTGTGTCTCTATCTGAGAGGGAATGTATCTGTTGCCATGAGTGGGATATTCTGGAGGAAAATTAAGAAGTTGAATATGTTGACTGTGTAACACAAACACATGGACTTTGGCGTTACCTGCCTGAATCCTTCAGTACTAGTAACATTCTATATTACATGCATGTGATTCAAATGTATTAGAGGTAGACCCCTAGCTATTCTCAACAACAAGTAGGTTTTTTCTCAATAATCAATACAACTCTGCAATTTTAAATTGAGTACCTGCTTTGTAAAAGGTTGTTTTCTGTTGCAAAAGGAGTATATGTAAGTATATGTCCCATTTGAAAATTGGACGAGGGGAAGTACCAAATAAACCTTTCACCACATTTTCGTACATTCCGGACCATTGTAAGAGCACCACTAATAAGGTAGTGATTGGCCTGGAGTAGTAAATCTTAGAAGATTGGCAGCCGCCCAAAAAATCTGTACAACAGATATCTTGATTTACTGCTTAATCAAGAAACTGAGTGTTCAAATCAAAGTGGAAGACAAGTTTAATTACTTGTTGGATATAACATGAGAGTTGCAAACCTGCACATTATTTCATATGGGAAATTCTGAAAATTAAATTTTATCTAAAACGTAGCAAGAGTGATATCATTTCATCTTCCTTACAAATGAGTATGTTTTAGAAATGTATTGTTGATCACTGTACTTAAAATAATAATATTTTCTTTCATTGTTTGGTGAGTTCTCCTGTCCTTTTGTAATGGGTTTTTGGCTTGAATGAAGAAATTGCTGGAATTGCATCTTCCTACAGTTGTCAATAATCACTCTTAAATCCAAGAAGTCTTCCTTGTAACTTCTCACGTGAGCAGGTGGGAGAAAGAAGGATCAAAATCGGACCAGTTCCTATGTTATGGAGCCATCTAGCTATTAAATCAGATTTTTCTGGATACCTTTTACAGTAAGGACATCTCCATTCAACACAGGGAATTCTTTTCTTCAAATGGTATTACTATTTAATCTACCATAAATAGGTATTTTAGAATAGATCTCATTTCAGGGTACATTTCTGTATAAATATCTGTCAAAACTATGTAGCTGTTGATATGAGATCATTTTTGAAATTGTCCGATTTATCTGATAAATTATACTTGCCTTTATCATTCATCCTATGCGGGAATTGCCCTTAATAAACCCCACATGCTTGTTTAAGAGGCATTTGCCTCTTGGGCATGTGATTTTACCAGGTTTGCAAATGGACATTTTCTCATTTTCAACAAAAAAAATCTAAAGGAAATTGAACGGAGCAACTTTAGAACATCCACAACACCCTTCCATCTGTATTGATTTTTCCGCCTCTAAAATTTAAAAGTCCCTGGATGAGGGTAGGAGCTCCGTTTGAGAACACTACACATTTTTTCCCCGATTTTTACCCCTAAAAATCTGAATACTTCTGTGATGCTCAATGTATTCCTGATTGAGCAACCTTCCAGGAAATATTTTTCTTTGTTAAGGCTAAATTGTTAAGTAAGGTAAAGGAATGGTTGAGTCTAAGAAATGAACCCCACAAGCTCGTGAAGCTGCCTTAAGGTGCTGCTAACAACCGATTCAAGTGTGTTATCATTTCAGTATGTAGGCGAGTTAGAAGAAAAGTAGATTTGAGAATCAACACCAAATCCTATAATTTTTCCAAACATGGATAGCCCATTATTTCATTTGTCATTCAGTAATAAAGGTTGGCATCCTAGTGTGTCCTTCTACATCAATATATAGCTTAGGAATAAGTGTGAAAAGTCTATCATTCAACCTGAGTCAGGTATCAAAAATATGTTTTTCACTGTGAGACTCTAGCTACAAAAGAATTAAATTTATGAATTCAACACTACCCCTTTTCATCTTATACAAACATATAATGAATCCCCCAGAAAGTAATCCAAATCTGAATCTTATCCTATTAACTGCTCTAGCTTTCCTCATTTTATTTTACAGAGTCAAATATCATTTAGAGTGAATGGCAGAGATCGTTCTGATTTAATGAATAAACGGGAGCACCGCTCGTAATTGTTTACATTGACAGAGATCGTTCTGAGTGAATGAATGGGAGCGGCATATTTGTTTACATTGTCAAGGAAGTTAGACCCACACATGCGCAGGAGCAGCTCCAGTATTTGTGAGGAACCAGACTCAATTACATCCAGGACATTGATTGAGGCTAGCAAGATTAGGTGCACCGGCTGGTTGCGAATCCACTTGTGGTTGCTCATCTAAGTTAGAAGGAAACATTTTGTCCCTCTATGTTGAATTTCAAAATCTGCTCGCTTTCAACATGCAGTTTGAATATCATATATAAACAAATTTGATTCACATTTAGTATGCTAAATACTGAGTGTAACGGAGGGAAGGGTATCAAAGTTTGTCGCAATTTTGAATATGTCTGAAAGATATGCAATCTAGAAGTCGAAATCCCGTTTATTCTCATATTTGGTTATAAGATTTGAACAGCCAACATTTCCAATTTGATGGTTTCCGGTTCTTATATTCATGTATTCCTCAGTGAAATATTTTTCAGGCAACATATACCTTGTATCGTCAGAAATTTCAAATAAGAGCAGGCTAGAGTCTAATTAAATCAATCCAATAAGCCACCTTAAGAAATATTTTCCAATGTGTTTCGTGAATGGAGTTTAAATGTATTCATTAGTTTTAGACAGTGCCGTAGTGAACTTTAATTATGTACTTGATTTATTTTTTCTCCATTACTATATACTACTTTAATTATAAGCGTCGTATTACGCAACCCCTTTGCATCTCAAAGAATGTATATCTTTTGGGAACATGTATGTTGAATTTCAGAGAAGTTATGGGTGTTGTACCAGGTTGTACTCCTTAGTGGGAAAGGTCAGTGGTAAATGGGAAAAACCTACTGGGTAGAGGGAATCTAATAGAGTCATTTGGTGGACGCTGAGTCATTGCGTTAACCCTTATGCTGATGGCTAATTTGGACATTACAAAATAATTGAAAAGAACCTAAAAAATGAACAAAAACCCTAGCACATGGGTACTCATCTAAGTGTACTCAGCTATCCAATGAATACAGACATGAGTGGGTCTAGTTGGAATTCAAGAATATTTTCATTCTTATGATTTGGACCTCAGCTTTACAAGAGTTAACCTGCCCCTCACTGCACCTCCCATCTGTCAACCCTTCAAACCTTTATATATGTATATATATATATATATATATATATATATATATATATATATATATATATATATATATATATATATATATATATATATATATATATATATATATATATATATATATATATATATATATATATATATGTATATATACATATATATTTATATATATATATATATATATATATATATATATATATATATATATATATATATATATATATATATATAGAGAGAGAGAGAGAGAGAGAGAGAGAGAGAGAGAGTGATAGATAGATAGATAGATAGACAGATATATGTATGTATGTATGTATGTATGTATGTATGTATGTATGTATGTATGTATATATATATATATATTATATATATATATATATATATAAATATATATATATATATATATATATATATATATATATATATATATATATATATATATATTTATATATATATATATATATATATATATATATATATATATATATATATATATATATATATATATATATATATATATATTTATTTATATATATATATATATATATATATATATATATATATATATATATATATATATATATATATATATATATATATATATATATATATATATATATATATATCAATACGCAGTTGACAGGTTCGTTGCTAGGGGTTTTCTCGTGGGATATGCTTTTCCGGGCTGCATGGCTGCCGTGGATGGTTGCCTTAGGTCTCCGATTGATGCAAACACTTTTGCCTTTTGAATTTTTGTTTGCTTTTCTTTTTATCTTGAAAAGTGTGCCCATTGTGCCGTCTACGTTTCGGGGAATGTTATTTTCTGTGAGATTTTCAAGCCTCACTGGGCACGAGAGCTCCAATAGTTTACTGGGTTAGACGTGAATTACCACTCCACAACTTTGGACAACCACTGCGGCAGAACTGTTTCTACGATTGTATTTCTTTTTGAATACTTTATATTTTTTCATTGTAAAATTTCTGTGAAATTTACTGTTTCCCTTTCTTTTACCCCTCTCCTGTGTTTAGTGAATTATTTTGCATTCTGTCCTTATCTTATTGCATTCCTGCTCCCTCTTCTTTATGTAACTAAGGGTACAAAAAATGCATTGTAAAAGAAGAAAACAATACAACTAAATACTAGGTACATCAAGTATGCTAAAACACCCCTTTTTTAGTTCTGTGAATTGATTTAAAAACTCCAACATGTCCTTTAGATAACATATAAGTGTCATTACTTTATTTGCTAAATTGTAGGAGTGATGCTCACCTAAAAACCTGGTGAAATATCGCGAGAAGTGTGAATAGCGCGAATGACACAATTTTGCGAATTACTCAAGAACTACTTATCCGATTTCTTCAAATCCAGTCTCAAATCAACGAGGAGGTTTCATTCTATAAACATGTTAAGTGTTATGAGGATCCATGAAGTTTTGACTCCATGGGAGCCGCGAGACAAGCGTGAGCGGTAATAGGAGATTAACTGCCATTTGAGTTAACTTCAGTACCGTAGCAATCCCTCATTGCATGTTTTTACTGGTAGCACTCAAGTTTTGATATTCTGTGGTAATTCTTCTCTTTCTGTCCTTTCCTTCTTTCCCTTTTGTGCATTTGTTGTTTATAGCCGATCTGATTTTCATTACGTTTACTCATTTGTTTTCTGTTTCCTGCATTTTTTGCCTTTTATTTTCAGGGAGAGAGAGAGAGTGAGAAAAAGGAGTTCTTTTTCTCGCTCTCTCTCTCTATGTTTTACTTTGTTCATTTCTATTTTCCTCTGTTTCTTTTACTACTCACTGTATTGTTTTCTTTTGGTACCACTTTTGGCAGTGGTATCTCTCCTTATTGTATATATTTACTTTTTTATTATTATATATTTTCACTTTTCTGCCAAGTCTTGACTAGCCAGTTGTAAATGGTGAAGGAAACCAGAGTAACTGGCGAAAACCACTGCCTAAGCAGAAGTCAATGGCAACTTTCTCACATGTACAAGGGATTCAAACCTTTGCGGTGGTGAGAGACAGTGAGCAGTCAGTGACAATCCCAAAAGGCCCAGTGCACAGTGTACACACATTGTGTTGCCAAATGTAACTAAACTGTCTGCAGTGTAATCAGTGCTGCACTTGGGCCGTTAACGTCCATACTATTGAAAAATATTGTATCTGTTGGTTACAAGCAGGGTATATCAGTGGAACCCCCTAATGCGGCCTATTCCACAGGTCACCTGGCGAGATCAGCTGGTGGCGAGTCCATTTTATATTTCACTGAGACTTCTGTGACCTTTCCACTGAGTCTTCTATGACTTTTCTACTGAGACTTCTGTGACGTTTATAGTTATGGAGGGAGGGGGTGAAACAGCGAGGGAGGGGGGGAGAGAAATCCTGTGAATGAATTGGAAGCTGATTCTTGCTCTCTTTTATTGTAATTCTTTCTCTCTTTGACTCACCGATTATCCTCTCATCTTCTACTTGACGTTCATTTTAAAGTTCCCTTCAGTTTCTTCAAAATACTGTGTAGTTTAGGGGGGGGGGGGGAGTATACCTTGACTTAATTTTCTTTAAATTTCTAAACCTGCGCGTCATTGAATAGGACATGGTATCCAAACCTGTGCTGTGCATAATCAGTGCTGCACTTGGGCCAATAACGGCTATACTATTGAAAGATATTGTGTCTGTTGGCTACAAGCAGGGTATATCAGTGGAACCCCCTAATACGGCCTATACCACAGGTCACCTGGCGAGATCTGCTGGTGGCGAGTCCATTTTATATTCCACTGCATGGTATGCACCGCTGCCATGACATGGTTGTCTTGTGTCTCTGATTGTGGCCGACGCTTTTCTTTTTTTGAATTTTTGTTTGCTTTTCTTTTTATCTTAAAAAGTGTCCCCATTGTGCTGTCTGCAGTTCGGGCAACGTTATTTTCTGTGAGATTTTCAAGCCTCAATGGGCACGAGAGCTCCAATAGTTTACTGGGTTAAAGAATTCTACTACTTCACAACTTTGAAGTTTTACTGCGGGAGAAGTGCTACTCCGATTTTCGTTCTGTAAATAGATTAAAAAACTACAACATGTCCTTTAGATAATATGTAAGTGTCATTACTTTATTTGATAAATTGTAGGAGTGATGCTCTCCTAAAAACCTGGCGAAAAATCGTGAGTAGTGCGAATAGCGCGAATGACATAATTTCGCGAATTACTCAAGAACTACTCATCTAGGAATCAGTCTGTTACTTTGTCTCTCTTGATAACATCACTTTACGTGTTGTAATGGTTAGATGCTCGCTCAGCATGCGAACGGTGTGGGTTCAATTCCCCTACGAGACATTTTCTTTTTCACTATCGGTTTTTTTTTCATTCTTTCTCAGTTTATTCTAAATTTAATCACTGTATATTCTCCAGTAATGTATTTTCCATTTCTCCAGCATTTCCCTATTTGGCTTTCTGTTATTCATCTCTCTCTCTCCAGAGTATCAATTTTTATATTCTTCTCTTTTTGCTTTTACCCCCTCATTTTGCCCGCTCAATGTTCTTTTCTCTTTCTTTATATTCTTCCTCTCCCTGATTTCCTTTACCCGCATTACAAAAGTTCTTTTCTCTTTCTTTGTATTCTTCCTCTCCCTGATTTCCTTTACCCGCATTCGATTTACTTTTGCATCTTAACTATTTTACTTTTCTATTCTGTATTCTATCTTGAGCATGTATTTTCATTTATGCTTCATTATCTTAGTTTCTTCTTAGCATATCTGTATTGTGTTTATTTTCTTTTTTACCTTCTTTCCTTTTTAGTGTGCATTCTCTACTGTATTCCATTTGTTATTGTATTTTCTTCTTCTCATTATATTCTCATCACCAGTATTGTATTTCTTTTTGAATACTTTATATTTTTTCATTGTAAAATTTCTGTGAAATTTACTGTTACCCTTTCTTTTACCCCTCTCTTGGTTTAGTGAATTCTTTTGCATTCTGTCCTTATTTTATTGCATTCCTGCTCATTCTTTTTTATGTAACTAAGGGTACAAAAAATGCATTGTAAAAGAAGAAAACAATACAATTAAATACTATGTACATCAAGTATGCTAAAACATCCCTCCATTAGACCCACATGATCCTTTACTCAATGGTGCCATGTTCTTTACTCACAGATAGCATCTTGATAACAGGAAGTGAAGGTATACACATACTAATAAGTCCTACACTATTCCCATGAGTAACTGCTAACTGACACAAGAGTTGCAATTTCCTGTAAGTGATTAGCACAAACTGATTTCATAGCAATTAGGAAGTAATTGTTTCTACCCAACAAAAAGCTACTCATGAAAGACAAGCTACATAGTAAAGCTTCCAAGGATTGTTGGAATATACAATAAAAAATTGAAGAAGTTCAATCTTAGGGAATTGTGACAACTTATTGAAAGCCAGTTAGTAATGAAAATCTAATCACGAAAGGGGAGCCCAGCCCCCTATTACTGATATCTCTTAAGCACTAGTGACACAGGCTGGTGCTTAGAAGGTGTCAAAAACAGAGTGCATCTTGGGAT
>OZ012685.1:38300944-38320944 GCA_963942565.1 Maea johnstoni | reverse complement strand
GATTATGTCATTAAGATCTGGCGTTATTCTCACATTTCTGTAAAGACATTAATATGGAAGGCCAAAGTGGACAAAAAAAGCATTTATTAATATCAATGAAGGATCTATTAGAATCAATAAATGATTCATACATGATGTATTAATATTACATTTATTAATATTGATAAATATTTTTCAATATTAGCAAATATTATGGATATTAAGAAATGATTTATTATTATTGATAAATCATTGATTGATATTAATAAATCATTTATTTATATTAACAAATCATTTATTAAAATCAATAAATCATTTCAATTGTTTGATATTAGTAAATTATTTCTTAATATCAATAAATAACTTCTTAATATTAATAAATCATGGAATATATTAATATTGATTATTGATTATCAATATGAAAAACAATGATTTATTAATAAAAGGAAATGATTCATTGATATTGAGAGACGATTTATTAATATCAAATAATGCTCTGTATTTCTTAATATTAATAAATCATTTTTTAATAGTAATACATCATTTCTCAATATTAATAAATCATTTCTTGATATCAATAAATGAAATAATTTAGTAATATTAGAAAATCATTTATCAATACTAATAAATCATTTACAAATGTCAATAAACGGTCTGATTTATTAATATTAATAATACTATTTATTAATTTTAATAAATGCAATTTATTATCATTCATAAATATGTGACATCTATTGGTGAAACCTAGAACTATTCAATTCTTCATGAATATTGAATGCTCCCTGGCACATGGCAGTTGCTTCAAAATGGCAGAGAGGGATTTGTACATTATGTTGGAGAATTTAGTTCATATAATTTTATTTACAAATCAATACGTATAATTAGTATTGTCTGCACTAGAATTTTGGAACAGGCTGCCCAAAATTGAAAATTGTAAAATCTTTGGGTGTCCTACGTTTTAATGGAGGCCACTCTATACTCAGATCACAACCGTTAACATGTATTTATACATCGAAATAAGGTATATTATCTACATACAATGCCATGGGAATCATATCTAGATGGAAAAAAGATCAAATATATTGCCAGCCTGAGTGTTGGCAATATTTCTAAGATTTTTTGAAGCAATTCTTTAGTGTCTGGAATATCTAATCTGCGTAAAATGATACAGTGAGAATTCATTAAGGTACTTACACACTGTTTTCCATTTGCTCCATTTGCCCATTTTTGAGCTTGAACCTAAAGACAAAACTCAAAATTAAAATTCTATCAGATTGTAACAAAATGATGATGATGTTGTAATAGTATACAAACATATTTCATTTCATCGAGAAACCAAGTAAAATTGAGTATGTTACATAAGAATACTTCCAGTTACATAATCACCGTTTATTCCATTCGTGCTTAATTTGCCTCATAATTAGGTATATTTGCACTAATGAAGCACCTAAAGGTAAAGGACGAAGAAATGTTATCCTTAACCTAACCAGCAAACCTTTTTTTAGATTGCAAATTCTTCTGTATCTTAAAGGTACCTTATTAACTATCATGTAACCGGATGACACTAGCCTAATGCTGGACTCCCACTGAATATTTCTACGTACAAAATTTGTACATGTCAAATCTACAACGGAGACCATGAATTTGTTGAAAAAGTGGTGAAAATCGCGTTCGCTGAATGTATACAAAATATTACAAAATTCCACGACACCAGGTACAATTGATGTTCGACAACATCCTTATATGTGCGACATAGTATGTTTTATATGGTAAATTATTGTAAGTAGGCGAATATAGTCGTAGTTGTGTGTGAATATCAATGTGCGCATGTATGCAAATAGTTACGACATACATACACATATATGCGACAGTTGCACGTCTACTTACAAAAATATTCGAAACATATATCTAATTACAAATATGTTCAAAAGGCAAAATCAGTAAGTACACTACGATTTGTGGTGAAATCAGCATCAATTCGTGGCTTCGTAGTCTACATTTTCGCCAATAACCTATTTTTTCATTCTAAAGTGGGTCATGTATATTGTGGCACTTAGAATATTGTCGAAGTAGACGAACAACTGGCGTATAAATGTGTTTGTATGACATAATTATGCGTGTTTATGTCGTGCATATTCGCACACACTCTTACACATACGCACACATATCGTGTATGTTCGCATATTAAATTCGTATTTGGGAGACCAGCATTAAGAATCTCTGAACATGAATATTTAAAGCCATTTAGTTGGAATGTGTTGGCAGCTTTAAAGAGAAGATTTCAGAAATCTTAAAAGGCGACGCATTATCAAAATTTTCTAATAGTGATCAAATGTTCCATGCATTAAATGTAGTTGCCGAGATCCATTATGTGCATTCTATAAAAATTCCAGGGACTTATATTATTATATTATTATATATTAGTGAAGTACTCACTTGATGAACTTTTCCCTGTCTTCCATTTGCCCCATTTGCCATGGCCTACAATACAAAACATGGCTCACAATAATGTGACTTGGATGACAATTGGTTCACCTGTTATTTGTGCCTAAAAATACAGTATTTTCCTTGCTGATTTGAATGTACAATACTTTACAGCGTTTAGATCATGCCTGTACTTAGCTCATGCGATATAACACGCTAAGGAATCCACTACCATATCCTAATTAAAAAGGTATCATATTTGGTACATCTGCATTATTAAAGTACACTTAGGTGACGCAGGAAGAAATGTTATCCTTAACTAAACCAGTAATCCTTTTCTTTTTTATTGTAAATTGTTTTTTATCTATAAAGTATTTCATTAAGTATCCAAGAGCCCGATGACACTATTCTAAAGGAGCTATGAACAGGAATGCTTTCTAGCCATTAAGCTGAAATGTCTTGGCAACGTTTAAACAGAATGAACTTGAAATTTTAAAGGGCGATGTATTATTGAAATTTTCAAGAAGCATTTAACTGTTCTATACACTACAAGCAGTTGCTGAGATCCATCATGTGCATGCTACCACAAGTCAAGGTACATAAGGAAATACTCACTTGATGAACGCTTCCCCCTCTTCCATTTGCCCCATTTGCCATGGCCTACAATACAAAACATGGCTCACAATAATGTAGCTGGGATGACAAATAGTTCACCTGTTATTTGAGACTACCTGCCTACAAATACAGCATTATCCAGCTGGTTAGAATGTAGAACACTTTACAGTGTTCAGATCATGCCTGTAGCTCATGTGATAACACACTATGGAATCAACTACCTTTTTTTTATATAATATATCATATATTATGTATACAGGGATAAAAAAGGCGTAATATGTAATGCATTCTACCATTAGACTGCCATTAGGATAGTGATACACATTGTGCATTTTAGCCACAGCAAAAATCATCACTCACGAGTTGTCCTGCGACTGCCTGTGATACGTTTAGCCAGGTTCTTCACTGTTCTTCTTAAGGAAACCTTCCTCCTGCTTATGCGCCTGCGACCATGATGTCTTCGTCTTCTGTGTCTGTGACTGTGTCGTTTCCTATGCCTACGTTTGTGCCTCCTGCAAATGGTGAAGAGGAACAAATTACAAATATGACACTCCTGGTGGACACCCCACATGGATGACACATTTGTTTTATTATACCAAACAAAATACAAAACACAAAAGGGGATAAAAATTACAAACACCAGAGATTTGGGATAAATACTCATTGTCTGACTTGTGGAACTAGTTTCACCGGTAGGTCACTCGTTAAACGCTGTGGGTGTTCATGGGTATTCTTCGGGCTAGCAGTAACTAATCAATTAGCCTATAGCCGTTGCTATGGGCTAGTCAATTAGCCCATAGCTATTGCTATGGGCTAATAAATTAGCCCATAGCCGTTGTTATGGGCTAGTTGATTAGCCCATAGCTGTTGCTATGGGCTAATTGATTAGCCCATAAGCTGTTAAGGACAACGCCCTGTCGCTAAGGAGTGAGAAAAACATGATGATTAATCCATGGCCATGGACCAACCAGAATCAAGAATCTTCACGTGAGGTATAATAATGTAACATGAGCAATGTTAAGTGTACTCTTTAATTCCTTGTCATCAATTCCTTTTAACAACATATTACCTCGGGACCAGTGGATGCAATTCTACAGTGCTTATATGTATATTCTGCTTCAGGTCAGGCAAGGTGGGGATCTTTCAATGCAATGTCTGGATGTCTGTACGAGAAATGCAACGTATGCACTGTATGTTTTACATTCTTAAATCTAAGGTGTTATCTAGGTGTTACATATACTTAGGTAAAAAAATAGATCTAGAGGTGTAACACATGCTTATAGGAGTAAATAAATCTAGATAAGTTGATTGAGTATCCTTTGACTTGACTTTATTTGGCATAGTACAGCTTAGTTGCGACTAGCCAATTATAATTGGTAGCAGGGAGCAACAAACACCACGCCGTAGCTCTAAGTCACTAGCAACTTTCTCACGTGCCACATTTAGATATCCTATATATGGCGTGCTTATGCATCATCTGTAGTTTTATGATAGGCTTTCCATTACTGCAGTTTCTGGGACTTCTACTACTACTTCGACTACAACTACTTTTACTGCTTAGAAAATGTCTAAGGAAGCGTACCACAAGATGAGCACTAAATATATCAATATTTTATTGATGATATAAACATAAGATATGATGGGATGGCACTGTTCACATACATCCTCTTAATGGAATACCTAGTTTGAACAAATCATACTTGCGGAAGTGCTCATATAAAAGCTACTTCGCTATTAGGAGTAAAATAGATTATTCATCACTTGCACTACTCAATGTCTTTTCACTTACCGATAACGTTTATGCCTCTTGACAACTCTGCGTCTCCTGATAACTCTGCGTCTCCCGTGTCTGTGCCTCTTGACAACTCTGCGTCTCCTGATAACTCTGCGTCTCTTGACAACTCTGCGTCTCCTGTGTCTGTGCCTCTTGACAACTCTGCGTCTCCTGATAACTCTGCGTCTCTTGACAACTCTGCGTCTCCTGTGTCTGTGCCTCTTGACAACTCTGCGTCTCCTGATAACTCTGCGTCTCCTGATAACTCTGCGTCTCCTGTGTCTGTGCCTCTTGACAACTCTGCGTCTCCTGATAACTCTGCGTCTCTTGACAACTCTGCGTCTCCTATGTCTGTGCCTCTTGACAACTCTGCGTCTCCTGACAACTCTGCGTCTTCTGACAACTCTGCGTCTTCTGACAAGTCTATGTCCCTTGTATTTGCCAAACCTTCTCAGAATGCGGCTCCTCATAATGCGGCTTCTAATGTGACTACTCCTAACGGTACGTGTGATTTTACGATGGTATCTACGGACAATCCTCCTTACAATCCTCTTGCGTCTAGAAAAGAATTGAACATCTTAAGATATAATTGCTTAATAACTTGTTTTTTCTTATCACTACATATATATTAGTAAATTTGCTTTCTTTCACTTACAACAAAAACCAAGAGTACAGTGGGAGGCATTCATATGTAATCTTATACAAGTAAACAATCTACTGTTTTAGATAATTATTGTGGACCTTGGTGTCTGGAAATAGGGTTCAGCAATGCAAGTGTAAATGAACATTTGAGTTTAGGTAAAATAATTGTTTGAAAGAGAGCAACGGAAGAATGAAACCCTTCTCTTTGTAATACTCCTACATATCAATATTTCAAATTTTGCGCAAATACATAAACATTTGGCACAGAAGGTGTATGCTTGGGGGGACAATATCTTGATGAAGTTTGTGATAGTGAACAATGAAAAATATTCCCTAACTGCAGGCCAGTATAGGCCTACTCTCTTATATTATGGGCGATATGGCCTAGACGTTCAGAGTTTTTCTGATAAGTAGTTAGAGGATTTAGCCATTAAAAGGCATTAATAGTTCGAAGTAATCACATATTCATGAATTATCCCAATGAGCCTCTTTAACCCTGTTGCTTCATGAGCATGAAACTGGCCCACTCAAAAGCATTACTACTGTCTGCTTACTGTCTGTAAAACAACCAATTGGTTTCAAATCTCGACTGGGGCATCTGTGAAAGTTGACAGTAACCTAGGGTTAGGTGGTGTATTTTCTGGGTACTTCAGTAGCCTCAACCATTTACAACAAGTCATGACTTGACACGACAATATGGCAAAAAGATGACAATAAACGCAATTCTGAAAACCATCCATTAAAAGTTTAACTCACCTGATAACACGACGGAAACGTAACTTAACCCTGCGCCCTCTGCGGAGAACTCGTTTCAGACGTCGCCTGCATCTTCTTATGACTGTTTTGTGTTTGGTCCGTTTCATTCTTTTCACAAGACTGCGTCGTAAAATGCGAAGGCGTCGAATACGCCTGTGTCTCCTACAAGAATAATGAGTTTTAATGAGATTCATCTTATGTCTGTTTCTCTTAACTATCAACTTTATTGTTCTGGTGTGTTTGAAAGCACTTGATGACACAACGTTAGATTTGAAGTGTACTTTTCTAGGATAAGATTGCGAACAATAATTTTTCATGCTAAAATGACTTGGAGTACACAGGGACACTGCCATATCCCAACTCAATGAAAATATTCCGCATTGAGGCGGTTTTGAAGTCGGGCACTAGTGAATATCAATAAGCAATAAACCTCATCCCACTTGGCTAACAATCAGGGCTAGACCAAGCTAAACAATAAGCATCATTAAGCTTGGGGGATTGGGTGGCTTATTATCAGATGGTGTATCAAAGTTTGCAAAACAATGAAATGGAAAATGACCTCAGGAGAATGAAAGCCTGGGGCTTGTACCTTCAGATACAAAGGTAGGGATGCTATGCAATAGACGGGCCTTGCAGCATTGTACATAGTGCATGGGCTGTCCTGAGTGCTTTGCACTAAACAATCTCCCAGTCTGTCTCCATCACAAATGTTTCAAATAAAAAAAGGTCCAAGTAATCTGGGTTTGACTGGAGTTTTTTCTGTTAATCCCCACAGACATAAACGCAAATCATCTCCGAAACAGAGTATCATATTACCTGTGTGCACGTTTCTTGAGGCATCTCATAAGTCGCTTTCGGGATCGATGGATATGCTTTGCACCTCGTCTGAAATTACATATGACACTTTACAATTCACCTGGTGAACAAATGGCTATCAAATGTCACTTAAATTTTTCTATCTGTCAAACAAGCGCAGTTTACTCGTCATGGAAAAGGTGTGGACAATATTTGAAGTACACCCTTGTTCCAAACCTACCTATCGGATATTGCATACATAGTATTTGAGACTCTTTTTAAATATCTGGTAGTTAGTTCCAATGCTTAGGTGAGTGACGCTACTGATAATCATGTTTGTCTAGGTTACAAAAGTTATGGCAAGAGCTTCTTGGCATACTGAGAGATAAAGATTGGGACAACACATGTTATTTGATTATTTGATTATACTAGTGAGTGAAATTTATCATTGCATTCAAGAATAATCAGTAACAATATGTGGAGAGGGGCTATAAAAGTAAGTAAACACAACCAGTTCACACGAAGATGTACTAGAAAACTTACAAGAAAAGCAACGAAAATGTGCTCAGATATTGGTACTAATATTTTCCATCAAAAGTAACAATGGAGTAGGTAAATAGGTACACGTGCTTGATATGGGTGCAGTGATGTAAAGTGTCCTTATTCTGAATTGTTCATACTGTATGTTGTTAATAGCCCAGCGGGCACTGGACGTACAATGTACGTACAATACGTACAGTTCGTACAATGTATAAATGTACGTACATTGTACGTCCAGTGCCCGCTGGGAGGTTGCAAATGTTAAAAGAATACAAATGAAAATAGGGCTTTGCAGCCTTTACCTAACAATCCGTTTCATACGATGTCTTGTACGACGCATCCTTCGAATAACCCTTCCCTTTCTTCTTAAGAGCCTTATTCGTGTTGAATGTCTTTTTGTGCGGTGACATCGTATACGAAGACGTTTAATGCTACGCCTATAGTGAATTGTTCGACGCCTCAATCTGACAGGAAAGATATATCATTAGATCAATAAAAGCCACGTTACAGAGACAGTTTTATTGAGTTAATGCCCCTCCAATTTATTTACTTGTCTTACGAGCTCAGGAGGCAGGAAATGAGCCATTTTGGAATAAAAAAAAGTTGAAAAATGTGACTAGGACTGGTAGCGATATGTTTCTTCTAGAGACGAGAAAGGATTACTTGCAATGAGTTGCATTGCAGAAAGATCAGAATATCTCAGAAGAATTCATGATAATATACAAAATCAAAGTTCAAATTCAGAAAACAAAATGAAAGCAAAACAGAAGTAAATGAAAATATGAAGTGTTGTTTAATATCGCATCTCCCAAAGCCATGTAGTCCAAGAGATATCACAAATATTAGGTATATTCAAATTTGATATACAAATATTCAAAAGTGATTTGCAAAATTTATATTTGAACTGGACGCCTCTTGAATCTTGGTGACCAATTGAATAATAATATGAATAATAGATTACCCTGTTTGAATAAATCATTAATGAATAAATCGATATTTCCTCTTTAAAAATCTTCGATAACTACTACACTTTCTTGAGATTATTAACACGTGAATTAAGAGTGGGGAGAGAAGAGCACAGGGATATAAGAACATACAATTATAATACTCCCAAAGGGGCATCCTAAATAATTCCTTTTTGCTCATCAAGACATTGCCAGCTTTAGGTTAGCATTTCTTGTCTCCAAAGCAAGCCAAGCCATACTTGGGCAAAGTACAAAGAGCTGTCTTGTCGTGTTTCTCACTTTAGTTAGCTTATGGGGTTCATTTGTAAATATCTCAGTGAATATCATTTTATATAAGATTGCATGGGAACTGATTCTAAGAAAATATCTTGTTTTAATGTCTTGGTCAATTCTAAGGTTAATGGCTCTTATGCTGGCTTATGGGGATAATAAATTACAGCCTCTGACATTTTTCCTCAGGATCAGACCGTATTGTGACCATTTAAGGCACCACTGAGAAGCATCTGACACCAACTATCACAGAACTTGCATAGAAGTACTCGCAGGAAAGAAAGGTGTTTGACTCTTTCCTTTTTTCACATCTTTTTTTACAATAAAGATATTAGTTTTTTGCCAGTCTCTCCTCAACATTTGTAAAACATCATTGTTCTTGGTCAATAATTGAGGATAAAATCTTCATCTGCAGAACCTATGCATTTTTAACCCTTATCTTTTACACCACATGGGGAGGTTCCTCATCAAAAGATCTTTCAGGCAATATGAACTGTATAGACAAAATAGCCAAAAAAAAATAATTAAAAAATCTAACCCCATGATCTGCATTACTCCCAACACAGATACAGATATGTAAATTGAACTAATGCAATAAGAAGAGTTTGCAAAAATCATGCACAAACCAAGTATTGCTATTGAAATGATGGCAGTATAGAGAAAGACAAGGCAATACTTTAGTTGGCAAACAACAAAGGTAATGGGGTGCAACTGTTCCCTTCTGTTACACATCCCATTTGAAAGCTACTCACCTGGAAATTCTTACAGTGCGTTTGCGTGTAACAATACGGGTACGTCTAATGATTCTTCTGTGACGTATAATACGGACACGACGATATCTCTTTACAACTCTTGTGATCCGTCGTCTAACTCTCTTAACCCTTACACCGCATCTTCTGATGCGCCTAGTGTATATCTTCCGCTTCCTTACTGAGCGTGTCCTTTTTCTGCGTAGCCTCAGACGACGCATTCGTATTGTCAGTCGCCTACAGCGTTTTCTTCTCCTAATAACGACAAGAATCAATTGAAGACATTTCAAAATATTGCTGCTAATAATAGCAATTTAAAACTATCACAGTAGAGTAAATGTTTGTATGTTTTATGTATGTATGTAGTATGTATGTAGTATGTATGTTTGTGCGTGCATTTATGTGAATACGTAACTATATATCTCTCATTATCCAGGGGAGATCTCTATGTAGGGGGTTCGTTCTGTATGATAGGAGTTTATTTTAACAGCAGGTAGATCTACCTCACTGACTTTAAGCATAAATAAAAAAGTAACCTTTCTTAGCAAGCAGATTAACATATTTGTAAAGAGGCGGTCCATCACACCCTTTGATTAGTTCTGTATTTGCAACTACTATTGACGTAGATGAACCAGGAGTAGGACTGTTGAGGAATCTGGGTGGTATCAGACCTATATTTTAGAATGACGTAGAGCTAAAACAGAACTCTGTTTTTAAAAGGTCTCATGATATTTTTGAAATAGTGTTTTTCTCCTGCTATAACATACCTAGTTACTCTTCTCCTGAACCTGCGACGGCATTTGCGATGAGTTCTGCGTCTACGAGATTTAATACGCCTGTAAAAGATATATCTGATACTATGTAACAATGAAATGGAAACCCATATGTTTAGTTAAACTTGTGACACTTTTAGAAAAACCATCTAGCGAACTTGTTTTAATTTACCATAATAATTTGTATCATATTTTCAAGGAAATTGTCAGTTTAAGATTATGATTGTCATACTATCAATAAAGAAGTGGGATGTACTTATCTCTCAACAAGAATTAAAATGTCGGCCAAGACTTGCATATACTTTGAAGATATCTGTCCCAGTACTGTCATGTTCATACGTATTTGTGAGATGTGTGCTGGATAAACACCATGGACTTCGTACTAGTTGACTTATCAAATGTAAGTGTAATTTTCCAAGTCCAAGATGTTTTCTAGTAGCAGCGGTCACTTTGTGTTTACTGAACTAGTAAATACGAATAGCAACCTAGTTAATTGTAGTAATTACTATTACGAACTAGTTAATAGGAACCTACCATGATATTACAATAGGTATGAGTCTACAGTAATGATTTACCTGTGAATATGTCTAACGCGCTTTCCGTATCTCTTGACTCTTCTGATAATCCTCCTGACACGTCTCTTTAGTCTGAAACGTCTCTTTCCCCTACATCTCCTTATCTTACGGCGAATTTTGCGCACACGACGGACACATCGTCTTCGACGGTGTCTCAATCTAATAAAAATATGGTCATACATTCATTAGGGGTTAGAACAATCGAAGTTGGCTAGGACAGTGTTACCCTATAGCTCCTATAAGAAAGACTGAGTTACCAATAAAGAAACATAGTGATAGCAGTGTAAACGTGTCCCTGAAGAGGGCAGTGACAGTTGCTTATAGGTTATTTGGGTAACAGTAACACGGCAAGAGGAAAGGTATGTGATTTCGCTTTTCTTACTTCTTCTGGGGGTAAGTTTTACGAGTTTTTCTTGACATTTGCATTTGCCATTCCCCCTCTAACCGTGAAAAATTGGCCTGTGCGCTTAATCAAGCTAATACGGTATTTGATATTGTCTTCGCATAACCCATTTTTGAAAAAGTGAAAATCTTATTTGAAAGTACATTTGTCTGTTTGTATATATACCTAAACATAAATATACATAAATATAAATATATATATATATATATATATATATATATATATATATATATATATATATATATATATATATATATATATATATAAAGAGAGAGAGAGAGAGAGAGAGACAGACAGAGAGAGAGAGAGAGAGAGACAGAGATGCAACTGTTCCCTTCTATCACACATCCCATTTGAAAGCTACTCACCTGGATATTTTTACAGTGCGTCTGCGTGTAACAATACGGGTACGTCTAATGATTCTTCTGTGATGTATAATACGAACACGACGATATCTCTTTACAACTCTTGTGATCCGTCGTCTAACTCTCTTAACCCTTACACCGCATCTTCTGATGCGCCTAGTGTATGTCTTCCGCTTCCTTACTGAGCGTGTCCTTTTTCTGCGTAGCCTCAGACGACGCATTCGTATTGTCAGTCGCCTACAGCGTTTTCTCCTCCTAATAACGACAAGAATCAATTGAAGACATTTCAAAATATTGCTGCTAATAATAGCAATTTAAAACTATCAGAGTAGAGTAAATGTTTGTATGTATTCATTTATGTATGTATGTAGTATGTATGTAGTATGTATGTTTGTGCGTGAATTTATGTGAATACGTAACTATATGTCTCTCATTATCCAGGGGAGATCTCTATGTAGGGGGTTCGTTCTGTATGATAGGAGTTTATTTTAACAGCAGGTAGATCTACCTCACTGAATTTAAGCATAAATAAAAAAGTGACCATTCTTAGCAAGCAGATTAACATATTTGTAAAGGAGGCGGTCCATTACACCCTTTGATTAGTTCTGTATTTGCAACTACTATTGACGTGGATGAACCAAGAGTAGGACTGTTGAGGAATTTGGGTGGTATCAGACCTATATTTTAGAATGACTTAGAGCTAAAACAGAACTCACTGTTTTTAAAAGGTCTCATGATTTTTTTGAAATAGTGTTTTTCTCCTGCGATAACATACCTAGTTACTCTTCTCCTGAACCTGCGACGGCATTTGCGATGAGTTCTGCGTCTACGAGATTTAATACGCCTGTAAAAGATATATCTGACACTATGTAACAATGAAATGGCAACCCATATGTTTAGTTAAACTGGTGACACTTTTAGAAAAACCATCTAGCGAACTTGTTTTAATTTACCATAATAATTTGTATCATATTTTCAAGGAAATTGTCAGTTTAAGATTATGATTGTCATACTATCAATAAAGAAGTGGGATGTACTTATCTCTCAACAAGAATTAAAATGTCGGCCAAGACTTGCATATACTTTGAAGATATCTGTCCCAGTACTGTCATGTTCATACGTATTTGAGAGATGTGTGCTGGATAAACACCATGGATTTTGCACTAGTTGACTTATCAAATGTAAGTGTAATTTTCCAAGTCCAAGATGTTTTCTAGTAGCAGCGGTCACTTTGTGTTTACTGAACTAGTAAATACGAATAGCAACCTAGTTAATTGTAGTAATTACTATTACGAACTAGTTAATAGGAACCTACCATGATATTACAATAGGTATGAGTCTACAGTAATGATTTACCTGTGAATATGTCTAACGCGCTTTCCGTATCTCTTGACTCTTCTGATAATCCTCCTGACACGTCTCTTTAGTCTGAAACGTCTCTTTCCCCTACATCTCCTTATCTTACGGCGAATTTTGCGCACACGACGGACACATCGTCTTCGACGGTATCTCAATCTAATAAAAATATGGTCATACATTCATTAGGGGTTAGAACAATCGAAGTTGGCTAGGACAGTGTTAGCCTATAGCTCCTACAGGAAAGACTGAGTTACCAATAAAGAAACATAGTGATAGCAGTGTAAACGTGTCCCTGAAGAGGGCAGTGACAGTTGCTTATAGGTTATTTGGGTAACAGTAACACGGCAAGAGGAAAGGTATGTGATTTCGCTTTTCTTACTTCTTCTGGGGGTAAGTTTTACGAGTTTTTCTTGACATTTGCATTTGCCATTCCCCCTCTAACCGTGAAAAATTGGCCTGTGCGCTTAATCAAGCTAATACGGTATTTGATATTGTCTTCGCATAACCCATTTTTGAAAAAGTGAAAATCTTATTTGAAAGTACATTTGTCTGTTTGTATATATACCTAAACATAAATATACATAAATATAAATATATATATATATATATATATATATATATATATATATATATATATATATATATATATATATATATATATAAAGAGAGAGAGAGAGAGAGAGAGAGACAGACAGAGAGAGAGAGAGAGACAGAGATGCAACTGTTCCCTTCTATTACACATCCCATTTGAAAGCTACTCACCTGGATATTTTTACAGTGCGTCTGCGTGTAACAATACGGGTACGTCTAATGATTCTTCTGTGTTGTATAATACGAACACGACGATATCTCTTTACAACTCTTGTGATCCGTCGTCTAACTCTCTTAACCCTTACACCGCATCTTCTGATGCGCCTAGTGTATATCTTCCGCTTCCTTACTGAGCGTGTCCTTTTTCTGCGTAGCCTCAGACGACGCATTCGTATTGTCAGTCGCCTACAGCGTTTTCTCCTCCTAATAACGACAAGAATCAATTGAAGACATTTCAAAATATTGCTGCTAATAATAGCAATTTAAAACTATCAGAGTAGAGTAAATGTTTGTATGTATTCATTTATGTATGTATGTAGTATGTATGTAGTATGTATGTTTGTGCGTGAATTTATGTGAATACGTAACTATATGTCTCTCATTATCCAGGGGAGATCTCTATGTAGGGGGTTCGTTCTGTATGATAGGAGTTTATTTTAACAGCAGGTAGATCTACCTCACTGAATTTAAGCATAAATAAAAAAGTGACCTTTCTTAGCAAGCAGATTAACATATTTGTAAAGGAGGCGGTCCATTACACCCTTTGATTAGTTCTGTATTTGCAACTACTATTGACGTAGATGAACCAAGAGTAGGACTGTTGAGGAATCTGGGTGGTATCAGACCTATATTTTAGAATGACTTAGAGCTAAAACAGAACTCACTGTTTTTAAAAGGTCTCATGATATATTTGAAATAGTGTTTTTCTCCTGCGATAACATACCTAGTTACTCTTCTCCTGAACCTGCGACGGCATTTGCGATGAGTTCTGCGTCTACGAGATTTAATACGCCTGTAAAAGATATATCTGATACTATGTAACAATGAAATGGCAACCCATATGTTTAGTTAAACTGGTGACACTTTTAGAAAAACCATCTAGCGAACTTGTTTTAATTTACCATAATAATTTGTATCATATTTTCAAGGAAATTGTCAGTTTAAGATTATGATTGTCATACTATCAATAAAGAAGTGGGAATTACTTATCTCTCAACAAGAATTTAAATGTCGGCCAAGACTTGCATATACTTTGAAGATCTCTGTCCCAGTACTGTCATGTTCATACGTATTTGTGAGATGTGTGCTGGATAAACACCATGGACTTCGTACTAGTTGACTTATCAAATGTAAGTGTAATTCTCCAGGTCCAAGATGTATTCTAGTAGCAGCGGTCACTTTGTGTTTACTGAACTAGTAAATACGAATAGCAACCTAGTTAATTGTAGTAATTACTATTACGAACTAGTTAATAGGAACCTACCATGATATTACAATAAGTACGAGTCTACAGTAACGATTTACCTGCCAATATGTCTAACACGCTTTCCGTATCTCTTGACTCTTCTGATAATCCTCCTGACACGTCTCTTTAGTCTGAAACGTCTCTTTCCCCTACATCTCCTTATCTTACGGCGAATTTTGCGCACACGACGGACACATCGTCTTCGACGGTGTCTCAATCTAATAAAAATATGGTCATACATTCATTAGGGGTTAGAACAATCGAAGTTGGCTAGGACAGTGTTAGCCTATAGCTCCTATAAGAAAGACTGAGTTACCAATAAAGAAATATAGTGATAGCAGTGTAAACGTGTCCCTGAAGAGGGCAGTGACAGTTGCTCATAGGTTATTTGGGTAACAGTAACACGGCAAGAGGAAAGGTATGTGATTTCGCTTTTCTTACTTCTTCTGGGGGAAAGTTTTACGAGTTTTTCATGACATTTGCACTGGCCATTGCCCCTCTAACAGTGAAAAATTGGCTTGTGTGCTTAATCAAGCTAATACGGTATTTGATATAGTCTTCGCATAACCCATTTTTGAAAAAAGTGAAAATGTTATTTGAAAGTACATTCGCATGTTTGTATATATACCTATATATATATATATATATATATATATATATATATATATATATATATATATATATATATATATATATATATATTTATATATATGTATATATATATACATATATATATATATATATATATATATATATATACATATATATATATATATATATATATATATATATATATATATATATATATATATATATATATATATATATATATATATATATATATACACATATATATTTATATATATATACATATATATATATATATATATATATATATATATATATATATATATATATATATATATATAAATATAAATATATATATATATATATATATATATATATATATATATATATATATATATATATATATATATATATATATATATAAATATATTGTAAAGTTTGAAATATTGACGTGTAAGTAAAATTAGCGAATTCAACGAGTGGGCCCAATTTGCATCTATTAGGATCTGTTAACATTTGTTCTATTTTGTATTCAAAATGCCTATCTAGTCACAATTACACATGGTCAGTTGATAACCATACGTACATACATTGACACACGTATGTGCGTGTTGTGATATATGAGTGTCTCATAATAGTGTATCAGTTAATTTGAATGGTGTGTACTTTTTAAGATTGTCTTGACGATCACTCGTACTGTTCATAGCCTGATCTGATTATCTTGAATCCTTAATTTCACTTGTTAGGTGGTTGTGTCGTAATGAAACAAGGACTAATCAGTATCGTCGGGCATGAGTGGTAGAAGAATTAGAATACCACTACTCAGATGGCGCATTTGGAGATGGTTCACACGCGAATATTGCAATCCGCTATTATGGAAAAACATATCAATTCGCTAAATATTTATATATATATATATATATATATATATATATATATATATATATATATATATATATATATATATATATATTTATATACATATATATGTATACATGTATATATATATACATATATATATATATATATATATATATATATATATATATATATATATATAAATATATATATATATATATATATATATATATATATATATATATATATATATATATATATATATATATATATATATATATATACATGTATATATATATATTTATATATATATATATATATATATATATATATATGTATATATATATATATATATATATATATATATATATATATATATATATATATATATATATATATATATATATATATATATATATATATATATATATATATATATATATATATGTTCTGTACTCAATTATAGAAAAGGTACATCAAGAGTGTGACATGGTTGGCTGCCCTCCAATTCAGTTATTTGAGTAATAACGCTTACCTATGCAGTCTTATTCGACGTTTTCTTACAATTCTTCTACGATAGCGTCTTCTTACAATCCTCTTATGGACTCTCCGTCTCCTTATGACACGGCGCCGCCGGTGCCGTCTCCTTCTGGAAAATTATTTCAAAATTATGTGCCATGTAGAGGACTTTAGGAAGATGACACTTTCGAACTCATTTAGGGAAGTGTTTATTGATGGTGTGAGTCCGAATATATAAATAGATATGATATATTCTATAAAGATTGAAACAAAAGAAGTTTTAGACAGACCAGATTTAATCAATATTATTGGCATATCCTTACATGTTAAAGAACTTTGTGTCACACCTTTGTGTCACACATCATTTGTACATAAACTTTAACAGAGCTATCTCATCATTGCCCAGGACTCATTTCCAGTTACACATACCCTTTTCTGTGCCGCCTAATGACCCTACGTCTTCGTCTGAAACGACGTCCACGACGGAAATGCTTCCTGGAAAATCAAGTAAAGATTATAAACCGTGTTGAGTCTGATAGAGGAAAGAGGAAAATGGACTTATTTGATCTAAGCTGGGAGACTAAATTTCATTCATGTTTCCTCAATTCTATGTTAATGTACTGCCATCTTTAAAGAATGCTATATTCTTACAGCATAGGGTACAGTATCTCAAATCTGTATTTATATACATCTTAGCAGCCATCTTCGTTACTGAGGACGGCCATCCTTGACGGTCACCTTTGGGATGGTCTTTTATAAAACGTATATCTACATTAAAATACCTCTCTAATAGCGGTGGTAATTGGCATCTCAAAGAAAATCTCAATCCATTTTTTAGAGGGAATGTAGCAATATTTCAAGCCTCATTCATCGTTTTAGGAACATGCAATTCCTGTGCCGTTTTGCTGCAAATAGGATCTTTAATATCTGCTTGGAACTTTTCTTATCTCGGAATTTCGATTTTTTTTTCAAAATTAGACACAAAGGAAGCCCTTATATAATTTGCTCCAGCCACAGATGTCACATTCCAAATATCAGAAACACTCATGGGTGCACCATTGAGATAAAGATAAATGACATTTTGAGACATCCTGTGCCAGTGTGTAAAAGAACCCTTACAGCAAGGTGTAAGATTTTGGGTAAAATAACTAAAAACAAACACACACATTAGGAGTGTTTTCAAATGGAGTCCCAACCCCCAATTATGGACCGGAGTTATTCACATTTCACAATGTGGAAAAAAAGATCAATGTGGAGGGAAGAGTAATGTTTTTAATTTTCCCTTTTCAAACTTTATCACCATTTCCCTCCAATTTTAATTGAAAATGAGAAACAGTGCATTTTTCAACTTTTGAACAAATTAGAACTTAAAAGAGCTGTGATACTATTTCCTCCGGAATACTCTAGCTATTACTAGTCATATTTCAAGCAAATCTGTTAACATTTGGTACCCAAAATGCATGTTTATAACAACCTTGTTTTGGTAAAATTTGATATGGAGAAAAGGACCAAAACATTTCCTGGTTGTGTGCACTTCTATTAGGGCCGTAATGGATGGTTTCTCACTCTTCTTGGTGATGGCCCAGACATTCACAATTTATCTGATTAGGAGAGAAAGATATAGACTTTAACATATGTAAAAATCTCAAAATGACTCTAAATTCACATTAACCCCACAAGCCACCTTAATTTGAATAAAAAGTTACTAGATACTGTGCAGCATTGACACACAGCAAACTATCTATGAGTGACAACTTAAACATTGAGGCCACCCCTCTACAACAGATGACAGAAATATTCACTTCCTCGCCATCGTTTTATACGCAAATGCACATAAGCCCTTGTTCAGGTGAAACTTTCTCCAAGATATATGCACTTAGATGGATCAGAAAAAGAAAAAATCTCACCTTATCCTCACCACTCTTCTGACCCTTCTGACCACTCTACGGTGAATTGAGTGTACAGTTTTTCTAACGATTCGGATATGTCTAAAAAAGGTAGAGAAATATGACTGTCACTTTGCTTTGAAATGCATGTCTTATCATTTTATTTATAAAGTTTTATTAATAAGGCATAAATAAGGTATGATCAGTAAAACAAATCAAGGGATTAATCTGAATAAATGAAAAGATACGACATAATACATTTCGATTATTAGAAAAGCCGTGAAATAAGTGAAAGGTTAAGCTTATAAGCACTTTTATACATGTTCCATCTTACAATGAATATTACGTTAAGAAAGAGCAACATCATCATTACCATGAATGAGCACTGTAAACTGAATACCTCAATATTCATCATGAAGATAACATTTGATTAAAATTACAGCATATATTTCCATTAAGGAGATATTCAACAATGTCAATGATATTCTCTAGTACATAATACGCATTTCTGTTAAGGAGGTATTTAATATAACAGGAAATGGGTTATTCGGTATACCAGAACACAAGTCAAAAGAAAGTCACATGGTAAAATGATAATGGTAAAATATTTAGCCATAACTGACCTTAGTAATGGATTGATAAGAATGCATTGAAAACTTTTAGAAACCAAGTAAGTAGATATAATGTATGATATATAATCTTAGTTATTTGTTGCGCCTATGTTACCACAAATAGTGTATGTGCTTTTATTGTAAATTTTGAAAAACATTCATTAAAGACACGTTCATATATAGTTACATGTATTAAAAACATGGTCATGACCTTCCTTTATGCAATGCAGCAATGCCACACGACAGAAGCAGCAAAAACTCGTTGGCGTGAGAGTTGAACACAATGTACCACTTGAAGAAACCTACCTCTTCAAACGTCTGCAACGTACTATGCAACGGCGCCGCCTTCGAGTAACTCTTCTAATTCTGCGCACGCACCTCCTTCTGATCTTTCGGCTTTTGGTGTGTTTTACTCTTTTTCGCAGCCTCAGACGTAAGCGTCGTAGATGAGCAAGACGTCTGCGTCTCCTACAAAGTAGAAATGCATATTGAATCAAG
>OZ012685.1:38293444-38298444 GCA_963942565.1 Maea johnstoni | reverse complement strand
AACATGTTGATTAGACACAACCCTCCCACAAGCAAATCAAAAAGATTATTCTTATCTCCAGGTAAGTGTAGTATTGTATCAAATATCCAGACGAAAAATTCTAGACTAACTCCTGATCAACAATGGGTTGAATGCTGGGCCCTTGGACTTGTAACCGTGAAGAATGCATTCTGGTAAAACTTCTGTTCATCTGTCACATTTGCCTGACTTATTTCAGAGAATTATGTCAGATAAAATTCTAAAAGTGCTCTTAAATCAATGAAATTTAAATTTTCTGTTTACCCCTAAGCAAACAAAGGCAAAGATATCAAAACATGGGCTGCCTTCATTTCTGGGTTTAAAAAGTATTTACCTGACGATTGTTGTGGTGCGAGAGCGTGTATATCGCCTAACATGTCTGATGATGCGTTTATGATGTTTTCTGGTGACACGACGATAACGTTTCACAGTTCTTTTGTATCGGCGTGTAGTTCTAACAAACCTCCTACGATATTTGACTATTCTCCTCCTGATGATTATGCGACGTCGCTTGGAGTGTACTTTTATTCTTATCTTCCGCAGACGATGTATTCGTCTCCTCAGCACTTTACAGCGCCTTCTCCTCCTGATACAAAGGAGAATCAATGGCAAACAATTACAAATCATCCACCCTAAGCAATTCACTAGATAATTTCAAATTTTCAGACAATAATGGAACAACTATACACTATAGATAAACAGTTATCCTAAGAACAGTAATCTTAACAGCAGGGTATCAAACTTATATTTCAGAACGACTAAATACCAAAACAATATATTTCTCAAAGGTACAGGGGAATTCCTTTGCAAAAACGTACCTAACTATTCGCTTCCTATACCTGCGACGACGTGTGCGATACTTCCTGTGTCTATGACGTGAAACACGCCTATAAAAGACATAATTTGAATGTTATGAAACATAAAAGTGGCCATTACATACATATCTTATTGAGACTCATCCTGGATACAATGAATTTGTTTGAACACATACAATCAGCTGCAGTAAAATTTCAGAAAAATCTTAAATTTCATTTTTGAAAACATTTATTGAAGCATACCAAAAGAATTGGTGATATTCCTAGCTTAACTAACGGCTAGCTTCATGACATTCAACCCACCATCAGAATGTTTCGTCTGGATTTAGGATACTCTTGACAATGCCTTTGAAATTAAGAATAGTTTTACAAAATATTTGAAGTATAGTTGTAGGTAATGTTCGAATAGACATTTCTCCGTCAAATTTATTCCTGAATTTGCTGATGCCTACAATATATCATAAATATCGTGAGGCTGCAATTGGCCGCTGTGAGCATTAATGGGTTAAGATGTATCTATCGAAAGGACCTATCAGGGTATCCTTCTAAATTTGCTTGGTATGAGGCATGCGTAAGACTGTGTTCATAGCATATCTATATTACAAGCAGACTAAATCATTAAACAAGTAATTCTCATGATCCAAGACTTATGCAAACAGAAAATTCACAATCAAACAAAGTCTTTAGCATTGACAAGACAGAAAGTATATATCCCAAATTTTATACCTGAATACACGTCTTATGCGACGTTTCACTCTTTTGAACCTGCGGAGAAGCTTATATCTACGTCTTCCGAGCCTGACACGCCTTTTTGATCCACATTTCCGCATTTTAATGCGAAGAAGTCTCAGACGGCTGGCAAAGCGTACTTTACGAACTCTCAACCTGGATGAAAAATAGCCACACATCAAACATAAGTAATTAAGCCCCTGTCCCACTTACGACTTTTAAGGTAAGACAGGGCGCAAATTCCAATTTCGTAGCTTGTCTTAGGTTACCAAGGCATCATATTGCAAGATATTTGTGATGACGCAATGTGTGTGTGCCCATGAACACGTTGGAAACTGTCTACAATAAGTTACTTATAAAACCCAACCTAAGATATCAAAATCAAAATATAAAAACCAATGGCAAAAATAGATATTGAGTAGAATATCCATTCAACAAATTCAGAGGCTTTTTCAATTGTTTGCGATATTTATGCGATTAATATTTATCATGGAAGAAAATATGAATTTGTTAGGATGATATTTAACACTTGATGATACCTTTTACGATTTTTTAAACCCGCTACAGTCATACATGACAGTAACCGTGTACCATTTTTCAAATTGCACATTTAGGTTGCTATTAGTCAGGGGAACTCCGTATTTTGTTACAGTGGTGAGTCTAGTATAATGGATATTTTTATTCTAGGACTTGTATGGGGTTAAATACTACCGAATTTAGATAGAAAAGAGAAACATCCTAAAGATATATACAACTATTTCTTGACAATCTCTTACCGATGGATTACTCTTTTCCTTCTCACTATCCTGCGTCTTATTAAAAGACGCTTACGTATGATCAGATGTTTACGTTTGATTGCAATGCGACGATGTTTGTGGTGAATGTAATGCCGTCTCCTCCTGGAAAACCAAAATGATCCAAAGTCATTGAAATATAATTCACAGTAGTATTCAAATATAATGGAGGTAATATTTACCTTCATACCAAAGGCAGAATCTTCTACGCTGATAGTATTGTGATTGAGTTTTAATGAAAGGACAAGGTTATACCAAATGCACCTATGCATACTGCCTGAAAGGTCTGACGATGTGGACCAAATACAACATCTTAAAGGTATGGCATGCCAAAATCATATTAATTAAGTTCACTAAATATCATGCAACTTTCCAAATATCGTTCAACAAGGTTAAATAAAGTGTGCAACTTTTAGAAATATATAATGCAACTCACGAAAGGTGGAAGATTGTTGGGAACATGTGCAATGACCTCAGACAATTTAAGTTTGTTGTGCTAGGTCGTGTAATTTTAGTTGGGTAGGTCGCTCGTAAATTGGAAACTTTCATATATTTACTAAAGCCAGGAGCTTAATAATGTATAAATATATTTTAACAGGGAACTGGAAACTGAACTAAAAGGTCCCTGTGTACACAAGTGATATGTTAGCAAATGATTCATGCGGCTGGGAGTCTGCATATGCCTGTAATGTCACACACTAATTCATTGATAATGACTATCTGGACATACCACATTTAACATATTCTATCAAAATATGTAGATGCTGTTAAATACCAACCTTTTAGAGTGTTTAGTACGCTTTCTGAGGTGTATATATCTTCTTTTAATTCGTATAATTCGAATATGGATAATTCGCTTCAGGTGAGTGCTTTTAGTCACTCGGTATTTGTGTCGAAGTCGTGAAAGCCTATGCTTCAAACGTGTACATAGTCTTCGTCTCCTACAAGAAATGAAATAAGCTCATTCAAGAACATTCAAAAACAGATCGGACGAATCATGATAATACTAAAAACAAATGTGATACTTTTGGAAGAAAAACAGGATAAACAAAGCTTCAGCTTCATTGAGATACAAAAATAACTGTCGACGTACGAAATTTCAGAACATTTGATATGAGTTATATGAATAAATCATACAACTACAAGCACATTTCACTACATATTGAACACTAAAACTACCTTGAAATGCGCCTGCTGAGGTGACGTACTATCTTTGTGTAGGTCCTATGATGATGCGTGATTCTTCGCCTATCAAAAATATAAATAAACATACTCAATACGACTTGTCACTTACATGCTGGAATTTTCTGGCATATAAATAGGGAATATTCAAGTTGAAGTAAAAAGCAATTTGACTCAGCACTTATCTGCTGGGAAAAAATGCAACATGTATGCCACTTGTGCTTAAATACGGTTACATCTTTATGGCACAAATGACAGATCCATGGTCACAGTGTTCAACCTATTGGATTAAAATGGATCTTTGAATTACCATCATGCCTAAATATGAAATTCAAATTTGTAAATACCCATTTCTTCTGCCATACTCTGGCTAAACTGTAACTAGCTAGATACAGATGGTGAAGGAAACTGAGTAAGGTAAGACAAATCACACCTCCTGTGACCATAGTGGACTGGATCCAAGACACGATTTAAAACCAGCACAATTGGGAAAGGCAGTCAATAGTCAATTATACAATGAAATCAATATCATTTGGGAGTACTCTAAAGCAGTATTCATCTCTTTGAGGATACAATGATCTTGTTAAATGTTTTTGAACAGGCATTCCTAGATTTTGGATAATGAACATCCCGTATTGTTTTCTTGAATTGCAGCAGTTTTGTACATGCTCAACATCTTTGCAACCGCAACATGACCAAAATGTCAAAAGGTGCAAAACTATTAGATAATGATAGTAATGAGAATGATAATTATACCATTTGCGCTCACATTGAACTTTGTAGATGTGGTAACTCCACTCTAACACCACAGGACATGGACATTAATAACAAACACTCGATGTCTCTAATTAGATCAGGAAAGTAACAATTTAAACATGTTCCCGAGAAACCAATCAGAGTTCTTTTAATTTAAACAACCTGACATGAATAAGCAGTGAATCATCTATTGAATATCTTTTCATAGACTATGGGTATATACCAGAACCATGTGTGACTCGAGATAACCTCCTTCTCGTTGTGAAATATTATGGGATTATGAGACTGGATGTACCAAATGGATTGATTCATAGTCACCTAACAATGTGTTCCTTTATCAATTAACTTTATGCATGTGATTCATTGACTATCATGTGTATATGGGAAATTACAAAGATGAAAGAGAATTTAACAGGAGAGCAGCATAATGAAATGGGAAACTGGAAAGATACCCTTTTACCAGATAGACAGATATATTACTGATAGGATATTGGTAATCACTTACGTAGTTATGCGCGTGACACGCATAGTGTACCTCCTTATTGTTTGTATATATCTTCGACGTCTGATTAAAAGTCTATGACGTATACGCTTGCTCCTTGTTCTGCGGATTCTAAGTCGAAGTCTATACAGGCGATGTTTAACCTTCGATATGCGATATCTTATTCTAAAACAAACAAATTCAATACATCAATCTAAGAAAAAT
>OZ012685.1:38248444-38285944 GCA_963942565.1 Maea johnstoni | reverse complement strand
TTTTGTTCTGGATCAGTCTTGAGTATAAACCTTTTTTTTATCAAATCACATCAATATTTAAGAATGTGTCAGCATAACTTACCTCAGTCGCTTTCTTAATCTGAGTTTTCTCAAGCGTACTCTCCTCAACTTAAGTTTCCAAGCACGTCTTTTTCTTAGCTTTATGAGTCGCATTCTTCGTCTATAGCGCCTCAATCTTTTTCTTCTCCTTTATTCATAATGATAGAATGAAGCATTATTAGATAATGTACCATGTGTTGAAATGATGCAGTGAACAGATGAGGAATGATCTAGGTGTATAATGTCAAGCTAAGTCCATGATGTTTTGAATATCTTTTCCTGACAATATATAAGAAACAAAACTGGTATTGCCTATCTTTCTTTAAATACAATATACTTAAGAAACATTGCAATTAAAAGTGGGATGAGTAACTGTCTAAGCCGTCACTGAGAAGAGTGAGACACCAACTATTAGAGAAGGTACCAAAGGCTAGCACACAAGCTGTTCATTTTTTCTCGTCTCTTTTCCATAAAGTGAATTTCACCAAAAACATGCTCCCTTCAAATCTGCATCTTGGGTATTGAATATTAACTTATTGACATACAATTAGATATCGATCTTTTCTCCATGTTTGAGAAATTTAAAGAGGTTTCTGTCCATAACTGGGAATAAGTCCTCCGTTTGAAAACACTATGCATGTTTAATCAGTTTTTACTTAGAAAATTCTTACACTCTGCTGGAATGGTACTTTTGCCATACATAATGTATTCCTCATCAGAAGACCTTTCTGGCAAAAGGTACGTTGTGTAGGCTTAATTGTTACTAAAATCAGGGTAGAGGAAAAACTGAGTCTGCGAAAATAACCCCTTTAGCTACTTTAACAGATCAGATAAGTACAAAGCTCATTTTAGGCAATGATTGCCTGCTATTGTATAATGTAGCACTCTATAAACAATCTAAAGATGAAATGAATTCTATGAATGCTTTGGATTTGGAATGGCTGAAGTATTTCAGTGGCTGAAAAGGATCCAATTACAAAAGTTTTCTAAAGGGTTTTCCTGAGTAAATGTGTACCTTATCAGTCTTCTCCTTCTTCTCCTCCTTCTTTTCAGTGCTGACCTTCTCCTACGTTGCTTCATTCGCCTGGAACAACAGACACAGACATGCATATATCTATCTCAGTGATTTTCTATGTAATATCAATCCAATTCTGCAGTAACTCCTCTAAAAGAGGCTGATGACTATTCATGATCAATTATAGATTAATTAGGGATACAGATTTATGTTAAAGTACTACAGAGTTTTTAATTCCTACCTGCGAAGTCTCATACGCCTTAGTTTCATCTTTCTCAAACGACGTATCCTACGAAGGTAACGCCTGCGCTTTATCAATCTACGTCTCTTGCTCCTGATTTTCCTCCATCGCCTAAGATGGCGAGCCCTCTTACGCAAGCGTATAGCTCTGAGTCTGAGCCTATCAAAATACCAAGTACAAGGTCAGGATATGTTTGCATAATCTGTTCGATTTTTCAGAACGTGATTGGATACCAAATTCAAATATTAATATAAGTATAGATAAGGAGATGAAAATTAACCTCAATGGCCTATTCTCAATGGGCTCATGTTTTTGAGTTTATACTTTGATGATTAGGTACCTTGAATCATATTTCGCTGAAAATGGCCTTTAGAGTTTGACATTTCTCCTTGTCAATGAAAAGTGGAGTTGAAAGTATTGCAAGCATACATTAACTTTCCTATATTGGTTTTAAAAATTCCTACCTCCTTAACCTTAGTAGTCTAAGTCTGCGTCGCCTGTGATGATGTCTGCGTCGCCTGTGGTGATGTCTGCGTCTTCGACGGTGATGTTTTCTCCTGCGAGCATGTCTTAAAGGTCGGAAGATATATATTCATGCATTGAACAACTCAAATATGTTAGATCAGTACTTTAGAAAATGCATTTGATATGACCTTTAGCCATATGGAACATATCTTTGTTCACACATGAAAACATGTCTCATACAAATCCGTTGCCTCTTATGTCATCTAGCTCCTACAAGTGTTTAAACTATGCATTTTAAACCCATGTTTTTTGTTCTGGATCAGTCTTGAGTATAAACCTTTTTTTTATCAAATCACATCAATATTTAAGAATGTGTCAGCATAACTTACCTCAGTCGCTTTCTTAATCTGAGTTTTCTCAAGCGTACTCTCCTCAACTTAAGTTTCCAAGCACGTCTTTTTCTTAGCTTTATGAGTCGCATTCTTCGTCTATAGCGCCTCAATCTTTTTCTTCTCCTTTATTCATAATGATAGAATGAAGCATTATTAGATAATGTACCATGTGTTGAAATGATGCAGTGAACAAATGAGGAATGATCTAGGTGTATAATGTCAAGCTAAGTCCATGATGTTTTGAATATCTTTTCCTGACAATATATAAGAAACAAAACTGGTATTGCCTATCTTTCTTTAAATACAATATACTTAAGAAACATTGCAATTAAAAGTGGGATGAGTAACTGTCTAAGCCGTCACTGAGAAGAGTGAGACACCAACTATTAGAGAAGGTACCAAAGGCTAGCACACAAGCTGTTCATTTTTTCTCGTCTCTTTTCCATATAGTGAATTTCACCAAAAACATGCTCGCTTCAAATCTGCATCTTGGGTATTGAATATTAACTTATTGACATACAATTAGATATCGATCTTTTCTCCATGTTTGAGAAATTTAAAGAGGTTTCTGTCCATAACTGGGAATAAGTCCTCCGTTTGAAAACACTATGCATGTTTAATCAGTTTTTACTTAGAAAATTCTTACACTGCTGGGATGGTACTTTTGCCATACATAATGTATTCCTCATCAGAAGACCTTTCTGGCAAAAGGTACGTTGTGTAGGCTTAATTGTTACTAAAATCAGGGTAGAGGAAAAACTGAGTCTGCGAAAATAACCCCTTTAGCTACTTTAACAGATCAGATAAGTACAAAGCTCATTTTAGGCAATGATTGCCTGCTATTGTATAATGTAGCACTCTATAAACAATCTAAAGATGAAATGAATTATATGAATGCTTTGGATTTGGAATGGCTGAAGTATTTCAGTGGCTGAAAAGGATCCAATTACAAAAGTTTTCTAAAGGGTTTTCCTGAGTAAATGTGTACCTTATCAGTCTTCTCCTTCTTCTCCTCCTTCTTTTCAGTGCTGACCTTCTCCTACGTTGCTTCATTCGCCTGGAACAACAGACACAGACATGCATATATCTAACTCAGTGATTTTCTATGTAATATCAATCCAATTCTGCAGTAACTCCTCTAAAAGAGGCTGATGACTATTCATGATCAATTATAGATTAATTAGGGATACAGATTTATGTTAAAGTACTACAGAGTTTTTAATTCCTACCTGCGAAGTCTCATACGCCTTAGTTTCATCTTTCTCAAACGACGTATCCTACGAAGGTAACGCCTGCGCTTTATCAATCTACGTCTCTTGCTCCTGATTTTCCTCCATCGCCTAAGATGGCGAGCCCTCTTACGCAAGCGTATAGCTCTGAGTCTGAGCCTATCAAAATACCAAGTACAAGGTCAGGATATGTTTGCATAATCTGTTCAATTTTTCAGAACGTGATTGGATACCAAATTCAAATATTAATATAAGTATAGATAAGGAGATGAAAATTAACCTCAATGGCCTATTCTCAATGGGCTCATGTTTTTGAGTTTATACTTTGATGATTAGGTACCTTGAATCATATTTCGCTGAAAATGGCCATTAGAGTTTGACATTTCTCCTTGTCAATGAAAAGTGGAGTTGAAAGTATTGCAAGCATACATTAACTTTCCTATATTGGTTTTAAAAATTCCTACCTCCTTAACCTTAGTAGTCTAAGTCTGCGTCGCCTGTGATGATGTCTGCGTCGCCTGTGGTGATGTCTGCGTCTTGGACGGTGATGTTTTCTCCTGCGAGCATGTCTTAAAGGTCGGAAGATATATATTCATGCATTGAACAACTCAAACATGTTAGATCAGTACTTTAGAAAATGCATTTGATATGACATTTAGCAATATGGAACATATCTTTGTTCACACATGAAAACATGTCTCATACAAAACCGTTGCCTCTTATGTCATCTAGCTCCTACAAGTGTTTAAACTATGCATTTTAAACCCATGTTTTTTGTTCTGGATCAGTCTTGAGTATAAACCTTTTTTTTATCAAATCACATCAATATTTAAGAATGTGTCAGCATAACTTACCTCAGTCGCTTTCTTAATCTGAGTTTTCTCAAGCGTACTCTCCTCAACTTAAGTTTCCAAGCACGTCTTTTTCTTAGCTTTATGAGTCGCATCCTTCGTCTATAGCGCCTCAATCTTTTTCTTCTCCTTTATTCATAATGATAGAATGAAGCATTATTAGATAATGTACCATGTGTTGAAATGATGCAGTGAACAGATGAGGAATGATCTAGGTGTATAATGTCAAGCTAAGTCCATGATGTTTTGAATATCTTTTCCTGACAATATATAAGAAACAAAACTGGTATTGCCTATCTTTCTTTAAATACAATATACTTAAGAAACATTGCAATTAAAAGTGGGATGAGTAACTGTCTAAGCCGTCACTGAGAAGAGTGAGACACCAACTATTAGAGAAGGTACCAAAGGCTAGCACACAAGCTGTTCATTTTTTCTCGTCTCTTTTCCATATAGTGAATTTCACCAAAAACATGCTCCCTTCAAATCTGCATCTTGGGTATTGAATATTAACTTATTGACATACAATTAGATATCGATCTTTTCTCCATGTTTGAGAAATTCAAAGAGGTTTCTGTCCATAACTGGGAATAAGTCCTCCGTTTGAAAACACTATGCATGTTTAATCAGTTTTTACTTAGAAAATTCTTACACTCTGCTGGAATGGTACTTTTGCCACACATAATGTATTCCTCATCAGAAGACCTTTCTGGCAAAAGGTACGTTGTGTAGGCTTAATTGTTACTAAAATCAGGGTAGAGGAAAAACTGAGTCTGCGAAAATAACCCCTTTAGCTACTTTAACAGATCAGATAAGTACAAAGCTCATTTTAGGCACTGATTGCCTGCTATTGTATAATGTAGCACTCTATAAACAATCTAAAGATGAAATGAATTCTATGAATGCTTTGGATTTGGAATGGCTGAAGTATTTCAGTGGCTGAAAAGGATCCAATTACAAAAGTTTTCTAAAGGGTTTTCCTGAGTAAATGTGTACCTTATCAGTCTTCTCCTTCTTCTCCTCCTTCTTTTCAGTGCTGACCTTCTCCTACGTTGCTTCATTCGCCTGGAACAACAGACACAGACATGCATATATCTAACTCAGTGATTTTCTATGTAATATCAATCCAATTCTGCAGTAACTCCTCTAAAAGAGGCTGATGACTATTCATGATCAATTATAGATTAATTAGGGATACAGATTTATGTTAAAGTACTACAGAGTTTTTAATTCCTACCTGCGAAGTCTCATACGCCTTAGTTTCATCTTTCTCAAACGACGTATCCTACGAAGGTAACGCCTGCGCTTTATCAATCTACGTCTCTTGCTCCTGATTTTCCTCCATCGCCTAAGATGGCGAGCCCTCTTACGCAAGCGTATAGCTCTGAGTCTGAGCCTATCAAAATACCAAGTACAAGGTCAGGATATGTTTGCATAATCTGTTCGATTTTTCAGAACGTGATTGGATACCAAATTCAAATATTAATATAAGTATAGATAAGGAGATGAAAATTAACCTCAATGGCCTATTCTCAATGGGCTCATGTTTTTGAGTTTATACTTTGATGATTAGGTACCTTGAATCATATTTCGCTGAAAATGGCCTTTAGAGTTTGACATTTCTCCTTGTCAATGAAAAGTGGAGTTGAAAGTATTGCAAGCATACATTAACTTTCCTATATTGGTTTTAAAAATTCCTACCTCCTTAACCTTAGTAGTCTAAGTCTGCGTCGCCTGTGATGATGTCTGCGTCGCCTGTGGTGATGTCTGCGTCTTCGACGGTGATGTTTTCTCCTGCGAGCATGTCTTAAAGGTCGGAAGATATATATTCATGCATTGAACAACTCAAATATGTTAGATCAGTACTTTAGAAAATGCATTTGATATGACCTTTAGCCATATGGAACATATCTTTGTTCACACATGAAAACATGTCTCATACAAAACCGTTGCCTCTTATGTCATCTAGCTCCTACAAGTGTTTAAACTATGCATTTTAAACCCATGTTTTTTGTTCTGGATCAGTCTTGAGTATAAACCTTTTTTTTATCAAATCACATCAATATTTAAGAATGTGTCAGCATAACTTACCTCAGTCGCTTTCTTAATCTGAGTTTTCTCAAGCGTACTCTCCTCAACTTAAGTTTCCAAGCACGTCTTTTTCTTAGCTTTATGAGTCGCATTCTTCGTCTATAGCGCCTCAATCTTTTTCTTCTCCTTTATTCATAATGATAGAATGAAGCATTATTAGATAATGTACCATGTGTTGAAATGATGCAGTGAACAAATGAGGAATGATCTAGGTGTATAATGTCAAGCTAAGTCCATGATGTTTTGAATATCTTTTCCTGACAATATATAAGAAACAAAACTGGTATTGCCTATCTTTCTTTAAATACAATATACTTAAGAAACATTGCAATTAAAAGTGGGATGAGTAACTGTCTAAGCCGTCACTGAGAAGAGTGAGACACCAACTATTAGAGAAGGTACCAAAGGCTAGCACACAAGCTGTTCATTTTTTCTCGTCTCTTTTCCATATAGTGAATTTCACCAAAAACATGCTCCCTTCAAATCTGCATCTTGGGTATTGAATATTAACTTATTGACATACAATTAGATATCGATCTTTTCTCCATGTTTGAGAAATTTAAAGAGGTTTCTGTCCATAACTGGGAATAAGTCCTCCGTTTGAAAACACTATGCATGTTCAATCAGTTTTTACTTAGAAAATTCTTACACTGCTGGGATGGTACTTTTGCCATACATAATGTATTCCTCATCAGAAGACCTTTCTGGCAAAAGGTACGTTGTGTAGGCTTAATTGTTACTAAAATCAGGGTAGAGGAAAAACTGAGTCTGCGAAAATAACCCCTTTAGCTACTTTAACAGATCAGATAAGTACAAAGCTCATTTTAGGCAATGATTGCCTGCTATTGTATAATGTAGCACTCTATAAACAATCTAAAGATGAAATGAATTATATGAATGCTTTGGATTTGGAATGGCTGAAGTATTTCAGTGGCTGAAAAGGATCCAATTACAAAAGTTTTCTAAAGGGTTTTCCTGAGTAAATGTGTACCTTATCAGTCTTCTCCTTCTTCTCCTCCTTCTTTTCAGTGCTGACCTTCTCCTACGTTGCTTCATTCGCCTGGAACAACAGACACAGACATGCATATATCTAACTCAGTGATTTTCTATGTAATATCAATCCAATTCTGCAGTAACTCCTCTAAAAGAGGCTGATGACTATTCATGATCAATTATAGATTTATTAGGGATACAGATTTATGTTAAAGTACTACAGAGTTTTTAATTCCTACCTGCGAAGTCTCATACGCCTTAGTTTCATCTTTCTCAAACGACGTATCCTACGAAGGTAACGCCTGCGCTTTATCAATCTACGTCTCTTGCTCCTGATTTTCCTCCATCGCCTAAGACGGCTAGCCCTCTTACGCAAGCGTATAGCTCTGAGTCTGAGCCTATCAAAATACCAAGTACAAGGTCAGGATAGGTTTGCATAATCTGTTCGATTTTTCAGAACGTGATTGGATACCAAATTCAAATATTAATATAAGTATAGATAAGGAGATGAAAATTAACCTCAATGGCCTATTCTCAATGGGCTCATGTTTTTGAGTTTATACTTTGATGATTAGGTACCTTGAATCATATTTCGCTGAAAATGGCCATTAGAGTTTGACATTTCTCACTGTCAATGAAAAGTGGAGTTGAAAGTATTGCAAGCATACATTAACTTTCCTATATTGGTTTTAAAAATTCCTACCTCCTTAACCTTAGTAGTCTAAGTCTGCGTCGCCTGTGATGATGTCTGCGTCGCCTGTGGTGATGTCTGCGTCTTCGACGGTGATGTTTTCTCCTGCGAGCATGTCTTAAAGGTCGGAAGATATATATTCATGCATTGAACAACTCAAACATGTTAGATCAGTACTTTAGAAAATGCATTTGATATGACATTTAGCAATATGGAACATATCTTTGTTCACACATGAAAACATGTCTCATACAAAACCGTTGCCTCTTATGTCATCTAGCTCCTACAAGTGTTTAAACTATGCATTTTAAACCCATGTTTTTTGTTCTGGATCAGTCTTGAGTATAAACCTTTTTTTTATCAAATCACATCAATATTTAAGAATGTGTCAGCATAACTTACCTCAGTCGCTTTCTTAATCTGAGTTTTCTCAAGCGTACTCTCCTCAACTTAAGTTTCCAAGCACGTCTTTTTCTTAGCTTTATGAGTCGCATCCTTCGTCTATAGCGCCTCAATCTTTTTCTTCTCCTTTATTCATAATGATAGAATGAAGCATTATTAGATAATGTACCATGTGTTGAAATGATGCAGTGAACAGATGAGGAATGATCTAGGTGTATAATGTCAAGCTAAGTCCATGATGTTTTGAATATCTTTTCCTGACAATATATAAGAAACAAAACTGGTATTGCCTATCTTTCTTTAAATACAATATACTTAAGAAACATTGCAATTAAAAGTGGGATGAGTAACTGTCTAAGCCGTCACTGAGAAGAGTGAGACACCAACTATTAGAGAAGGTACCAAAGGCTAGCACACAAGCTGTTCATTTTTTCTCGTTTCTTTTCCATATAGTGAATTTCACCAAAAACATGCTCCCTTCAAATCTGCATCTTGGGTATTGAATATTAACTTATTGACATACAATTAGATATCGATCTTTTCTCCATGTTTGAGAAATTCAAAGAGGTTTCTGTCCATAACTGGGAATAAGTCCTCCGTTTGAAAACACTATGCATGTTTAATCAGTTTTTACTTAGAAAATTCTTACACTCTGCTGGAATGGTACTTTTGCCATACATAATGTATTCCTCATCAGAAGACCTTTCTGGCAAAAGGTACGTTGTGTAGGCTTAATTGTTACTAAAATCAGGGTAGAGGAAAAACTGAGTCTGCGAAAATAACCCCTTTAGCTACTTTAACAGATCAGATAAGTACAAAGCTCATTTTAGGCACTGATTGCCTGCTATTGTATAATGTAGCACTCTATAAACAATCTAAAGATGAAATGAATTCTATGAATGCTTTGGATTTGGAATGGCTGAAGTATTTCAGTGGCTGAAAAGGATCCAATTACAAAAGTTTTCTAAAGGGTTTTCCTGAGTAAATGTGTACCTTATCAGTCTTCTCCTTCTTCTCCTCCTTCTTTTCAGTGCTGACCTTCTCCTACGTTGCTTCATTCGCCTGGAACAACAGACACAGACATGCATATATATAACTCAGTGATTTTCTATGTAATATCAATCCAATTCTGCAGTAACTCCTCTAAAAGAGGCTGATGACTATTCATGATCAATTATAGATTAATTAGGGATACAGATTTATGTTAAAGTACTACAGAGCTTTTAATTCCTACCTGCGAAGTCTGATACGCCTTAGTTTCATCTTTCTCAAACGACGTATCCTACGAAGGTAACGCCTGCGCTTTATCAATCTACGTCTCTTGTTCCTGATTATCCTCCATCGCCTAAGACGGCGAGCCCTCTTACGCAAGCGTATAGCTCTGAGTCTGAGCCTATCAAAATACCAAGTACAAGGTCAGGATATGTTTGCATAATCTGTTCGATTTTTCAGAACGTGATTGGATACCAAATTCAAATATTAATATAAGTATAGATAAGGAGATGAAAATTAACCTCAATGGCCTATTCTCAATGGGCTCATGTTTTTGAGTTTATACTTTGATGATTAGGTACCTTGAATCATATTTCGCTGAAAATGGCCTTTAGAGTTTGACATTTCTCCTTGTCAATGAAAAGTGGAGTTGAAAGTATTGCAAGCATACATTAACTTTCCTATATTGGTTTTAAAAATTCCTACCTCCTTAACCTTAGTAGTCTAAGTCTGCGTCGCCTGTGATGATGTCTGCGTCGCCTGTGGTGATGTCTGCGTCTTCGACGGTGATGTTTTCTCCTGCGAGCATGTCTTAAAGGTCGGAAGATATATATTCATGCATTGAACAACTCAAATATGTTAGATCAGTACTTTAGAAAATGCATTTGATATGACCTTTAGCCATATGGAACATATCTTTGTTCACACATGAAAACATGTCTCATACAAAACCGTTGCCTCTTATGTCATCTAGCTCCTACAAGTGTTTAAACTATGCATTTTAAACCCATGTATTTTGTTCTGGATCAGTCTTGAGTATAAACCTTTTTTTATCAAATCACATCAATATTTAAGAATGTGTCAGCATAACTTACCTCAGTCGCTTTCTTAATCTGAGTTTTCTCAAGCGTACTCTCCTCAACTTAAGTTTCCAAGCACGTCTTTTTCTTAGCTTTATGAGTCGCATCCTTCGTCTATAGCGCCTCAATCTTTTTCTTCTCCTTTATTCATAATGATAGAATGAAGCATTATTAGATAATGTACCATGTGTTGAAATGATGCAGTGAACAGATGAGGAATGATCTAGGTGTATAATGTCAAGCTAAGTCCATGATGTTTTGAATATCTTTTCCTGACAATATATAAGAAACAAAACTGGTATTGCCTATCTTTCTTTAAATACAATATACTTAAGAAACATTGCAATTAAAAGTGGGATGAGTAACTGTCTAAGCCGTCACTGAGAAGAGTGAGACACCAACTATTTGAGAAGGTACCAAAGGCTAGCACACAAGCTGTTCATTTTTTCTCGTCTCTTTTCCATATAGTGAATTTCACCAAAAACATGCTCCCTTCAAATCTGCATCTTGGGTATTGAATATTAACTTATTGACATACAATTAGATATCGATCTTTTCTCCATGTTTGAGAAATTCAAAGAGGTTTCTGTCCATAACTGGGAATAAGTCCTCCGTTTGAAAACACTATGCATGTTTAATCAGTTTTTACTTAGAAAATTCTTACACTCTGCTGGAATGGTACTTTTGCCATACATAATGTATTCCTCATCAGAAGACCTTTCTGGCAAAAGGTACGTTGTGTAGGCTTAATTGTTACTAAAATCAGGGTAGAGGAAAAACTGAGTCTGCGAAAATAACCCCTTTAGCTACTTTAACAGATCAGATAAGTACAAAGCTCATTTTAGGCACTGATTGCCTGCTATTGTATAATGTAGCACTCTATAAACAATCTAAAGATGAAATGAATTCTATGAATGCTTTGGATTTGGAATGGCTGAAGTATTTCAGTGGCTGAAAAGGATCCAATTACAAAAGTTTTCTAAAGGGTTTTCCTGAGTAAATGTGTACCTTATCAGTCTTCTCCTTCTTCTCCTCCTTCTTTTCAGTGCTGACCTTCTCCTACGCTGCTTCATTCGCCTGGAACAACAGACACAGACATGCATTTATCTATCTCAGTGATTTTCTATGTAATATCAATCCAATTCTGCAGTAACTCCTCTAAAAGAGGCTGATGACTATTCATGATCAATTATAGATTAATTAGGGATACAGATTTATGTTAAAGTACTACAGAGCTTTTAATTCCTACCTGCGAAGTCTGATACGCCTTAGTTTCATCTTTCTCAAACGACGTATCCTACGAAGGTAACGCCTGCGCTTTATCAATCTACGTCTCTTGTTCCTGATTATCCTCCATCGCCTAAGACGGCGAGCCCTCTTACGCAAGCGTATAGCTCTGAGTCTGAGCCTATCAAAATACCAAGTACAAGGTCAGGATATGTTTGCATAATCTGTTCGATTTTTCAGAACGTGATTGGATACCAAATTCAAATATTAATATAAGTATAGATAAGGAGATGAAAATTAACCTCAATGGCCTATTCTCAATGGGCTCATGTTTTTGAGTTTATACTTTGATGATTAGGTACCTTGAATCATATTTCGCTGAAAATGGCCTTTAGAGTTTGACATTTCTCCTTGTCAATGAAAAGTGGAGTTGAAAGTATTGCAAGCATACATTAACTTTCCTATATTGGTTTTAAAAATTCCTACCTCCTTAACCTTAGTAGTCTAAGTCTGCGTCGCCTGTGATGATGTCTGCGTCGCCTGTGGTGATGTCTGCGTCTTCGACGGTGATGTTTTCTCCTGCGAGCATGTCTTAAAGGTCGGAAGATATATATTCATGCATTGAACAACTCAAATATGTTAGATCAGTACTTTAGAAAATGCATTTGATATGACCTTTAGCCATATGGAACATATCTTTGTTCACACATGAAAACATGTCTCATACAAAACCGTTGCCTCTTATGTCATCTAGCTCCTACAAGTGTTTAAACTATGCATTTTAAACCCATGTATTTTGTTCTGGATCAGTCTTGAGTATAAACCTTTTTTTATCAAATCACATCAATATTTAAGAATGTGTCAGCATAACTTACCTCAGTCGCTTTCTTAATCTGAGTTTTCTCAAGCGTACTCTCCTCAACTTAAGTTTCCAAGCACGTCTTTTTCTTAGCTTTATGAGTCGCATCCTTCGTCTATAGCGCCTCAATCTTTTTCTTCTCCTTTATTCATAATGATAGAATGAAGCATTATTAGATAATGTACCATGTGTTGAAATGATGCAGTGAACAGATGAGGAATGATCTAGGTGTATAATGTCAAGCTAAGTCCATGATGTTTTGAATATCTTTTCCTGACAATATATAAGAAACAAAACTGGTATTGCCTATCTTTCTTTAAATACAATATACTTAAGAAACATTGCAATTAAAAGTGGGATGAGTAACTGTCTAAGCCGTCACTGAGAAGAGTGAGACACCAACTATTAGAGAAGGTACCAAAGGCTAGCACACAAGCTGTTCATTTTTTCTCGTCTCTTTTCCATATAGTGAATTTCACCAAAAACATGCTCCCTTCAAATCTGCATCTTGGGTATTGAATATTAACTTATTGACATACAATTAGATATCGATCTTTTCTCCATGTTTGAGAAATTCAAAGAGGTTTCTGTCCATAACTGGGAATAAGTCCTCCGTTTGAAAACACTATGCATGTTTAATCAGTTTTTACTTAGAAAATTCTTACACTCTGCTGGAATGGTACTTTTGCCATACATAATGTATTCCTCATCAGAAGACCTTTCTGGCAAAAGGTACGTTGTGTAGGCTTAATTGTTACTAAAATCAGGGTAGAGGAAAAACTGAGTCTGCGAAAATAACCCCTTTAGCTACTTTAACAGATCAGATAAGTACAAAGCTCATTTTAGGCACTGATTGCCTGCTATTGTATAATGTAGCACTCTATAAACAATCTAAAGATGAAATGAATTCTATGAATGCTTTGGATTTGGAATGGCTGAAGTATTTCAGTGGCTGAAAAGGATCCAATTACAAAAGTTTTCTAAAGGGTTTTCCTGAGTAAATGTGTACCTTATCAGTCTTCTCCTTCTTCTCCTCCTTCTTTTCAGTGCTGACCTTCTCCTACGCTGCTTCATTCGCCTGGAACAACAGACACAGACATGCATTTATCTATCTCAGTGATTTTCTATGTAATATCAATCCAATTCTGCAGTAACTCCTCTAAAAGAGGCTGATGACTATTCATGATCAATTATAGATTAATTAGGGATACAGATTTATGTTAAAGTACTACAGAGCTTTTAATTCCTACCTGCGAAGTCTGATACGCCTTAGTTTCATCTTTCTCAAACGACGTATCCTACGAAGGTAACGCCTGCGCTTTATCAATCTACGTCTCTTGTTCCTGATTATCCTCCATCGCCTAAGACGGCGAGCCCTCTTACGCAAGCGTATAGCTCTGAGTCTGAGCCTATCAAAATACCAAGTACAAGGTCAGGATATGTTTGCATAATCTGTTCGATTTTTCAGAACGTGATTGGATACCAAATTCAAATATTAATATAAGTATAGATAAGGAGATGAAAATTAACCTCAATGGCCTATTCTCAATGGGCTCATGTTTTTGAGTTTATACTTTGATGATTAGGTACCTTGAATCATATTTCGCTGAAAATGGCCTTTAGAGTTTGACATTTCTCCTTGTCAATGAAAAGTGGAGTTGAAAGTATTGCAAGCATACATTAACTTTCCTATATTGGTTTTAAAAATTCCTACCTCCTTAACCTTAGTAGTCTAAGTCTGCGTCGCCTGTGATGATGTCTGCGTCGCCTGTGGTGATGTCTGCGTCTTCGACGGTGATGTTTTCTCCTGCGAGCATGTCTTAAAGGTCGGAAGATATATATTCATGCATTGAACAACTCAAATATGTTAGATCAGTACTTTAGAAAATGCATTTGATATGACCTTTAGCCATATGGAACATATCTTTGTTCACACATGAAAACATGTCTCATACAAAACCGTTGCCTCTTATGTCATCTAGCTCCTATAAGTGTTTAAACTATGCATTTTAAACCCATATATTTTGTTCTGGATCAGTCTTGAGTATAAACCTTTTTTTATCAAATCACATCAATATTTAAGAATGTGTCAGCATAACTTACCTCAGTCGCTTTCTTAATCTGAGTTTTCTCAAGCGTACTCTCCTCAACTTAAGTTTCCAAGCACGTCTTTTTCTTAGCTTTATGAGTCGCATCCTTCGTCTATAGCGCCTCAATCTTTTTCTTCTCCTTTATTCATAATGATAGAATGAAGCATTATTAGATAATGTACCATGTGTTGAAATGATGCAGTGAACAGATGAGGAATGATCTAGGTGTATAATGTCAAGCTAAGTCCATGATGTTTTGAATATCTTTTCCTGACAATATATAAGAAACAAAACTGGTATTGCCTATCTTTCTTTAAATACAATATACTTAAGAAACATTGCAATTAAAAGTGGGATGAGTAACTGTCTAAGCCGTCACTGAGAAGAGTGAGACACCAACTATTAGAGAAGGTACCAAAGGCTAGCACACAAGCTGTTCATTTTTTCTCGTCTCTTTTCCATATAGTGAATTTCACCAAAAACATGCTCCCTTCAAATCTGCATCTTGGGTATTGAATATTAACTTATTGACATACAATTAGATATCGATCTTTTCTCCATGTTTGAGAAATTCAAAGAGGTTTCTGTCCATAACTGGGAATAAGTCCTCCGTTTGAAAACACTATGCATGTTTAATCAGTTTTTACTTAGAAAATTCTTACACTCTGCTGGAATGGTACTTTTGCCATACATAATGTATTCCTCATCAGAAGACCTTTCTGGCAAAAGGTACGTTGTGTAGGCTTAATTGTTACTAAAATCAGGGTAGAGGAAAAACTGAGTCTGCGAAAATAACCCCTTTAGCTACTTTAACAGATCAGATAAGTACAAAGCTCATTTTAGGCACTGATTGCCTGCTATTGTATAATGTAGCACTCTATAAACAATCTAAAGATGAAATGAATTCTATGAATGCTTTGGATTTGGAATGGCTGAAGTATTTCAGTGGCTGAAAAGGATCCAATTACAAAAGTTTTCTAAAGGGTTTTCCTGAGTAAATGTGTACCTTATCAGTCTTCTCCTTCTTCTCCTCCTTCTTTTCAGTGCTGACCTTCTCCTACGCTGCTTCATTCGCCTGGAACAACAGACACAGACATGCATTTATCTATCTCAGTGATTTTCTATGTAATATCAATCCAATTCTGCAGTAACTCCTCTAAAAGAGGCTGATGACTATTCATGATCAATTATAGATTAATTAGGGATACAGATTTATGTTAAAGTACTACAGAGCTTTTAATTCCTACCTGCGAAGTCTGATACGCCTTAGTTTCATCTTTCTCAAACGACGTATCCTACGAAGGTAACGCCTGCGCTTTATCAATCTACGTCTCTTGTTCCTGATTATCCTCCATCGCCTAAGACGGCGAGCCCTCTTACGCAAGCGTATAGCTCTGAGTCTGAGCCTATCAAAATACCAAGTACAAGGTCAGGATATGTTTGCATAATCTGTTCGATTTTTCAGAACGTGATTGGATACCAAATTCAAATATTAATATAAGTATAGATAAGGAGATGAAAATTAACCTCAATGGCCTATTCTCAATGGGCTCATGTTTTTGAGTTTATACTTTGATGATTAGGTACCTTGAATCATATTTCGCTGAAAATGGCCTTTAGAGTTTGACATTTCTCCTTGTCAATGAAAAGTGGAGTTGAAAGTATTGCAAGCATACATTAACTTTCCTATATTGGTTTTAAAAATTCCTACCTCCTTAACCTTAGTAGTCTAAGTCTGCGTCGCCTGTGATGATGTCTGCGTCGCCTGTGGTGATGTCTGCGTCTTCGACGGTGATGTTTTCTCCTGCGAGCATGTCTTAAAGGTCGGAAGATATATATTCATGCATTGAACAACTCAAATATGTTAGATCAGTACTTTAGAAAATGCATTTGATATGACCTTTAGCCATATGGAACATATCTTTGTTCACACATGAAAACATGTCTCATACAAAACCGTTGCCTCTTATGTCATCTAGCTCCTATAAGTGTTTAAACTATGCATTTTAAACCCATGTATTTTGTTCTGGATCAGTCTTGAGTATAAACCTTTTTTTATCAAATCACATCAATATTTAAGAATGTGTCAGCATAACTTACCTCAGTCGCTTTCTTAATCTGAGTTTTCTCAAGCGTACTCTCCTCAACTTAAGTTTCCAAGCACGTCTTTTTCTTAGCTTTATGAGTCGCATCCTTCGTCTATAGCGCCTCAATCTTTTTCTTCTCCTTTATTCATAATGATAGAATGAAGCATTATTAGATAATGTACCATGTGTTGAAATGATGCAGTGAACAGATGAGGAATGATCTAGGTGTATAATGTCAAGCTAAGTCCATGATGTTTTGAATATCTTTTCCTGACAATATATAAGAAACAAAACTGGTATTGCCTATCTTTCTTTAAATACAATATACTTAAGAAACATTGCAATTAAAAGTGGGATGAGTAACTGTCTAAGCCGTCACTGAGAAGAGTGAGACACCAACTATTAGAGAAGGTACCAAAGGCTAGCACACAAGCTGTTCATTTTTTCTCGTCTCTTTTCCATATAGTGAATTTCACCAAAAACATGCTCCCTTCAAATCTGCATCTTGGGTATTGAATATTAACTTATTGACATACAATTAGATATCGATCTTTTCTCCATGTTTGAGAAATTCAAAGAGGTTTCTGTCCATAACTGGGAATAAGTCCTCCGTTTGAAAACACTATGCATGTTTAATCAGTTTTTACTTAGAAAATTCTTACACTCTGCTGGAATGGTACTTTTGCCATACATAATGTATTCCTCATCAGAAGACCTTTCTGGCAAAAGGTACGTTGTGTAGGCTTAATTGTTACTAAAATCAGGGTAGAGGAAAAACTGAGTCTGCGAAAATAACCCCTTTAGCTACTTTAACAGATCAGATAAGTACAAAGCTCATTTTAGGCACTGATTGCCTGCTATTGTATAATGTAGCACTCTATAAACAATCTAAAGATGAAATGAATTCTATGAATGCTTTGGATTTGGAATGGCTGAAGTATTTCAGTGGCTGAAAAGGATCCAATTACAAAAGTTTTCTAAAGGGTTTTCCTGAGTAAATGTGTACCTTATCAGTCTTCTCCTTCTTCTCCTCCTTCTTTTCAGTGCTGACCTTCTCCTACGCTGCTTCATTCGCCTGGAACAACAGACACAGACATGCATTTATCTATCTCAGTGATTTTCTATGTAATATCAATCCAATTCTGCAGTAACTCCTCTAAAAGAGGCTGATGACTATTCATGATCAATTATAGATTAATTAGGGATACAGATTTATGTTAAAGTACTACAGAGCTTTTAATTCCTACCTGCGAAGTCTGATACGCCTTAGTTTCATCTTTCTCAAACGACGTATCCTACGAAGGTAACGCCTGCGCTTTATCAATCTACGTCTCTTGTTCCTGATTATCCTCCATCGCCTAAGACGGCGAGCCCTCTTACGCAAGCGTATAGCTCTGAGTCTGAGCCTATCAAAATACCAAGTACAAGGTCAGGATATGTTTGCATAATCTGTTCGATTTTTCAGAACGTGATTGGATACCAAATTCAAATATTAATATAAGTATAGATAAGGAGATGAAAATTAACCTCAATGGCCTATTCTCAATGGGCTCATGTTTTTGAGTTTATACTTTGATGATTAGGTACCTTGAATCATATTTCGCTGAAAATGGCCTTTAGAGTTTGACATTTCTCCTTGTCAATGAAAAGTGGAGTTGAAAGTATTGCAAGCATACATTAACTTTCCTATATTGGTTTTAAAAATTCCTACCTCCTTAACCTTAGTAGTCTAAGTCTGCGTCGCCTGTGATGATGTCTGCGTCGCCTGTGGTGATGTCTGCGTCTTCGACGGTGATGTTTTCTCCTGCGAGCATGTCTTAAAGGTCGGAAGATATATATTCATGCATTGAACAACTCAAATATGTTAGATCAGTACTTTAGAAAATGCATTTGATATGACCTTTAGCCATATGGAACATATCTTTGTTCACACATGAAAACATGTCTCATACAAAACCGTTGCCTCTTATGTCATCTAGCTCCTACAAGTGTTTAAACTATGCATTTTAAACCCATGTATTTTGTTCTGGATCAGTCTTGAGTATAAACCTTTTTTTATCAAATCACATCAATATTTAAGAATGTGTCAGCATAACTTACCTCAGTCGCTTTCTTAATCTGAGTTTTCTCAAGCGTACTCTCCTCAACTTAAGTTTCCAAGCACGTCTTTTTCTTAGCTTTATGAGTCGCATCCTTCGTCTATAGCGCCTCAATCTTTTTCTTCTCCTTTATTCATAATGATAGAATGAAGCATTATTAGATAATGTACCATGTGTTGAAATGATGCAGTGAACAGATGAGGAATGATCTAGGTGTATAATGTCAAGCTAAGTCCATGATGTTTTGAATATCTTTTCCTGACAATATATAAGAAACAAAACTGGTATTGCCTATCTTTCTTTAAATACAATATACTTAAGAAACATTGCAATTAAAAGTGGGATGAGTAACTGTCTAAGCCGTCACTGAGAAGAGTGAGACACCAACTATTAGAGAAGGTACCAAAGGCTAGCACACAAGCTGTTCATTTTTTCTCGTCTCTTTTCCATATAGTGAATTTCACCAAAAACATGCTCCCTTCAAATCTGCATCTTGGGTATTGAATATTAACTTATTGACATACAATTAGATATCGATCTTTTCTCCATGTTTGAGAAATTCAAAGAGGTTTCTGTCCATAACTGGGAATAAGTCCTCCGTTTGAAAACACTATGCATGTTTAATCAGTTTTTACTTAGAAAATTCTTACACTCTGCTGGAATGGTACTTTTGCCATACATAATGTATTCCTCATCAGAAGACCTTTCTGGCAAAAGGTACGTTGTGTAGGCTTAATTGTAACTAAAATCAGGGTAGAGGAAAAACTGAGTCTGCGAAAATAACCCCTTTAGCTACTTTAACAGATCAGATAAGTACAAAGCTCATTTTAGGCACTGATTGCCTGCTATTGTATAATGTAGCACTCTATAAACAATCTAAAGATGAAATGAATTCTATGAATGCTTTGGATTTGGAATGGCTGAAGTATTTCAGTGGCTGAAAAGGATCCAATTACAAAAGTTTTCTAAAGGGTTTTCCTGAGTAAATGTGTACCTTATCAGTCTTCTCCTTCTTCTCCTCCTTCTTTTCAGTGCTGACCTTCTCCTACGTTGCTTCATTCGCCTGGAACAACAGACACAGACATGCATATATATAACTCAGTGATTTTCTATGTAATATCAATCCAATTCTGCAGTAACTCCTCTAAAAGAGGCTGATGACTATTCATGATCAATTATAGATTAATTAGGGATACAGATTTATGTTAAAGTACTACAGAGTTTTTAATTCCTACCTGCGAAGTCTCATACGCCTTAGTTTCATCTTTCTCAAACGACGTATCCTACGAAGGTAACGCCTGCGCTTTATCAATCTACGTCTCTTGCTCCTGATTTTCCTCCATCGCCTAAGATGGCGAGCCCTCTTACGCAAGCGTATAGCTCTGAGTCTGAGCCTATCAAAATACCAAGTACAAGGTCAGGATATGTTTGCATAATCTGTTCGATTTTTCAGAACGTGATTGGATACCAAATTCAAATATTAATATAAATATAGATAAGGAGATGAAAATTAACCTCAATGGCCTATTCTCAATGGGCTCATGTTTTTGAGTTTATACTTTGATGATTAGGTACCTTGAATCATATTTCGCTGAAAATGGCCTTTAGAGTTTGACATTTCTCCTTGTCAATGAAAAGTGGAGTTGAAAGTATTGCAAGCATACATTAACTTTCCTATATTGGTTTTAAAAATTCCTACCTCCTTAACCTTAGTAGTCTAAGTCTGCGTCGCCTGTGATGATGTCTGCGTCGCCTGTGGTGATGTCTGCGTCTTCGACGGTGATGTTTTCTCCTGCGAGCATGTCTTAAAGGTCGGAAGATATATATTCATGCATTGAACAACTCAAATATGTTAGATCAGTACTTTAGAAAATGCATTTGATATGACCTTTAGCCATATGGAACATATCTTTGTTCACACATGAAAACATGTCTCATACAAAACCGTTGCCTCTTATGTCATCTAGCTCCTACAAGTGTTTAAACTATGCATTTTAAACCCATGTATTTTGTTCTGGATCAGTCTTGAGTATAAACCTTTTTTTATCAAATCACATCAATATTTAAGAATGTGTCAGCATAACTTACCTCAGTCGCTTTCTTAATCTGAGTTTTCTCAAGCGTACTCTCCTCAACTTAAGTTTCCAAGCACGTCTTTTTCTTAGCTTTATGAGTCGCATCCTTCGTCTATAGCGCCTCAATCTTTTTCTTCTCCTTTATTCATAATGATAGAATGAAGCATTATTAGATAATGTACCATGTGTTGAAATGATGCAGTGAACAGATGAGGAATGATCTAGGTGTATAATGTCAAGCTAAGTCCATGATGTTTTGAATATCTTTTCCTGACAATATATAAGAAACAAAACTGGTATTGCCTATCTTTCTTTAAATACAATATACTTAAGAAACATTGCAATTAAAAGTGGGATGAGTAACTGTCTAAGCCGTCACTGAGAAGAGTGAGACACCAACTATTAGAGAAGGTACCAAAGGCTAGCACACAAGCTGTTCATTTTTTCTCGTCTCTTTTCCATATAGTGAATTTCACCAAAAACATGCTCCCTTCAAATCTGCATCTTGGGTATTGAATATTAACTTATTGACATACAATTAGATATCGATCTTTTCTCCATGTTTGAGAAATTCAAAGAGGTTTCTGTCCATAACTGGGAATAAGTCCTCCGTTTGAAAACACTATGCATGTTTAATCAGTTTTTACTTAGAAAATTCTTACACTCTGCTGGAATGGTACTTTTGCCATACATAATGTATTCCTCATCAGAAGACCTTTCTGGCAAAAGGTACGTTGTGTAGGCTTAATTGTTACTAAAATCAGGGTAGAGGAAAAACTGAGTCTGCGAAAATAACCCCTTTAGCTACTTTAACAGATCAGATAAGTACAAAGCTCATTTTAGGCACTGATTGCCTGCTATTGTATAATGTAGCACTCTATAAACAATCTAAAGATGAAATGAATTCTATGAATGCTTTGGATTTGGAATGGCTGAAGTATTTCAGTGGCTGAAAAGGATCCAATTACAAAAGTTTTCTAAAGGGTTTTCCTGAGTAAATGTGTACCTTATCAGTCTTCTCCTTCTTCTCCTCCTTCTTTTCAGTGCTGACCTTCTCCTACGCTGCTTCATTCGCCTGGAACAACAGACACAGACATGCATTTATATATCTCAGTGATTTTCTATGTAATATCAATCCAATTCTGCAGTAACTCCTCTAAAAGAGGCTGATGACTATTCATGATCAATTATAGATTAATTAGGGATACAGATTTATGTTAAAGTACTACAGAGCTTTTAATTCCTACCTGCGAAGTCTGATACGCCTTAGTTTCATCTTTCTCAAACGACGTATCCTACGAAGGTAACGCCTGCGCTTTATCAATCTACGTCTCTTGTTCCTGATTATCCTCCATCGCCTAAGACGGCGAGCCCTCTTACGCAAGCGTATAGCTCTGAGTCTGAGCCTATCAAAATACCAAGTACAAGGTCAGGATATGTTTGCATAATCTGTTCGATTTTTCAGAACGTGATTGGATACCAAATTCAAATATTAATATAAGTATAGATAAGGAGATGAAAATTAACCTCAATGGCCTATTCTCAATGGGCTCATGTTTTTGAGTTTATACTTTGATGATTAGGTACCTTGAATCATATTTCGCTGAAAATGGCCTTTAGAGTTTGACATTTCTCCTTGTCAATGAAAAGTGGAGTTGAAAGTATTGCAAGCATACATTAACTTTCCTATATTGGTTTTAAAAATTCCTACCTCCTTAACCTTAGTAGTCTAAGTCTGCGTCGCCTGTGATGATGTTTGCGTCGCCTGTGGTTATGTCTGCGTCTTCGACGGTGATGTTTTCTCCTGCGAGCATGTCTTAAAGGTCGGAAGATATATATTCATGCATTGAACAACTCAAATATGTTAGATCAGTACTTTAGAAAATGCATTTGATATGACCTTTAGCCATATGGAACATATCTTTGTTCACACATGAAAACATGTCTCAGACAAAACCGTTGCCTCTTATGTCATCTAGCTCCTACAAGTATTTAAACTATGCATTTTAAACCCATGTTTTTTGTTCTGGATCAGTCTTGAGTATAAACCTCTTTTTTATCAAATCACATCAATATTTAAGAATGTGTCAGCATAACTTACCTCAGTCGCTTTCTTAATCTGAGTTTTCTCAAGCGTACTCTCCTCAACTTAAGTTTCCAAGCACGTCTTTTTCTTAGCTTTATGAGTCGCATCCTTCGTCTATAGCGCCTCAATCTTTTTCTTCTCCTTTATTCATAATGATAGAATGAAGCATTATTAGATAATGTACCATGTGTTGAAATGATGCAGTGAACAGATGAGGAATGATCTAGGTGTATAATGTCAAGCTAAGTCCATGATGTTTTGAATATCTTTTCCTGACAATATATAAGAAACAAAACTGGTATTGCCTATCTTTCTTTAAATACAATATACTTAAGAAACATTGCAATTAAAAGTGGGATGAGTAACTGTCTAAGCCGTCACTGAGAAGAGTGAGACACCAACTATTAGAGAAGGTACCAAAGGCTAGCACACAAGCTGTTCATTTTTTCTCGTCTCTTTTCCATATAGTGAATTTCACCAAAAACATGCTCCCTTCAAATCTGCATCTTGGGTATTGAATATTAACTTATTGACATACAATTAGATATCGATCTTTTCTCCATGTTTGAGAAATTTAAAGAGGTTTCTGTCCATAACTGGGAATAAGTCCTCCGTTTGAAAATACTATGCATGTTTAATCAGTTTTCACTTAGAAAGTTCTTACACTCTGCTGGAATGGTACTTTTGCCATACATAATGTATTCCTCATCAGAAGACCTTTCTGGCAAAAGGTACGTTGTGTAGGCTTAATTGTTACTAAAATCAGGGTAGAGGAAAAACTGAGTCTGCAAAAATAACCCCTTTAGCTACTTTAACAGATCAGATAAGTACAAAGCTCATTTTAGGCACTGATTGCCTGCTATTGTATAATGTAGCACTCTATAAACAATCTTAAGATGAAATGAATTCTATGAATGCTTTGGATTTGGAATGGCTGAAGTATTTCAGTGGCTGAAAAGGATCCAATTACAAAAGTTTTCTAAAGGGTTTTCCTGAGTAAATGTGTACCTTATCAGTCTTCTCCTTCTTCTCCTCCTTCTTTTCAGTGCTGACCTTCTCCTACGTTGCTTCATTCGCCTGGAACAACAGACACAGACATGCATATATATATCTCAGTGATTTTCTATGTAATATCAATCCAATTCTGCAGTAACTCCTCTAAAAGAGGCTGATGACTATTCATGATCAATTATAGATTAATTAGGGATACAGATTTATGTTAAAGTACTACAGAGTTTTTAATTCCTACCTGCGAAGTCTCATACGCCTTAGTTTCATCTTTCTCAAACGACGTATCCTACGAAGGTAACGCCTGCGCTTTATCAATCTACGTCTCTTGTTCCTGATTTTCCTCCATCGCCTAAGACGGCGAGCCCTCTTACGCAAGCGTATAGCTCTGAGTCTGAGCCTATCAAAATACCAAGTACAAGGTCAGGATATGTTTGCATAATCTGTTCGATTTTTCAGAACGTGATTGGATACCAAATTCAAATATTAATATAAGTATAGATAAGGAGATGAAAATTAACCTCAATGGCCTATTCTCAATGGGCTCATGTTTTTGAGTTTATACTTTGATGATTAGGTACCTTGAATCATATTTCGCTGAAAATGGCCTTTAGAGTTTGACATTTCTCCTTGTCAATGAAAAGTGGAGTTGAAAGTATTGCAAGCATACATTAACTTTCCTATATTGGTTTTAAAAATTCCTACCTCCTTAACCTTAGTAGTCTAAGTCTGCGTCGCCTGTGATGATGTCTGCGTCGCCTGTGATGATGTCTGCGTCTTCGACGGTGATGTTTTCTCCTGCGAGCATGTCTTAAAGGTCGGAAGATATATATTCATGCATTGAACAACTCAAATATGTTAGATCAGTACTTTAGAAAATGCATTTGATATGACCTTTAGCCATATGGAACATATCTTTGTTCACACATGAAAACATGTCTCATACAAAACCGTTGCCTCTTATGTCATCTAGCTCCTACAAGTGTTTAAACTATGCATTTTAAACCCATGTTTTTTGTTCTGGATCAGTCTTGAGTATAAACCTTTTTTTATCAAATCACATCAATATTTAAGAATGTGCCATCTACAACTGGCCAATCATATTTAAGCTGCACTGTGGTGTAAAAGTGACAACAGACATAGCCCACTTTCATTTTAATCATTTCACTTTCTGCCATAATTTTTATGCCACATTTATTGACTAGCCGGTGATAACTAGTCAAGGAAACCAGAGTACACTTAGTCCAAATTTTGAATTTAAGGAATCATTATTCAAAGACGTGTTGCAGATTTTATATGCAGAAAGAATTGTATTGACAGTTACCTTCGTCTTCTATGATGGCGTGAGTGCCTACGTCTTCTGCGTCTGCGTCTCATTCTCCTTGCACATTTGTCTCTGTATCTACGGCTACAATGGATGAGTTGATGATATTTGAATTGCAGTGAATAAGTAAATAAGTGTTGATAGAGATACCACACATTTAGACAATCATGTTCCACATGTGAATCATTATGTTATTGTTGGAATTGGTTTTATACAAGTAGTTATTAAGCAGAAAACCCTTAAAAGGAAATGGATATCGCTTTGTCAAAAAAGGAAAAACACACGTGTTCCATGCGATTAATGTCATACAAGAAGTGCTTTGTGAAACAAATATCAAATGTCCTTAATCAAAATTAAACACTTAAAAACTTATAACTAAATAAAAAAAATACATGCTTTAGAAGGTCATTCAATCCTTGAATGTGACTCCTTTAAATGATCTGCAGTCTGATTTTGTGCTATCACACAGCTGACTCACTGCTAAAAATATCTGTTTTGGGGGATCTCATAATACTTGGGACAAGCTTATGGTGTCACCACAGTGAAAGTTTTAAAGCAATATATCATTTTTTTTTATTACACTTACTTTTTGACACGGTGGATTTTAACTCTGTATTGGAGCATACGCTTATGGTATTTTAGTAGTTTCCTCTTTATGAGAAGTCTTCTTTTGCCATGTGCATGTTTAATACGTCGTCTCCATCTGAGGGCTCTCTTACGGAAACGATTAACTTTTCGGCGCAATCTTGAAAAACAAATATAGGTATTTTGTTATAACATAGCAATGGTACATATGTTACAGCAGTATAGGTAGGAATCAGTTATTCCTTCTCTCTCGCAGATAACTCATCTTACAATTACTCGTATGGTTCTTACATTGACCACATCAACCTCTGCTGGCAGATAGTCATAACCATATTAATTGGTAATGAGGCTCCTTTCCACAGAAACGATGAGATGTTTGTTATATTTCTAACACACTTATTCTCCTACATTACTCCCCCTCCCACCATGACAATAAAAGAGATTAGGAGGCATTAGTCCATGCTACATATATGTAGGATACTATGCATTGACATTCAACAATTGCCATTATGTTGTATTGGAGCCTTGGAATATTGCTCAGCTATTTCTGTTGAGTGTTCGACCATCGACATTGAGGAAAATACCCAGAATTGGTCTTTTGAGGACTGAATATCGAAAGAATAACCTACAAACCAGGAAGTAGTTATCAACATGACTAATACCAATTGAATGTACCTTTTTCAGCAGTAAAAGGATCTTTTGTATAACATTTCTCAACGAGATTAAATAGAGCTAACAATGGTTATTTATCCCCTTTGTGAATATAACCCTATCTCTACTTTTAACTGGCTTCACGGAGATATATTTTATATCTGAATGGGTATACCTGATAGTCTACATACATATAACATACACAACATATGTACGTTGTGTCTTTTAATGCTACCATAATACTTACCTTCGAATACGTCTAGTATGGCGTCTGACAAATCTTCTACGACTGCCTGGTGCTTTGTGTCTCAACCGCCTAAATAACAAATATTGATAACATTTTATTTATGATAATTAGGCAAATATGAATTACAATGTATGGTAGACATGTTGAAAGACTGCTTAGTAACACATTGACGTTTTTATAAATGAATATCTTCAACGAGCAAATTAGCATATCAAGAGCATGTATGCTCAGTTACAAACGCCAGCTTTTATTTCTATTTCTTAACCTTTATATCTGTCACATCATGCCATTGGATAAATTGCAAATAATGCAATATATAACAAGTTTCGTAAGTTGCTTCATACTGTTTCAATGCCAATCTATGTTTATTCCTTTAATAATTGTAGATCATCTCTGTTCAGTACATGAAGCGATCCAAACATATATATCTGCACCCAGACACTATACTATAAAGTGTTACGATTTGGATATCACAGCTACTGCTGACAACGTAGGTGTCTTTTGTTTAAGTCTCTGTTATGGGTTGCCTGTTAGGGATTATCAAATGAAAACTAGGAGGGGTAACACATGATGGTGCAGGCGTGATAGAGAAAATAAGAATACATTTAGCAACACATCTGTTGTTAGGGGGAGGTTAAATAAAAAAAAACTTTCACTCGCAGGGCTCAACGCTAACTTTCAAGGTGCACTTACCCAGTAGGGTAAGCAGAATATGAAATCCACTTACCCAGGTTAAAATTCACTTACCCGGACCCCAATATTCACTTACCCGAACATAAATTTTCCATTTACCTCTTAAAACAAGTCAAATTTATTAGGTCAACCCAATCAAAAACAACAAAAAGATCCCAGATCTACTGGCCTTGTTTAAAACAATTGTAAGTCAGTTTAATTTTGTGACAACAGCCTATAGAGTAAACATTTTTCAATTACAATACAGCAGCTCTGCAGTCAGGAATGATTTAGATGAAAAAAGAAGGTACACCTCTGCCCATTTAATAAATGAACCCCCTGCCTAGAAACAGATTTCTAACACTGCTGGTGGCAAATCTTCCATTTTTATTGCTGGGCTTATATAAACAAACCTTTGGCTTTGAAAAGGCAACTTGTCACACCAGAGCAGACGCGTGTTCTTGCTCTGGTATATTCACACTGGTTGACCCGAATTCCCCATTCACATTAACCTGTCATTATGAACCCCGGTGAACCGGCTTGTGTAATTGTGCACCTCATAAAAATGTCGTCATCTGTGGTGTACGTGACAGTCTGTCTGCTGTGACAGTCTGCCTGCCACCGATGGTTCCGTGATTAATTACAGGATTAATTACGGGATCATCGGCAAGATGAAGAAAGAAAATTCTCTCGCTGCTGCTGCACAGCATACAAATGACTTTCCAAGCATGTGCTGTCAGGCACTTCCCTGATCGGGTAAGTCAAACTTCAGATCGACTTCCCCGCCTGTCAATTATTAATCATTCTGGGTAAGTCGGGTAGGTCGGGTAATCCTTAGTGTCGAGCCCTGACTGGCCCACTCCACAGTAGAAGGGTCAATAAATATCAAGCAATTAGTGGTTGCCCAACTCATTTACCAGCCTAAAAATAGGACAGAGGGTGGGTAAAATAAAATAAAAATGTTTACATGATCGTCTTTAGAAAGATGGTAAAAAAGTAACTGTTCCCCTGCCCACTCCACAGAGGGAGGGTAAATGAGTATGTTTTACCTGCCTAGCCGACAGGAGGAGGGTTTTAGATAGTAAGCAATGACTGGTTGCCTGTTTCATTTTCCTGGAAAGGATCTGTCTTTGCAAAAGTCGCAACATTGACCATGTGCATGTCCTTCACGTTGACTGACTGAGGGTGGATAACTAAACTACTCATCCAATGATCCGTCATTCTTTCTGGCAGTTGTTGGACTTTTTATGTCAAACTTCACTTGTAGTAAGGTTTCTTAAACTTTAGGGGCAATTTTGCACAAGGGGCATTTTTATTTCATTTCTATTACGGCAATTCAAAGTGTGTACCACATAAATGAAAGGTTTAATTGTTTATTCATACCTTAATCGAAAACAAACCCATTACTTGAATTTGTCTTAACCCTTATTCTGTGGAGGGTGGTCAACATGTTTTATTCACCCTCCCTGTGTGGATTGGGCCAATCTTTTATTCAACCTCCCTCTTTCGTATTTGTAAGCAGGTAAGAAACATTTTTATTTACCCTTGCCCCAAAAGACAGTTGTGTGAAAAGAAATTGTTCTCTTTCAAACCTGCATCATCGTAGTTATACCTGATTCCACTCTAATACCTATAGAAGAGATGACAACTAACCACGATGTACTGGATCGTGTTTTTACTATAATGAGATTCAACAGCCAATTGTGGTTATTGAACTCACCTTCTTATTCCCTTGACGTGCTTCCTAATCTTAGTAAGGTTCCGCTTATTGCGTTTCAGTCGTCGAAACAGTCTTCTTCTCCTCCTTAGGTTAAGCTTTCTCTTCTTTAGAATCAATCTGTAGCGCAGCACAGCCCGTTTACGTTTCATCAATTTGATCCTCAGTCTAGAAAACAAAATAGTTAAAGTCGGTTGTTAAAGATCAGTTATATTGAAAAAATAACTTAATCAAGCGCATTCGGTTTACATCAATGTCCCACAATTGCAATCAACCTTTGATACTTAGTACATGATACTTGACAATTAATAATAACTTGTCATAGCACTTATTGCAGTCATTCTACCCAAGCATTAGGTAGTCAACATTTCATCGTATTCAATATCACCAATTTGCAAAGACATCATCACCATGTCATAAGGTATGTTGTAAAAGGAATACAGACCATATAGGGCTAACCACAATGGTTAACTGCACAACATTTGTACAATAATGAGAAATCTAAGGCCATTTGATGTTGAGTTATCAAAATACCATATTATGTTGAAGATCAGATGGAGAATAGACATTTCAGAACCCAAACCTCACTATATAAACCGAATCTTAAGATGCCTATATTTGCAAAAAGAATGTATTCCTACAAAGGTGAGTAACCTTTGGAGTTGCTGATACACACCTATTTGAAGCAACACAAGAGAATACATGGGTTTGAGGGATAATAGGGTAACTTATCAAGTGTTACAACGATGTTTTCTAGAAAACAAAGGCACACATGACGAACAGGAAAATAGTATATGGCCAAACCATGAAGGTAAATGTTTAACCCTTCCATGTCCTAAGGTCCAGAGTAGTTGCTGCTAAGTTGTATGAAACTTCTGCATATGAATTAGATAATGAAGATTGTTTTGAGGACTGTATGTTGTATTCCTAGTGATATTGCCCCATCTCCACACATTTCGCAAATAACATTAAATGAAAGATATACTCAAGAAAGCTACTTTGACGACTAGGAATCAAATGGTTATTACTGGTAAATTAAGATTGACCACAAACCTATGAAGTCTGTGCAAACGTCTCCTCTTGCGGAACCTCCTGCGCCTGCGCTTGTGTTTATGCCTGCGGTGGCGCCTACGAGTACGTTTATGGTGTCTTATAATTCGCCTAAGTCGCCTGAAGATAAAATATGAATCATTAAAGAGTAAGGAAATCTAAAACTACTTGGTGATGCTGTGGAAAAGTCTGCACATCAACATGATAGCCTACTTGCCGCTATGTATCAGCTATATGTTAGATTGATATTGCACCAGGGTTTTGGGTCAATGGGTCTCTCTGTCGTGAATCATTGGAAGCTCTTCCTTTTGTTAAGAATAAAATTTTATTTCTAAGTGAATTGAGGAACGTCTTCAAAAGCACAGCAATTGCTGAATGACAGTTAAGGGAAATATCCTTACTGAACATGTTGATAACCATTGTACACGTCCTCACTGATTTTGTTAATTTCACCTCTACCTGGGTTTGAACCAAAGACAAGGCATGTGAAATATGCCCATGACATGGTATGGGGCAGGGGTTTTCGCCAAATATTCAGGTTTTATTTATAACTTGCTAGTTTGTTTGTTTTGGGGAATTTTGCTTTTCGTCACATTTTATGCCAAGTGTGGCTAATTCGTGACTAGCCAGTTGTAGGTGGTGGAGTAAACCTGATTACCCGGCGAAACCACCGCCTAACCCCAAGTCACTGGCAACTTTCTCACATGACCAGGCCTAGATTCGAACCCAGGCAGTGGTGAGAGGCAGCGTGCAGTCAGTGGCGGCGCCTTAGACCACACGGCCGTCAGAGTAGGCCCTATAACTTGCTAGTCACGACTAATCCGCAATATGGCAGAAAATAGTGACATAATTCAAGATTAATTCTTTCCTTTGGTTTCACCATTCATTTTCAGACTGAGAAATCAAATTGGGATAAATGAATAAAGTAGCATAGTCAGATCTGTATAATGAAATGTAAAAAGCCACTATACATGTAACTGCGATTTAAGGGACAATTGTGAATAGCTCATGGATAAAAGGGGGACAATTGGAATTTAGATGTGTTATCCTTCACTTGCGGCTTTCTCATAAGTCTCAGGCAGGATTTAAAATCCTGTACCATTGGCAGTAGTGAGAAAAAGACAGCAGTAAAAGCAAAACTCTCCAACCAGTCAGCCATTGGAACAGCTACCTTTTGCATAGGAGACATGAAATAATTTAAATTCAGAGTTTGATACAAAATCTGAATATGCAAAATGCAACAAAGCTAAATGAGGGTTCAGTTAAAAGAGGGTTCAGAGTATTCATATGGTATACAATATTCCTATTCTACCTTTTTCTTCGCCTTATTCGTCGCTTGATTTTGCGGATTTTACGGTAAACCTTGCGTCGAATGTGGATGATTCGCCTAGTTACACTTGTCTTGTGTGTTGAAATGAATCTTCTGATAATGGTCACCCTCCTGCGAAGACTTATAATCCGTCGAGTAGCCCTGCAAAAATCGAATTTGAGTTGCTAATTGGGATATTAAATAGCATCTACAACAAATATGCACACCAAATGGAAACACTCCTGTATCATTTCTAGATGTTGGGATCTAGATCTCTCTATTGCTGATCTTGACTGTCATATCTCTTTAAAAACGCTGTATCACTTTGGAGACTGCTTCTCACTTTAACACAATCATAAATTCCTGATAAATGCTGGTTTATAATTAAAGCTGTAACCGCTCTGGACCTCTTTTTAGTCAGCAGATATGGTTATTGCACACGTTTCTTAGTAAAAGTTTACTAAACTACCTGTAATTTATACCATTATACATAAAACAACACCATTTGTTGTTGTAATTTGTTTACGTTTTGTTTGTTCATTGAAAAGGGGTCATGGAAGAGAAATTATACTGAATATGAGGCAAAAGGAGAACATATACCTAATCATGCGCCGTCTGATGATTGTCTTCTTTCTCTTTCGGCTGCGACGTATACCACGGCTTATGCGACTGTAAGAATAATTAAAATTAGAATTACGCATTTGTCTATGATATTTACTAATAGTAATATTCTACTGATCAAAGTTAGCATTATGCTTATTTGGTTTGTATATAATCGCACTCGTGTCAAATCAGCACTAAATTATGACTGGCAAATTTGTAATGATGGTTGGTATTTGTGTGGCAAAGTAAAACTACCAATTAACCATTCAGTGGCATTTTCCCAAGGATGACGTACATGTGTCATAACAACGTCACATTATGGACTGTATCGCGAATGAAAAATCTCTTCCTGGAGTAAAAAATAGATAAATGAAATTCGAATTTTAGTTAGTAGATGGGTATGTTTATTCCATATTTTTCCATATTAATGATCAATATTAAATGTACCTTTAAACTAGATCTATATTTCACGATCAATCTTAGCTTAAGAGATGTGTAGATATGTATGCGTAAAAAGGATCCTAATACATACACTCTCAACTTGACTCCTCGGCGCTTGATGCGAGCTAACCGTCTTCTATATTTGTTAATTCTTGTTAGCATGAGCATTCTCTGTTTCCTGTATAAAGGTGTATGTGGCAGTCTCCTGAATCTACGCTGTTTCCTCTTTAGTCTGCGAATGAGTGTTCTGTATCGGTTTCTGAATCTACAAGAAAATATTCTATGTGTGAAAGGTCTCCATATCAAAAATGATATACCAAAGATAGCTCACGACATACGTAGGTAGTTTGGTATTACGCTTATAATCATGCCTACCACGTTCGGCCTATAAAGTAACTAGGCAGTTTTAAATGAAGGAATAAACCAAGATTACTTTGTGAAAACTATCACGTACCCCCAGTCACAAACAATTGTCCGACATGCCGGACATGTTGGGCGTGGGTAATGGTGAGTGAAACCAAACAGTCGATTCAAAGCTCACAACCACTTAGCTATTGGGGCCGACCCATAAATTAAAGCTAGCACACCCTTAGGGTTTGGTTGTGTGCATTTTGTTTATGGTAGTTTCATTCTTATGTCGATCTGAAACTTGTGAGACCTCAAGGATTTTTTGTTAGGATTGTGGTTTTTGATAGGCTTGGAACACTCACCTCCTGATCCTGTGGTTCCTGCGATTCTTTCGTGGTCGTCTGCGTCTTCTGTATCTTCTGAACTTTCGCCTGGTTGATGAATAAAGTATATATATATATATATATATATATATATAGAGAGAGAGAGAGAGAGAGAGAGAGAGAGAGAGAGAGAGAGAGAGAGAGAGAGAGAGAGAGAGAGAGAGAGAGAGAGAAATAGATAGATAGATAGATAGATAGGTAGATAGACAGATAGATATTATTCAGTTATTTCGTTGATGGAGTATTGTTATATATAAAAATGTCATATCCGTAACACGTGATTTTGATATATTTGATAACACTTTAAATTTCTTTTGAGAAATTCATTTTAACCCATTAATGCTTAAGAGTTCCTCCAGAAAGTGTTGTCTGCAAGAATAACTTAGTTACTAAGATATTTTCTTGAAAATCCTAGTTAAAGCTTATTTACCATTTTTGTGAAAATATTTGAGGGAGAAAAGTTGAGCAGAATACTACCAACAAATGTCCTTCGACTATTTTGTGAATTTATTCTTAATTCCAAAGTTATCCTCAAAGGTTCTAAATATGACGACAATTTCAAAAGTAACTCAAAAGCATTTAAATATACTTGACCTGCCATTTAACATTGAGAAAGGGTAATGCCTAGCCTACATTCAAAATGTACAGGAACACCTCGAACCAATGGTAATTCCTTTGCCTGGTTCTTTCTATCTATCTATCTATCTATCTATCTATCTATCTATCTATCTATATATCTATATATATATATATATATATATATATATATATATATATATATATATATATATATATATATATATATATATATATATATATATATATATATATACACACACAGGTCCGGTTATCGACCCTTTTTTTCCTTCCTAGATAAAACATATTATATTCTATGCTAACTGACGTTACTAGAATATAAGCAAATGCACCCACAAGCAAAAGTAAACATAAACATATTTAAAGGTTCTACACAAACGAAGAGGTTGTAATCGCAAAGAAATCAATAACCACAAGTGGGATATTTATTCAGCAAATCTCAAGGGTTAGCCTCTCGCTTACTAGTTGGAAAACTTTAAGCTTTACTTATTCAGAGTTATTCGTTCCATTGTATATCATTGGCAAGATTTTTGGTGCAATATTAACTTCTGTTTTGTACGGATTTGTAGGTAAATACAATTAAGATATGTGTTTACACGTCACTCTTAATTCTTACTTACCTTCTAACCCTCCTGTACCGTCTACGTAATCTTGTGAATTTGTGTCTGATCTTACGTACAACTCGCCTAATGCGACGTCGGACTACAACAGACCTGACAGTGACCATGGAGTGACGCACGCGAATGGCCTTGAGCCTCAAACGCTGCATACGAGAGCGTAACCTGTCGAGAAAGGTAATGACCCATTATCTTACTCATTTATCGATATCTTGTTGATTCAACTTTTTATTGAAAATATTTTGATTGCATGTTTTGGTCTAGATGAGTTTTTTTGTTTACCTCTTGTTTATTTTATTGAATTTCGTGAGTTGTAGTCAAAGTTGTCAAATGATGTTTGCGTTCCAGATGAAATCGATTTTAAAAATCAGTTGCCACTTTATAGCTAAGGGAATCTATTAATGTATGTAACCATCACATATCTTGAGGCGTGTGGGAAGGTTGCCACAGCCTTGGCATAAGACTTACTAATACTAATAATGAAAATAATGAAAATAATAATAATAATAATAATGATAATAATAATAATAATAATAATAATAATAATAATAATAATAATAATAATAATAATAATATTAATGATCATAATAATAGTAATTATAATAATGGTAATAATGATAATAGTTATAATAATAACAATAATGATAATAAGATAATAATAATGTATCAAGTTTATTAATTCTCATTCCCCATTCCTCATAGTTAATGTATGACTTTTTTTAGCGGAAAATACGTGTGCCTCAGATAGATAATTTGATATATAACTTAGTAATTATTTTTGGGACACACAAAGAGAATTCTTGTATAGGGCTCTTACTTGTAGAAAAGACATAGAAGATCCTATAGTATCAGCCACAAAAAGGTGCTTTATTTATGAAGATGTTTAAAGGAGTTGATTTGAACAGATAAATAACTCAAGAAAAATTACATAGTGATGTATAACCAAGATAAATCCAATTCTTTGATGCTTCGTGCAGACCTGGTGTGGATACTGATGTGTATAAAAACTATGATATCCTTACCTTCTCACTCTTCTTCCCTTACGTTTGTAAAACCTTTTACGTCCCTTCTTTCTTCGCACTCGTCTTTTCTTCAGGTTTCTTAAACAAAAATGACAATAATAGTTAATCCTTCAAGAATAGAATGAAGTTGACAGACTAGTATTGTATTAAGTGATTCGCATTTGGATGTCTGCTTTCATTTAAGAATACATATGTTCCATTTATAACTTTTGCATTGGAACAGCATTTGATTCATAAGTCAGTCCTCATATACAGCATCTAGAATTGATTTCACTTGCAGATATATCTCGCCTTGAAGATATAAAAATCTTTATTGACAAAGGTATTTTCATTTCAAGTATAGTATCATTGCATATGCTACAATTCGATCAGACTTAAACATTATGTAACTAATCACAATGCAACTGTCTTGCTTTGCAATAAAATGTATGCGTAGTCTGGAAAGAATAAACTTACAGGATTATTATTTCTATTCTAAAAGGAAACATCTGGGTATATCCTCAAGCGGTTATTTGCAGGGGGTTGAACAAAACCTTGTTTGCTGGTACCTTATGTGGATAAATAGCTATTCCACACTATCAGAAGCGAGTATGGATGGCTATTTTGAACCAGCAGTATATAACTCACTTTTTTATGCGTCGCAGGCGACGTTGGAGTCTTGCTCTTCGTCGTGACAACCTTCTCCTTTTTATCAAAGCTCTTCTTCGTTGAGCCAAGGTGACAGTACGTCTTCTTAGGATCCGCTGTATTCTGCGACTGATACTGCGACGGCGGCGTTTAGCCCTGAAAGATAGTTATTTAAATTGAACAGTCAATCTAATAATTCAATCAATATCTTATATACCTCAGACTCATGGAACCAGTCATGCCCTTCATGTCAGGAGTTGTTTCTATAATTGATATGTACGTATGTATGTATGAATATATGTATGTGTTTGTGCATTTATGTATATGAGCATGCATGCATGCATGTATGTATGTATGTATGTATGTATGTATGTATGTATGTATGTATGTATTTATGTATGTATGTATGTATGAATATATGCATGTATGTATGTATGTATGTATTGACTTATAGTAGCATGTATACACACATATGTACATACATACATACATAAATACATACATAAGTGCATGTACTGTAAACACATAAACGTATGCAAGAGTTTAGACATATATAAAAGTTCATGTTATGGTATTTATCGCAATTGTAAATGTTGTTCTTAAAAGGTAATCAGTAGGAGATTGCTTTCGAAGTCGGATTCGTCTTCTATGTGTAAGTACTTTTGTCAGTTATTCCCCATATATAAGATAATGATGTATCTATGATAAATTCAATTACCTGCGCACTCTACGTTTATACCACTTCACGAAGCGTTTCTTCACCCGTCTCTTACTCCTCCTGGGTCTCCGTCGTCTTCTTCTTGGTTGTCTTCTCCTGAAATAATAGCATATGATTTGATTTGATTTTATTCGGTCTAGTACGATGCGTATTGCATAGCATTTGGCATACAAAAAAATCATATATAATTGGAAAGAATTGGGAAGAATAATCAATTATGACTAACTCTCATACAGTTACAGCTAATGGTTCTGAGACGATTAAAACAGGGGTGTGTGAGCGACGCCTTATCTGTCCCTAATTACTGTAATTAGCAGCAATGGTTTTGTATATGCCAGCCTCACCCTGTCCAGGCCCACAATGCAATTCTTCTGCTGGGACTAACACTTATCCTTTATTGACCTGAATTCATCGTCGTGGTAAAAAGATGGTCAAATGGTTTCCTACTATGAACTTTCACACAATATAGAGTAAAGTGCTATATGTAGTTTTAAGGTTTTAAGTGGAAAATGCGTGGCATGCCCTTGCTATAACAACCCTGCATATCTATGTCGTC
>OZ012685.1:38228444-38245944 GCA_963942565.1 Maea johnstoni | reverse complement strand
CTGATACCTCAAATTGGTGAGGAATAATGATCAACATTTCACCATTAGGTGAAATTTTATACATATGCTCTTTCTAATCAATGCATAAGGCAAAATAAGCCTTTTCCATAATACAAATAATAATTATAAGTATAAGTATAATAATAAGTGTAATAATGATAATGAGAGGGAGAAGAAGAGGAAATGATAAGAATAATAAACTATATGTAAGTTGGTAACTAAGTCCATTGGTAAGGCCCTCTGGCATGTAAGAAAGTAGTGCAGAGGCAACAGGGTTGCAAAATAGTAAAGCTTTAATGTATTGAGTTTTGAAGAAAAGACGTGGCACACATCTGATAGCTTTAAGTCTATTACAGCTTTGTGAAGGTTGAGGAGACTGTGTGCCATATATGAATGTATATTTTTGTAACTTACTTGACAACCCGGCGGTACCTCCTTACTATTCGAACGCGACGTTTTACAACTCTGCGAAGTCTCCGGAGGATGACAACTTTACGAGCACGGCGGCTATGTATAAATCGAATACGCAATATCTTAGCACGTTTTCTCAGGCGTCTGACGTGGATCTTTCTCCTGGTATCAGAAATAAATATTGAAGGGCAATTAAATGATAATGCTGTTGTGTATGAGGTAATAATAATGATAACTTCTACTACTTCTACTACTACTACTACTACTACTACTACTACTACTACTACTACTACTACTACTACTTCTACTACTACTACCAGAGCTATCTCTCTTCCTCCTCCTCCTACTACTACTACTACTACTACTACTACTACTACTACTACTACTACTACTAGTACAAAGAAGACGAAGAGAAGGGATGAGAGTAGCAGTAGTAGTAGTAGTAGTAGTAGTAGTAGTAGTAGTAGTAGTAGTAGTAGTAGTAGTAGTAGTAGTTGTAGCAGTAGTAGTAGTAGTAGTGGTAGCAGAAATAATTACTTATGATTAGTGATCACTTGTCGATATAAAGTTTTAAGCTCACCTCCGAACTCGACGCCTTATTACCCTGCGTTTTCTGCGGAAACGCCTTCTATGACGATGAATCACACGGCTGCAATGGTAAGTGAGTATCATATATAAAGAACAACCATATCTTACAGTTCAGTACTATAAGCTGAAAAGTACAGTACAGTACAATAAAATATAAAATCAATTGAAGTTAGCATTGCGACAATTTTACTTATTTAATGCAAATAATGGTAAGCTCTGATTGGGAGCTTACTATTCTGTCTCAGGCTCTGATGACGCCGGTTTGATCGTCTCATTCATACCTGAAGTGGTCTGTACAGTTATGACAATGTTGGTGGAAGCTTTCTTAACGAAGAAGCCTATAGAAAATATTTGAATGAGAAACAGGTATCAGAAATCAAGATACATCTCTCATTGAACTTCTTTTTCAAATTTATGCTTTATTCTCACTCAATTTCATAAGTATTTGAGAAGAAAACAATCTCTAGGCGTTGAAATGGGTTAAAATGATTTTCTTATTAGGTGAGAGCAATGTAGTTAACCTCCCAGGTGGTAGTGTAAGATATACAGTGCCTACATTTAATTTGTGCACTAAATGCGTGGGACGCCCAAGCATAATAATCCACGGCATGCCTAATTGCCACCCAGTTTTCTGGTCATGGATGCCTACCGGTCCCTAACCTCACAACTGAGCATAGCTTTGATTCGCCAGCTAAGTTGGTGATTCATGTGCTTGGCTCAATTTTTTGACATGTTATTCATGGGTGTTTGATCAACTGGTGCAGGATCTAAACTTTGCACTGTAGCAATTCAAAAATGTAAATCTCACCGTTTGATTTTTCTGACCTTCCTGACGAGTCTTCTAATTCTCCTAACACACCTTCCACGTCTTCTACGGAAGCGTATTCGTCTTCTGCGAGTTACATGTACTTTCTTGCGGCGATATTTGATCACTCTTCTTCTCAATCTTATGATACGACGTCGTGTTCTAAGCAAGATACAAATAGTCAAGAATACAGTTCATTTCATGAATCCATTGGCAAATTAATTTAAGAAAAGTAGATGGGTGGAAATATGACTCTGTTACACGACCCATTTTTGTTCACTATCAACAAGTGATTCATCAATTGTTTATCCTTTAAAACCATGGAGGGGTTAGTTTCCTTTTCTAAAGTACATTTTTTTGTGTTCTCTAGTAGTTATGAGAAAAAGGAAGAAGTAGAGTTAAACAAAGTCAAACCTTTTCAAAAATAACCCTATCAGAAGTAAATGTGCCACTTCCCGTTCAAAGGGAGCAGGGGTCTGTTGACAGATAAAAATGACACAGATCAAAAATGAGTTCAAATTAAAGATTTTCTTTTATAATTAATCTCTTTAAGGAGACGATTTCAAAACGCTTTGTCAGTCAGGCAGATATGATTAAAAAATATGCATCTAAGTATAAAAAAGAGATTGTCACCAAGACATACCGGCGAATTTTTATCGTTTTGCGCTTGATCCATCTTCTGGTCACACGCCTTCTACGGTGTCTGGTCACTCGCCTATGCCTGCGATACCTCCTTACAACACGACGACGTACTCTGAAACATGAAATCTATAATTTAAGCCTAGCACTTTTGTTTATTCATATATTCCATCATATATAGCAACGTAAAACTATAGATCAAGAGAAAATAATGTTATTAATAAGACTTAAACAATGCTATGAATAATTGAGTGGTTGTGTTTCTGTGTAAAAATATTTTATATAAAACTGCTGCTGTTCTTTATCAAAATGCAGGCAATTGTTATTGAGCACTCTACTGGTTATTTGGTTAGTATTTATCATACTACTCGTGAGCATCAAAAATACAGCAATGAACAAGCACAGAATATCAGACAATGGCTACAGAAATGTAGAGTACATGTATATCATGTCACACAGGGGTAATCACGTTATACTGTTCAAAGTCGTGAGATCCTTTGAATAAAGCTATGCTACTAGTGGGCTATAGGCGGTAGTTCAAGCGGCCATGATCAACGAGGTTTTCTGGAGAAATATTTCTAAAAAGAATTCAATAAGACTTCTGAGTGTAGTACCATCGAAAAGGTATGATACAAAAAATTCCCAAAACTTTAATAACTTACATTTTAATGCGATGATATCGGTGAACAACTTTCCTGACACGTTTTATAACTCTATGAAGTCTGCGAACAATCACGATTCGTCTTCTTCTTGTTCTACACCTCTTGATCTTGCGGATCAGACGTACACGCCTTCTTCGAAGGCGGATAACACGCTTTCTTCTCCTAGAAATGCAAAAAATATATACCAATAAAAGAATACATGCAGAAACGAGGTCATTGTAGGACTTATCTGACAGTTGCATACAAAAACGCGACACAATATATCAAGGAAGTGAAGAAGGAAGGTATGGAGTCATATGTTGCTTTCAACAGCTTAGGTCATATGCAACGAGATGAAAACCCGGAAGAAATTCCCTTCTCTTCACGAATAGTTCCAAGGGGTCTTTCAGTTGAAGAAGGACCAGTAGTAGTAGTGGAAGAAGTAGTAGAAGTAGTAGTAGTAGTAGTAGTAGTAGTAGTAGTAGTAGTAGTAGTAGTAGTAGTAGTTGTAGTAGTAGTAGTAGTAGTAGTAGTAGCAGAATAATAATTGTTGATATAAAGTTTTAAGCTCACCTCCGAACTCGACGCCTTATAACCCTGCGTTTTCTGCGGAAACGCCTTCTATGATGATGATTCACACGGCTGAAATGATGAGTGAGTACCACATAAAAAATTACAAACATCCCTTACAGTGCAGTACTGTAAAGTAAAAAGTACTGTTCAGTACAGAAAAAAAATCAAGTCAACTGAAGTAAGTATTTTGATAGTTTAACTTGTGAAATGCAAACAATGGTAAGCTCAAGCTGGAAGCATAGCATTCTGTCTCAGGCTCCGGTGACGATGATTTAAATTGACCAATTCATACCCGAAGTGCTCTGTACAGTTCTGACAATTTTGGTGACAACTTTCTTAACGAAGCTGCAAATAGAAAATATTTGATTTAGAAACGTTTATCGGAAATCAAGTTTCATCTCTCGTTGAATTCTTTTTGAAAATGTCTGCTTTATTCTCAATAAATTTTAAGAGTATTTGAGAAGACAGCATTTCACAAGTGTTGCTCTAGGGGTAAAAAGGATTAAAGATGATTTTGAATTAGGTAATAGCAATGTAGTGAATCTCCCGGCGGTAGTTTAAGATATACACTTAGCAATTAACAAGGGTAATTCTCACCGTTTGATTTTTCTGACCTTCCTGACGAGTCTTCTAATTCTCCTAACACACCTTCCACGTCTTCTACGGAAGCGTTTTCGTCTCCTGCGAGTTACATGTACTTTCGTGCGGCGATATTTGATCACTCTTCTTCTCAATCTTATGATACGACGTCGTGTTCTAACCAAGATACAAATAGTCAAGAATACAGTTCATTTCATGAATCCATTGGCAAATTAATTTAAGAAAAGTAGATGGGTGGAAATATGACTCTGTTACACGACCCTTTTCTGTTCACTATCAAAAAGTGATTCATCAATTGTTTATCCTTTAAAACCATGGAGGGGTTAGTTTCCTTTTCTAAAATACATTTTTACGTGTTCTCTAGTAGTTATGAGAAAAAGGAAAAAGTACAGTTAAACAAAGTCAAACCTTTTCAAAAATAACCCTATCAGAAATAAATGTGCCACTTCCCGTTCAAAGGTAGCAGGGGTCTGTTGACAGATAAAAATGACACAGATCAAAAATGAGTTCAAATTAAAGATTTTCTTGTATAATTAATCCCTTTAAGGAGACGATTTCAAAACGCTTTGTCAATCAGGCAGAGATGATTAAAAAATATGCATCTAAGTATAAAAAAGAGATCGTCACCAAGACATACCGGCGAATTTTTATCGTTTTGCGCTTGATCCATCGTCTGGTCACACGCCTTCTACGGTGTCTGGTCACTCGCCTATGCCTGCGATACCTCCTTACAACACGACGACGTACTCTGAAACATGAAATCTATAATTTAAGCCTAGCACTTTTGTTTATTCATATATTACATCATATATAGCAACGTAAAACTATAGATCAAGAGAAAATAATGTTATTAATAAGACTTAAACAATGCTATGAATAATTGAGTGGTTGTGTTTCTGTGTAAAAATATTTTATATACAACTGCTGCTGTTCTTTATATAAATGCAGGCAATTGTTATTGAGCACTCTACTGGTTATTTGGTTAGTATTTATCATACTACTCGTGAGCATCAAAAATACAGCAATGAACAAGCACAGAATATCAGACAATGGCTACAGAAATGTAGAGTACATGTATATCATGTCACACAGGGGTAATCACGTTATACTGTTCAAAGTCGTGAGATCCTTTGAATAAAGCAATGCTACTAGTGGGCTATAGGCGGTAGTTCAGGCGGCCATGATTAACAGAGGTTTTCTGAAAAAATATTTCTAAAACGAATTCAATAAGACTTCTGAGTGTAGTACCATCGAAGAGGTATGATACAAAAAATTCCCAAAACTTTAATAACTTACATTTTAATGCGATGATATCGGTGAACAACTTTCCTGACACGTTTTATAACTCTATGAAGTCTGCGAACAATCACAATTCGTCTTCTTCTTGTTCTACACCTCTTGATCTTGCGGATCAGACGTACACGCCTTCTTCGAAGGCGGATAACACGCTTTCTTCTCCTAGAAATGCAAAAAATATACCAATAAAAGAATACATGCAGAAACGAGGTCATTGTAGGACTTATCTGACAGTTGCATACAAAAACGCGACACAATATATCAAGGAAGTGAAGAAGGAAGGTATGGAGTCATATGTTGCTTTCAACAGCTTAGGTCATATACAACGAGATGAAAACCCAGAAGAAATCCCCTTCACTTCACGAATAGTTCCAAGGGGTCTTTCAGTTGAAGAAGGACCAGAGACAGCCCTCCACAATGCTGCACATTTATTTGATGAGGCTGAAAGGCCAGCATAGCAGTACATGTTACCAAGCTCTCTTTGCAATTTAACATTCGTTTTACATTTCATCGAAAAATATACCAAAATTTGGCATTCTTATTATGGAGTCTTTGGAGCAATTAGATTTTAACCCTTACATTGTAGTAAAGTTTCAATTTCCTAAAACTCTTCCATGAACATATCCGACTCCTATTGTCAACCTCACTCTTTCATATGCCAAGAAGGATCAAACGGATCCTTCAAAGTACTAATTAAGCCTACATAATGAGGTGAAGGATTCTTTTTGAGACTATGATTTTACTTATACTTATGGCTCTGATTCAGATGACAAGATTGCAGCAGCAGCAGCAGTCATTGATAATTCTTCTTCTAATGAACGTCTACCAGACAAGTCTCCTATATTTTCTGCAGAGGTGCATGCTCTTGATTGGGTGGAGATGGAAGATGATGATGATGATGATAGGAATTTTATAATTTTCTGCAATTCAAAGTCTGCTCTTAAGGCCATTTCAGGCCAAGACTGGACACATCCTTTTGTTCTCAACGTACTACATTGGCTAGTACAGTACCAAGAGAAAAGAATAATATTTTACTGGATTCCAAGTCATGTTGGCATCATAAGTAATGAAAAAGCTGGTCTTTTCGAGTAAAGTTACAAATATTCCCATTCCCTACAGTGATTTAGAAAAACCCATGAATGACTTTTTAAAACACATATAGCAGTCCCAATGGGATGAAGCAGTCAACAACAAACTACATAAAATTCAGCCACAGCTGGGTCTGTGGCCTGGAGGTTTTAGAATCATTAACCATGAGGTGAGTGTTTAAGAAAGAATTTGAATTGGTCATACCTATTAGACTCACTCATTCCCTTTGAAAAAGGAAGATCCTCCTCAATGTATAGCCTGTGATTGTCGCCTGACTATCAAATACATTTTATTTGATTGTGTTGATTTTATTGAATCCAGAAATATACAATTTAATGGAAATAGGTTTAAGGTGCTCTTTGAAAAGGTTCCTCCAGACAGCATTTTATCTTATTTACATACAATTGATCTGTTTTATCGATTGTAAAACCTTTTTAGAATTTATAGTTTCTTTTGAAACAACCTTCTGTGTGAAACTTATATTTTAAAACTGTTCATTGTTTTGTGATCATTTTTATTTATTCATTACTATGTTATTGTTAACAAATAACAAAGTACCATTATTTTACACCAATGTTATTGCAATAAATGGCCTTTGTTTGCCTATGTGCCTTTAAGCAATCATTCATTACTACTACTACTACTACTACTACTACTACTACTACTACTACTACTACTACTACTACTACTACTATTCGGATCCCTCCTGTTATTCTTTTCCTTCATAGAACTAGTAGTAGTAGTAGTTGTTGTTGTTGTAGTAGTGGTAGTAGTAGTAGTAGTATAATTAGTAGTAGTAGTAGCAGAAATAATTACTTATGATCAGTGATCACTTGTCGATATAAAGTTTTAAGCTCACCTCCGAACTCGACGCCTTATAACCCTGCGTCTTCTGCGGAAACGCCTTCTATGACGATGAATCACACGGCTGAAATGATGAGTGAGTACCACATAAAAAATTACAAACATCCCTTACAGTGCAGTACTGTAAAGTAAAAAGTACTGTTCAGTACAGAAAAAAAATCAACTCAACTGAATTTAGTATTTTGATAGTTTTACTTGAGAAATGCAAACAATGGTAAGCTCATGCTGGAAGCATAGCATTCTGTCTCAGGCTCTGGGGACGATGATTTAAATTGACCAATTTATACCGGAAGTGCTCTGTATAGTTCTGACAATTGTGGTGACAACTTTCTTAATGAAGCTGCAAATAGAAAATATTTGATTTAGAAACGCTTATCGGAAATTAAGTTTCATCTCTCGTTGAATTCTTTTTGAAAATGTCTGCTTTATTCTCAATAAATTTTAAGAGTATTTGAGTAGACAATAATTCACAAGTGTGGCTCTAGGTGTATAAATGGTCAAAGATTATTTTGAATTAGGTAAAAGCAATGTAGTGAATCTCCCGGCGGTAGTTTAAGATATACACTTAGCAATTAACAAGGGCAATTCTCACCGTTTGATTTTTCTGACCTTCTTGACGAGTCTTCTGATTCTCCTTACACACCTTCCACGTCTTCTACGGAAGCGGATTCGTCTTCTACGTGATACATGCAGTTTTTTGTGGCGATATTTGATCAGTCTTCTTCTCAATCTTATGATACGACTTTTCGTTCTAGCCAAAGATACACATAATCAAGAATGCAGTTCCTTTCATGAGTCATTTTTAAATCAATTCCAGAAAAAAAGATGGTTGGAATAATTATTATATTGCAGGAATTTTTTTGTTCACTATCAAAAAGTGATTCATCAATTGATCTATCCCTTAGAACTCTGAATTGGTTAAACATTCCTTTCCTAAAAAACATTTTACATTTTCTCTTGTAGTTACGAAAAAATGGAAGTAGTATAATTAAACATTATAGCCAAACCTTTTCAAAGGGAACCCTATCAGAAATGAATGTGTCATATCCCATTCAAAGGTAGTACTCGATTTACTGATAAACCATCATAGATCGAAAAAGAGTTCAAATTAGAGACTGTGTTTTTTTATAAACAATACTTGTTAAGGAGAAACAGATGTGGTAAGAAATATGCATCTGAGCATAAAGAACAGATTGTCAGCAGACATACCGATGAATGGTGATCGTTTTCCGCTTGATCCATCGTTTGGTCACATGTCTTCTACGGTGTCTTACCACTCGCCTACGCCTGTGATACCTCCTTACAACACGGTGACGTACTCTGAAACATGTTTGATTTACAATTTAAGCCTAACAGAGGTTCTCTAAAGAAATATATCTAAAGAGAATTCACTAAAAAAAATAATGTTTTTTTTTATTGTAGTAACATCGTAGATCGAGGTATAATGATAAGAAAATTACCACAACTACTTTTTAAACTTACATTCGAATACGACGATAGCGGCGAACAACTTTCCTGACACGTCTTACAACTCTATGAAGTCTGCGAACAATCACGATTCGTCTGCGTTTCGTTCTACACCTCTTGATCTTGCGGACCAGGCGTCGACGTCTTCGTCGAAGGCGGATAACTCGTCTTTTTCTCCTGGAAATGCAGATATATACCGCCAATAGGTAACATGCAGAAACGAAGTCAGTGCAGGAGTTACAATATATTCAGCACACACATTTCATCAAAACAATACCGAAAAAGTTTGACTAGATAATGCCTATTTTTGTCACATCTCTTAGATCTTGTCTATAGAGTAATAGATGAAATTCAATGGTTTTTGGAGTTACTGTTTCGTTCATAATTTCGATGGATCTTTGATAAAATGAGACCATCTGCAAATCACTTTCCTGAATTTTGAGCTTGCACGAGCCCCACGAACTTAGCTTCTACACTCTTCTTTACTTAGTTATGATTCGTAGGCGATTGAGTCAACTGTGGGTAAACCAAATAAGGTACCAATCACCAGGAGATCTGATTGTTGCAACAATGCTGTGAGGTCCATCTCTTGGCATTTCAAGGAGAACAGCAAGCGGGAGTTTTCTTGACCCATTCATTCTCCCATCAGCCAAAAGCAGCCTGACAATTCAAGCAAAAGCTTAATTGGGAAAATATGTGAAGGAGAAATGTTAATTAAATAACTACTGACAACTAAATGCAGCTGTCGAGCTGGCTATAGATAGATAGATACATACATTACAAACTACAAAGTGTACATTGTCGTTATGCATTTCTGCGATATGTAAAACGACAACATACACTTTGTAGTTTGTAATGTATGTATGTATATACATATATACATATGGGAAATACCATATATGAGCTGTACATACCTATGGCAACGTCGCCTGATGACTCGAATTCGTCTTCTTGTACGTCTGCGGATTCTCCTGCCCAATCGTCTGTGAAGAAAGACAACAAATTATTGCAAGAAATGTATAACATAATACATAACACAAAACTCACACCAAATGTTTTACTTATGAAATGTTCATTTCTATAACATACCTTTTGATTTTTTTTGCACGACGTGCAAGACGGCGAACCCTCTTGCTTATACGACGACGTCTTTTGCGTACGCGCCGACGATGTCTGCGTGACTTGTAACGGTGACGGGTGTGGCGTATTCGATGCTTCCTAATGCGGAGTCTTCTGATTCTCTTACGAATTCTGCAATCAGAGGGAGAATGCTTGCTCAAAGGAAAGGATGTTTAATAATTTTCTTTTGCATTCTGCTAATTAAAGTGCAAGCAACTGACTTAATATTACAGGCAACTCATGCATATCAATTTTGCCACCGCGACTGGCTTTTCTTAAGTGTCATGATGTTTCCTAATGGAAATGATGGGAGTCTAAATGTAATGTGATTTTACCTGCAACGGCTTGCCAGAAAAGATCACACACCATCAATAATGAAAGTTATCAATCTTTTGTTCTGATTCATGTTTGGATTATACAAAAGAATAGAAAACACTGTTACATACAATAAAAACAGCATAACTCCTACCTTTAAGGCAAATAGCACTTTTTCATCATTTCTTATTTCACTCACCTTCGAATCTTTCGGTTTTTCCTTTTGCGCACTCTCCTTGTCATTCGACGTCTGCGCACATGTCTCCTCCTTCGGCGATGGCGACGAACATGTCGACTACGTCGTATAGCATGTCGTTTCTTGCTGTTAAAGGCAAAAGTGAAACGAAAATGATATTGTATGACAATGTGTGGTGGCATCCCTACAAATGTCTACTTGTGAATAATCTCTGACTCTCCTCAGTCCTCACGCTATATTGGTTATATGCATTTCATAGAAAACAGGCATAGGAAGCCACCCTTACATTGCCGATGGTTTTTTTGTCATTTTGTTAGATTCAGTTGAGCAGTTAGTCAGGTAAAACAAATGAGAAGTGGATGTCTGGCTACATACCACCCTCATTGCCCTGCAAAAAAATGTATGAAAACAACCTAGCAATCAATTAAGAGTAGCTTTATGCTTGGATCAAAACTCTAATTTAAACCAACGTATAGTATGTCTAGTGAGGCTACATTATTCCCATTCCTTATGTATCCTGCCAACCCATTCACATCTAGAGCACACTCAGGGTCTGACACACATGTAAATGCTCTGATAGCAAATACGGATTTTGAGAAAGGTGTTGTTCCAATTTGGTTAAATAATAACTCTTCAAGTATTTTTTTTCCAATTGACTTCAATTAGATAGTATTGTTCAAACTTATGAGACTATGTTCACTCTCCAGAAATAAATGATCTAGTGCAATTTGGATTGCTCCAATTATTTGGCAACTTACATGACAACCTTGCGATATCTTCTACGTATCTTGTGACATCTTCTGCTGACTCGTTTTAATCGCCTCAGGTATCTGATTCGTCTACTACCTCGTTTGCATCTACGTAACTTCTTCTTGATACGTGTACGTCTCCTGCGCAGTCTTCTGTATCGCCTTTTGCGTCTGCAATATGAACGAGATAACTCATAGGTAACTCATCATCTTTCTCTTTTCTATTAATTCCATGTGTTGCTAGCCAAAGTATGAATGTATTTGAACCAATTCAACCATCAAGTGGCATCTTAAGTACTTCGTAAATTTAAAGGGCAAATGCACAATCAGAAAGATTTAGGCTCAAAATGAGCTTATACATGTCACCTTTCAGATAAGACCTCCCCCGAATCTGTCCACTTCAGCACTACTCAGTTATGGCTAACAGAAATGAGTAAGTAACAGGCCAGAGACAGCCACACGGGGGGTACCTCATCATTGACGTACCTGTTAATGCCGATTGCAATACAGGTGACAGTTACGAACGATTAACAGGCAGAACTTACCACCTTGTTCTTCATTGAAACGTGTTTAAGCTTCGATTGCACAAGAGACTACAGTTATGAATGGTAAACATAAACCTACCGACTTGCTCGTCGTCGAAGAACCTTTACACGACGACGGGGTGACCTTCTTCTTCTCTTGCGATAGCGACTGCAAGGGCAGAAACATGTAATAAGACTATTGTGCCTAGATACAGAATACAACTAACTTGTTATGAATAGGTTTTGAGCGGTTTAGATAGGTACCCTTACATGCTCATATACTTACATATATAACGTTAAGTGTTATCAAACAATTAACAATATCTATCTATCTATCTATCTATCTATCTATCTATCTATATATATATATATGTATGTATGTATGTAAGTACATACATACATACATACATACATACATACATACATACATACATACATACATACATACATACATACATACATACATACATATATATATATATATATATATATATATATATATATATATATATATATATATATATATATATATATATATATATGGATAGATAGATAGATAGAAAGATAGATAGATGTCCATCCGTCTGTCCGTCCATCCATCCATCCATCTACATGTATCTATGTATATCTGTAATATCCCTGTATCCAAATCATTTTTTTAAATGTTTTTCCAGTTGCCTCTTGAAATTTAACGATACTACCAGCTGATCGGGGGTCCCTTCAGTTATGCAGAACAGGAACTAAACGCATTGTCGCCATAAGGCTTGGGTTAGTTTCTCATTTCACATCGTGAGTTGCTGAAAGGGGATATCGTCCCACATCAAGTTATCATTGCACCCTCATGAAAAAGGGTTCATATTTGGAATGAATGACACGTAATCATATGAACATACCGGTGTATTTTCTTTTTACGTCTGAAAAGTCTTACAAGACGTCTTCTCAAGCGGGATCGTCTCTTGCGAAGACGACGTCGCACCCTGCGGGGAACTTTCTTATGATGACGTACACGTCTTCTTCTGTGACGTATCCTCCTGATTCGACGGCGGATCTTTTTGATGCGTACATGTATTCTAGAAGAAACAGAAATAGTACATAGAATGCTAAGAAAACATGTATGTGCCTAGACCACTCCCATTATAAGGGTGAGATAAGGCATCAATATAATAAATAGACGTCATTTCTTGGATACGAAGGATTAGCATATGACGTCCTCTCCAGCGATGCATAAAAGTAAAGGTAAAGGTATTCGGTTTATAGTTTATAGTCATGTATCCACCAAAGCGCTTACACAACCTTCCTCCCCTTGCAGGCCTGTATACACGGAAACCATTTCAATCCCCCGGGGGATATTCCAGAGCAACTGGCAGCACATAGTGCACACGCTCTAAGCACTGCCTTATTTATGCTAGGTTCCCATTTTGCAGCTGGGTAGACTGAAGCAATATGAAATAAGGACAGACAAAAGTGCCCCGGCCGGGAATTGAACCAGCGACCCTCTGATTACTAGTCCGACACCTAACCAACTGAGCTGCGTTGTCCCCATCCTCCTGACTCAAAGGTAGAGTATCTGATACCTACATGACAGGAATGAATTGCTTTTGGAAGTCACTAAATACTGCTTTCAAACCTCAAAATCACCCTAGAACTACTACATTAAGTTGCAAGCAGGTGTATTATATGCTTTCTTACCTGAATTCCCACGTTTTAAGTGATTTCCAATAAATCCGCTTTTAAACTCAATTTCCTTCTATAAATGAAAATTTGGTGAGACTGCTCCTTCTTGGTACCCCTTCCCCCCGCAGGACTGCTTAACACATATAGATAACCTGACCACCATGTAATTCTCCATAAGAATTACTGGGCCACTGCGGGGAGCTACTAGTACTAAATTCCCACAATAAAAAGCAACAAACTGCTCCCATCGCGGTGTCCCAACTAAAGGGGTTGCTGCGACGGTTTCCTATGTGCCAGTTTCCTGGCATGTATTTGGTACCTGGTAGAAACAGAAATCTTATAAAAAAACTGACCATAATGATAAAAGATAAAGGTGTTCTCCTTCTCACCCATTTCATTAGGTTTAATCAGGCATCGATATTACAAATTCCATTTTTATAACATACCTGGTTATCTTGCGAATCTTTTTGAGGCGCCATCTTTTGGTCACCCGACGTACATGTACATGGCGCCGTCGATGATGGCGGCGTCTATGTATCCTTACTCGTTTACTGAAGTGATGTACTATACGGTGACGTTTACTGCAAAGTAAAGAAATGATGGATCATTATCTAAGCTAATATAGTCAGTGTTTAGTTGGACAAATTCCTTCAGTATTGCCCAACATTATCCTTCTGTGATATTACAGAGGAGAGATAAGAAATCTTGACACGACAAATGTGTTCATCCATGCATTTGATTTCACATTTACAGTGAAATACCTAAGGCTAAAATTGTGAAAAGGAAAGTCAAACGCGGGATAAGAAATTATGATAATTACGAATCATCATATAGGAGATTCTTGTATTTAACTAAGGAGTTGAAAATGAATTGTATTGAGGGAGTATGCTTGCATTACATTGCAGACAACACGGCCATTAGAGCACGCGGAACATGTTGACATCTTTACTTGTCTAAACCAAACGCATGTATGTATGTATATTTAATGACTATGATTTCCATCATAAAAGATTACATACAGTATAATCATGAGTAACATACACATGAGAGTAAATGAATTGAAAACAAATAAGCATTAGGTTATACCTAAATAACACAAACATAGATTATTTTACACAGGACATTGCATTTGGATGAAAAAAAATCATTTCCACAAGGGAGGTCCAAGGTATATGACTAGGGTCTAAAGCCATCGCAAGTAGCAGGTACCGTAAGTACCTCACTTATCCGACCACTTGTCTACTCTTAACTCTCACATTATACATCCGTATGTATAGACAGGTTAACCCAGGGTGGCGCCGTGGCTTATCAGAGCATTGATGATGGGAACATCACCAATTGGAATTCCATCCGGACAGTTTCCTAGATGAAGAGAACATGGATTGGTCCGCAGAGACCAATTTACAACAGGGCCCATTGTAAAGCCCCCTGATAGACCTAATCTCCTCAAACCTCTTCTCAGTGTATCGTCACGTGGCGCTGGAGTTGAAACGACACCTTGCTCACGGAGGCCAAGCAGGCCATAACCATATATAGTGCATGGCTGTTGAGCGAGAGCTGCTGGATGTGTATCCGGTGATCGAAATTCTTGATAGTTAACTTGCAGCACAGTGAGGGCTGTATTATATTAGTTATTGCTCGATTGAGAAGGGCGGTTACGGCTAGGTTGTCTCAGATGTGTATGGGTTATAACTGTGACCTTTTAACTTTTCAACAACAGCGATACACATGTCCCATTAGCATAGACAGGTTAAGTAATCAATTTACTTTTCAACAGCCATGCGCTTGTCTCATAAGCATAGACAGATTAAGTGACTATATTACTTATACGGCCTACAAAAGGTGACCTATTCACTTACATGGTCACGCGGCGAATATATTTCTTTATTCTATGGCATCTTCTCCTTATGCGTCTCAAACGCTTCTTGTAACGACGTCTCTTACGTGGTTTCTTAGTACGTCTTATTCTTCTTGCAATGCGTCGACGGCGGCGTTTTAGACGACGGACTCTTCTTCTCCTCCTGGTGGTGTATCGAACATGGATCAGTATTAAGTAAAACTGGCACAGTTCCGTACAAATAATGATACCATTGAAATTTAACAATATGATTGACTTTATACAAAATGAGTGTATTTCAAGCAGTTGCGAATATTTACAGACCTCATCAATACTATGTATACTTAGTGTCCGATATAACAGAAAACCTAAGACAACTCCAGGCGGCTTCTGCCTTAGAGATCTATATTAGCTAGTTTTCTCTTTTACATGTGTATTAAAACAGCACCCCTGGCTGTCTACACAGCATGGTTCTCATTGATATGGATCCAAGCAAAAAGGTGAAGGCGAAATGATGACTAGAAAATAGACTTTACCTTCGTGTACGTCGGTTCAGTGTCCTTATTTTCCTTACGAAAGATCTTCTGACACATTTCGTAACACGTCTAGATGATACAAAGAAAATGAATAAAGATATTAAAACAGAATAAAAACATTTGTACACTGAAAGAAATAGAAGTGAGTTAGGATCATGAACATGGTAATACGGGGTACCACTGTGTTAACCCTCTCGGATTTAAACCCGCTCCTCTCCAGGGGCGACCAGTAGAAGCCTACCTATTTTGGCAATATCTCTTTGAATGATACATAGTTGCAGGGTTGTATGTAAATCACACCATCTCCAACATCCCTCTTTCATTTATCATGCGAATGTATGCTTTACCTTCGAGTTATTTCCTAGAGTAAGAGTATCAAGTGATATGTTATTTATACTCTAAGCAGGAGTGCATACGGAGGGTAGATACAAATAACAAGCAAGTGTTCACCAAGGTGGCATACGTCAAGAGAGATACCAGTTTCAATTAAATCCCTGTACGGAATTGAATAAAACATGCGGGTAGAACTATTCAAAAAGAAATATTTTCTGCAGCTTGACATTGAATTGACAGCTTCATGACATATATATATATATATATATATATATATATATATATATATATATATATATATATATATATATATATATATATATATATATAATATATATATATATATATATATATATATATATGTATGAGTTTGCCATGACATGACATACGATGAAAGCTGGTCTGTTTGAACACTTATCTATTCATTCGTTCCTGTGACTCGACAAAAAGACGAACAAGTCTTACCTTCTAATGATCTTGACACGCTTTGTGTAACGTCTGATTCTTACAACAGTTCGTCTGTAACGTCGGCTGTACCTGCGTCGCCTTCGTCTGCTCTTGACGTGACGTTTGCGTTTGTAACGTTGGGCTCTTCTCCTCAAGCGGTTGATGCGTTTGCGGTATCTATAAAAAAATGGTGGGAAACCAGGTTTGAACAGAAGCATCTTAACACATGTATGTAAGCTTTTTAGAGACTTTCGGATTTTTCTTAGTCACGTCTCAAAATATTCTATATATAGAAGGCCTAGTTCGCTCTGGAAAATAAATGGAATTTTGACTTTGAAGTCCTGATTATCGTCACTTTTTATGCCTTATCACTTGCAGGTAGTGGAAAAAACGACCGCCTGAGCCAAGGTCACTGGTGACTCCCTCACATGCCTTTGCCGTGGCAATGGTCATAACCAGCAAGCAGTAAATGGCAGCACCTCAGACCATTTGGCTGTTAGGGTAGGCCCCGTCAAATATATGGATATACTACAAATACATATATCATAATCAGAAAGCAGAAATGAGATACTGATCACGACGATCCCTACCATAGTGATCAAAGAAAGTAAACAGAAAAAGGTGACACAAACCTCCTTATGTTTTTGCTTTTTCGAATTTTCCAGCGGCGTGTTGTCCGTTTCACAGTTCGAGATACAATCTTCGTGTGTTTATGATAATGGTGTCGCACTATACGCAGTTTTCTAGAACACAATTAGAAAAAGAATATTATACATACAGCTAAGTAGTTATTACAG
>OZ012685.1:38196335-38228244 GCA_963942565.1 Maea johnstoni | reverse complement strand
TATATATATATATATATATAATATATATATATATATATATATATATATATAATATATATATATATATATATATATATATATATATATATATATATATATATATATTAAATATATATATATATATATATATATATATATATATATATATATATATATATATATATTTGTGTATGTATGAGGCGCATGAGTGTATAACATATTATACATTTGTACACAGTTTTTATGCACTTGATTCATCCTTATCAGATTGATCCTTATTGTTTGTCGTCATCAAGTTCGTTACGATTAACCCCTTACAGAACAAGGTTTGAATGGGAACTTTGAAACGGGTGGAAATGTTAATTAGCTCACATGCTGATACGGGTGAGGCGTCGAGTGAGTCTGTGTATACGCCTGCGCACTCGTCTCTTCCTGTGCTTGACTCGCCGACGGTGACCGCGCTTCTTGTAATGGCGCTTGCGGTATCGGTGAACCCTCCTCCTCAGACGTCGGATACGTCTTCGAATTCTAAAAAATAGCAAGGGAAAATAGTATTAAAGCCAATCAACTATTGGGACATATTCTTCGTATTAGGCTTCACAAAATGTAATGATAAACAAAATTTCAATATGAATCCAAAATCGTGATAATGTGTAAGGACCATAACATCTAAACAAAATGCTATTCGTATATGGGCACATCGGAAGGTACGTAGCTAACCTTAAGTACTATCATGCAGATTCGAGGGGACACACACGAATGAAAACACACGCGCACAAACAGACAGTGTACTTACCTCACTTTCTTACGGACAATCTTCACGTGCCATTTTCTAATATTAAGAACACGATGAATACGTGTTACGCGACTTTTAACGATGATGTGTCTGAAGCCAAAAGATAACATGCATTATATAGTTTGTATTGTTACAATCATAATAAGTTATCACATTATATTTATATAATCATCATTATTATCATCATTATTATCATTATTGGTATCGTTATTGCATTATTATTATATCATTATTATTATTATCATTATCATTATCATTATTATTATTATATTAGTAGTAGTAGTAGTAGTAGTAGTAGTAGTAGTAGTAGTAGTAGTAGTAGTAGTAGTAGTAGTAGTACTTCTATTATCATTATTGTCGTTATTATCATTATTATAAATTGCATTTTCTATCTAATCGGTTCAGCCAGAATGTAATGATGTTTTTAGAGAAATTTATAGTCGAATAAGAACAAATGAGGAATTGATACTGGAAGAACTTTCTTCCTAAGACTTTCTTTGTAAAACGATAGAAAGGTTGTTTTCAATTAATTATTTTGAAAGAATATGGATATGCTTATTTTCCTACAATACTTTTATCATCCAATTTCCTTCATTTGTCAACCTTTCGTTACCTGATTTAAGCGTGGAATTGAGAGGTTATGTAACAGATTTCATATAAGCATATTGATATTTTGCTTGCGTAGCAACTTACATGGTACCTCTACCAAATGCGAAGTATCTTGTTCAATTGAAAACATAACACTGTTCGCTCACTACCTCATAACTTTCTTGCTTTTGTTTGTTTTTGTTTATGTAGCGACTCACACGGTGTCCCGTTACAGATATAGAATACTTTCAAAATGAAACACAAATATGGTCATTGAAACTAGAAAAATGCTTTTCATTTTACACTCACCGCCTAGTAATTTTCTTTCCCATCCGAATACGTCTGCGTTGACGGCGGACGTAACGCCTGTAAGAATGTTTTACTCTACGAGATTGTCTCTTGATTCTTCGTCTTGCACGCCGTTGACGTCTGCGCATGGCACGAAGCTGTTGTTTCTGAAGTTTGCGTTTGAGTCGCCTCTGACGTTCAAGCGTCGGCGAAGCGCTATTCGAACTTTACGTATGCGGATCCTTCGTACCTTCCTTCTCTGGATGTTACGCAAGACCTTCCTGCGATGACGCATACGTCTGCGCAAGTTATGTAGGGCTTTACGTTGTTTATGGCGTAGGTTGCGTTCCTTTCTTCTTAGTGTTTTTCTGAGGATTCTGCGGCGGGATCTGAAGTGCTTTAGGACCATTCTATGCTTCACGCTACGTCGTTTGCCAAGTCTCTGACGTCTCCTGGCTCTGTCTACCTTAACAACGCGCTTGCGACGTCTCTTGAGGAGCTCCTGTAGTTACGCCGGTAGCGTTTTTGTCTGAGTCTGAGTATGGCCATCGTACGTTTCTGGTGCATTCTGAGTTGTATACTCCTTGTATGATATTTCATGCTGACTCGATGTCTTATAGTAGAGCTTAGAACACCATGGCGACGTTTTCGATATTTGCGTCTAAGTGTACGTCTGAATCGTCTAAATCTTCGTCGTAGGACACGGCGCCTGCTACGTTGTTTTTGCGAATAATCCTCCTCCTTCTTCTCTGAATTCGGTGCATCCTCCTTCGTACTTTTCGCTGTGAACGTCTGAATCTACCAAAAAGTTCCAACATTTAACTACCATTAGAGAAAAGCTAGACAAATACAGAAGACGTCAATGACGCATTATTTTTTTATTGCAGCTAATTTCCCAATATAAAAAAGGATCAGAAAACAATAGTTATACTGTGATTTTTAAATCAAAACCAATTGCTTTGTTGTGTTATGCAGAAGCAAGCTTGAAAACCCGACTATTCTTATCCCAATAACCATCAAAGACCCTTAGTATCAAGTAGGTAAAGTGTTTGCATAATCAGATTGCACATTGAGCATTTTTTGCGGATAGACGATTAGGGCATATTTTGTTTTAAGCAAAAAAAACAAAAAATCAATAACGGTCATTATCAACATTGATAGCGATAAAAATATTTGTATTTTCCTACTAAAACACATTATCAATGTTTTCCGAGAATCAATGTACTACCTACAAAAATCTTAAAACAAATAAGTGTATCTAAGGCCTCCCAAACAGCGATTGGCGAACTTGTGCTTTAGTTTTTTCATGACTACCCAATCAAAAAATAACAAATGTCTCCATGCACATTGATCGCCTTCAGTTATGTCTGCTGATAGCTCAACTTCTAGAACAAAGATAAAGAAATCATCATTTTGCTAGAAATAAAAGAAACAATGTAATTGATATTATATTCAAAAGGACGCCTGTTTCCTTAAACGACAATAAACAGTTTTGGTAAAAGCGGAACAAAACTTTTAAATATAGATGTAGGTGTTTACAGTGGGTGGTATTTTTAAAGTGTGAGTGATACAGAAGAACACATGTTGGTGAAATTCTATAATATTGAAATGATTACGTTCACCTGAGGTTTTGGTAGCATGGGACATCTGAAAAAAAAAGCTTTTCACGACATTATTTAACAAAAAAAACTGTAGTATGCCTTTTACCTTTTACGCATCAATCTCCTTGGGCTCAGTCGAAGTGCTTTCCTTTTGAAATGACGTAACCTCCGGCGAAGACGCTTACGTGCTCTTCTGGTCTTCTTTCGTAGAGTGCGTCTGACTCTTCTGTACTTTCTGCGCTTCCGCCGTACTAGTTTCCGCAGCTTGCGTTTCACTTTGCGACGAACTCTGCGCTGTGTCCTCTTAATGGTGCGCATCTTTTTCTCAAATGTATGGTGGAGCTGTACTCTTGTGGTTTGGCTGGTGACAGTAACCGAACTCAGGAGATGTTTGTGCCACATGGCGACTCGAGCTTGTCTCTGAATTCTTCTCAGTCTAAGCAGTTTCTTCTTCTTCAGCTTGCGGAGTTTGATTCTTTGGAGCCTCATTACACGACGCTGTGTGCGCCGCTTAATACGTATCTTTTTGGAGATACGATGGATAATGATACGCCTGTGGAAACCCTCGTGGGTCCCTTCGTCTAATGTAGCGTCTCATGATGCTTCTCTTCATGATCTTCTGCTGCATTCTGACGTGTCGCGTCTTGATGACTTGGGTGCGTCTGATCACATTCAGGTACTTCTTCTGTTTCTTGCAAATGCGCACGTAGATTTTCTTCTGTGCCTGCTTCAGCTTTAGAACTCGTTTGCTCAGGACATTCATCTCTTTCAGTAGCATTCTCTTGCTGGTAACCGTGATCAGTTTGGCACGAAGGCGTCGCACGAGCTTTCTACGTGCCTTGCGCTGCTGAATTCTTATCAATACTCTAGCTCTGCGCTGTTTTCTTCTCAGACGACGACGACGGCGACGATTACGTCTCCTCATGCTTCTTCTGATACGTCTCAGCCCTCCTCTTCATTCTGTTTGGAAATAGATACCATTTAGCATGACATCCTTCGACATTCAAGTGCTATTATTAATCGAAATAGATCTAAAACGACCACCAAATAAACAGCAACGAATTCATGCATTACTAGATCTCTTACGGAATTTAGATAAAAAAAAGTGCGCAGATTTCTGCTTTCTCATTTCAGAACCTCATTGTACACTTATATTCATTTGCAAAAGCAATACATGTAACATCTATACTTCATCAAGGACACCAGTTATGAAGAACACAATTCTTACCTTAAAAAAAACAAAAAAAAAAATGTGTCGAAACTTTTTCTGATTAAGGTTAACAATTTCATGGCATTAGCAACTGGTAATGTGACCTTTGTGATCTTTGTGGTCGTTAACATAATACAGGTGTCCAAACTAATTCTGTTCTGTATATAACTATATATATATATAATATATATATATATATATATATATATATATATATATATAATATATATATATATATGTATATATATAGTTATATATATAGTTATATATATATATATATATATACATTTATTTATATATATATATACATATATGTATATATATATATATATATATATATATATATATATATATATATATTATATATATATATATATTCTATATATATATATATATATATATATATTTATATATATATATATATATATATATATATATATATATATATATATATATATATATATATATATATACATACATACATACATATATATATATATATATATATATATATATATATATTATATATATATATATATATATATATATATATATATATATATATATATATATGTGTGGCTAATTAGGGATTGAACTCCAAACCCGTGCTCTGCACGGGGGCCTGCTAGTATATATAATTACTTACGACCGTGGGTTGTTGTGCCTCCGTCTGCGACGACGACGGCGCAAAACAAAGGCTCGACGGGTTTTTCTGTTACGACGGAATTGACGGCGAAGTCCTCTATTTCTCTTTCTTTTCTTACTCATTTTCTTGCGGAACCTGCGCCGCAGGATATTCTTTTTCCTTCTGTACCTCTTGCGAGCCTTCCTGACTGTTACTTTACGTCTTCTACGGATACGCCTGATGATTCTGCGTTTCTTGATAAGCAGACGTCTTCTAATAATTGTGGAAGATGTTTGTCGGAAAACACGTCTGATTCTTGTTTTTATAGTGACAATCTTTCGATGGAAAATATTGCGAACATGATGCAACTTCCTCCTAAATTTTCGTCTGCAGCGCCTTCTCCCTCTTTCGCAGTCTCTTTCTCAGTTTCTTGCATCCATACCTCATACGCCTCTTCATCTGACGATATAATTTGTAGTACCTTCCACTCCGTCGATGCCTATTGCGGAGCCTTCGGTTTAATTTGGTACGTGCTTTACGGAGGCGTTTTCTCAATCTATGTCTCTTATTCTTAATTTTTCTGCGTGCAATTATGCGACGCTGGTTTTGTTTGATCCGGACACGCCTCAAAGCCACCTTTTTGGCATGGATGAGTTTACGTCGAAGAATGACAACACGCCTTGTCACGCTTCTTCTGTGGTACAATCTTGAGATACGGCGATTGAAATATTTCCGAACCCTTATTCGCTTTCTGCGTTGATGACGCCTGACCTTGCGGTATTTACGTCTCAATCTCTTATAGTACCTACGACGGATTCATTCTCTGCCTTCTTCTTAGTGCCCGTCGAGCAGCACGTCTGATTTTGCCAGGTCTGAAGAAAAAAGACAAAAAGGAATAATAGCCAGACATTGATGCCCTATAATCCCTTTTTCAGAAATAGTTATCAGTATTCATTTCTCCATTGATATGGCGTTAATTACTCAGGACACCATTTGGATTAGATGAAGTGTAACAACAGGTGACCCGAAGCTCCAGCAAATTTGAGTGTAGAAGGGTGGGGTGTAATTATTTGTTGTATAAAATATGCAGAATATGTTTCTTCTTAAATCATATTACTTACCTATGCAAGGATAATATACTAAGAATTCTGTATTGTATTCCTAACTGCTTGGCCGGGAAGGGATGGCAGCGTTCATGTATCTTACACAAGGGCATGGAAATGACCCTGATATTACGAATTTTACAATGACAAATATACTGTCAAGTGCTTTCAAGGTAATTGACAAGTAACTCACCGATTATTCATTCTCTTTAGAATCTTTCGTCGAGCTTGCCTTTTTCTTAGTTTCCCTCAATCGCCGCTACGCCTATGTCGGCGAATCTTGCGCCTTAGCCTGCGCTTTAGTCTTCTCTTTAACCTCCTTCTCAACCGCTTTCTTCTCGCTCTTCTACGGGAAAGTCGTCGCTTTCGTCTTAGCTTGGCAAGTCTTGTCTTGCGTAGGCGCTTCTGTCTGAGTATGCGCAGTCTTTCTTTTCTAGCCAGCCTATTTTTCCGTTTGAGAGTTTTCCTCTTTTTCATCATCCTTAATCTATAACGCCTACGACGTCGTCTGCTTCTTTGTTTTCGGATATGGCGCCTGAATCTTTTACGTAGTGTACGATTCTTTCTTTTCACCCATCCTTTTAAAGCGCCTAAATCTACGGTGCACCCTTTTGCGAATAACTCTCCTCCTACGTCTGTACCTGCGGATGTTTCTGCGGATCTTCCTATTGATGCGGTGGACGATGGTAATGCTAGTGTGATGGACACGTCTCATCACCCTTAAATGCTTTACCACTTTGTGGAATGTGACACGCAGTTTCCTGATCCTCCTGTGCCGTACCTTTCTTAGGCGCCGTCGGACCTTTCGTCTGAGTTTCCTCTGGCGACGTCTTCTCTGTCTTCGCAAGTATCGGAACCTGCGCCTTCGGATCCTGTTAAGGCGACGTCTCTTGTGTCGTTTCAGTCTACGATTAAAACGCCTACGTTTGTGCTTTCTGCCTCGACGTCCGCGTGCTCTTTTGCGTATGAATCGCCGCTTGATGAGACGAGACTTTCTTCTGACAACTCGTCTGGTTTTCCTTGATCTACGCCTGAGTTTAAACCTTATCTGCCTTGATTTTCTCTTCAGTCGCCGCAGAGATCTTTTTCTCCATCGCCTGAGCCTCACAACATTCCTAAGGTATGCTTTCCTGACTGCCTTACGTCCAAGCTTCTTCTTCAGTCGTCTCTTCAGACGTCTCAACCTTTGGCGGCGTATTCTATACCTTCTTCTAACTCTCTTCCGCAGTATTCGCATTTTTTTGTACACCCTCCTTCGTTTACGTCTGGTATGTCTTCGTGATCTACGCCTAAAGCGACGCATCTTCCGGCGGATTCTAAATTAAAAAAAAGAAACATCTAGTTACTTGTAGTATATCACAAATATACATATATATATATATATATATATATATATATATATATATATATATATATATATATATATATATATATATATATATATATATATATATATATACATTTACATATTTATATATATAAATAGTCATATATATATATATATATATATATATATATATATATATATATATATATATATATATATATATATATATATATATATATATATATAAATGTATTTATATATATATATATATATATATATATATATATATATATATATATATATATATATATATATATATATATATATATATATATATATATATATTATATATATATATATATATATATATATATATATATATATATATATATATATATATATATATATATATATATATATATATATATATATATATATATATATATATATATATATATATATATATATGACTATTTATATATATACTAGACGTCTTCCAATGCCTGGTTGTACAAATACCATGTCAAATAACATGTCAAAAGATAAGCCAAACACATCAATGACTTGTAAATTAAAAGTAGCTTGCAAATTACAGCTATGTTCAATTGTGAGGTCATCCATGCATCAATGCCAAGGAAACTGGGTGGCAATGGGGCATGCGGACATGTATGCCAGGGATGCCCAACCATTTGGTGCAGGAATTAGATATTGGACTGTAGAGTGATGCAATAAAGTAGGTTTACCTCCTCCTCAGTGCTTTCTTTCTATGTTTTCTCTTGCCAGTTCGCTTTCGTCGTCTAGCCCTCCTCTTTCTCCTCCTCTTCCTTCTAAGTCGTCTTTTTAGTTGTCTCCTTGTCTTTCTGAATCGTCGTCGAGCCTTTCGTGCATTACGTCTCCATCTACGTAACTTTTTCTTGAAGATTCTCCTAAGATGGCGTCTCTTTTTCCTGAATGTTCTTTGAACACGTTTGATATCTTTACGGTGGGTCACTCTTTTGAGGATGTGACGTCTTCTACGGCGGTTACGAAGGATTGCTTTTCTCATTTTGCGTCGAATCCTGCGTCGATGGCGCCGAATACGTCGACGAAGCTGGATCTTCTCAGTTCTCGTCAAGGCCTTCACAATATTGTGCACACATTTTCTGCCACGCTTCTTCCTTGGAATTCGTCGTTTAAGTTTCCTCACATGTTTTCTTATTCTGCGAATAAGGCGGCGCTGACGCTTGCGTTGTTTGCGTCGAGTTTTCTTTGCACGTCTTTTGACGATGGCCCTTTTATACCTGAGTTTGATTATCAGCTTGGTGCGGCGACGTTTGTTTCTAGTCCTTCGTATCTTTTTCTTTAGTTTGTGGAGGACCCTGCGTCTCTTTCGCCTCAAATATCGTCTTAATTTTCGTTTTCTACGTTTCAGACGACGAAGCACTTTTCGTAGTTTTCTCTTGATTTTCTTCCGGATGACTCTCCTGCGCTTGACCTTTCGTCTGTTATTGGTGAATGAAGAAAACACACATTAGTATAGGCAAAACTCATAAATTAAAATCTGAAAATAGCATACCCATAATATACTTTATGTAACCTAGTGACAAGTGACATGAAATTAGTTGGTTATGTTCTTGGACAACTGTGGCTTGCTCTACGATTGCATTTTTTCTATTTAGCCTTAATGAGCAGTGACGAGTATCTAAGTTCCTTTCTTCTTCACTCTCTGACTTAGAACATATTATTTTTACCAATCTATTTCTGACTTTTTTGATAAGCAGTTCCAATAAAGAGAATTTTTTTTTTTAATGTTGATGCACACCTCTCACAATTAGATGTGGCTTTATGTTACCTAGATCAATTCTCAGTTTTTTCGTATTTGGAGCTTTACCATACAGAACTTAGTGAGTTCATTCCTTTAATGATAAAGCTCCTCTCACAAGTTGTCAAGTTTTGAAAAAGGACGCTGACCTACGATTGTAAGAACAAAATGATGCAAGCAGCATTTTGGTTTTATTCAACTCTTTATCTACCGATGCCATTTACTGACCAGACCCCTAGAGCTGTCTTTTGCCTAACATTCCTGGCAACCTTTGAAAAGCATGTTGCCGGAGACTGTTTTTGGGATTGCTGCTCCATGGGTTAACGTTTACAAAACAAAATTGAAATATGAACTTCCTGAACCTGAACTGAAAGGGTTAAAACTTTCTGTCCAGTTTCAAAAACAATGATGAATCAAAGAACTATCTCTATGCACATTGCTAATTTTGTGTAGTCTACTTAATAGACTATTGGCAGGTTTACTGTTGAGATATCAACTTCTATTCAGAATCGCACCACAGTACTGGTAGGTCTTTGATGCAGTCTCACAAAAATATCAAATGAATATTTGCCGAGATTTTTGTCCGCTTCAACTTTTAAACTGTTGCAAACAGGCATCTTACAATTGATTTCAATAAAATAAAGTCAGAATTATACAAATAAACATGGTAGGATACGAACGTGACAGGTTATGGTGGGTGTTTCAAGCTATAAATATGAGCGCCCAGTTTTCTCGGTGCTATGTTTGCAACAAATAGAAGCAACCTGACAATTCTGGTGTTATCATTATGGTAAAAGCATTAATCGGCAAATATCTCAAGGAGAAATGTTAATCATTAGATTATATACGAATCCCAGTCACATATTTTGAATGATCTAACTAACTTTTAAAGTTATTGTCATAGAGCATCAAAGAATTAGACCACAATTCCAAGAGGAACTGTATAGCACGAATGAGTTAAGTGCAGGGTTTTGGTCACTTTAATAATGGTGATAAAATGTGGATTAATGAGAAGACTGCAGGATTGCTATTTATTGTCTAGTTTCTACCAGGTGGATTTATCAGATTTTTGAAAATGAAATCATGTTCCTGAAATTTTCAAGATCTAACATGGTGAATTTGTGGGCACTATTATACCATTATACTATACTGTTAACTATCATATGGTAAATACACCATGTTTGAAGCACTAAGAAGCATTGATATACCTCACCCTATATCAAGAGTCATTTTATAATTCACACTATCTGTCAGAAAAAGTGGAATAATAGCAAAGCAGGTACATAATTGCCAGTCAATAATCTAACTTATCCCATGGCTCAACAATGCACAACGGTTAAAGTCCGTGTGTACACAATTCAACAATGCAACAAACGGACACAAACACGCACGTGCCAACAAACACTTAGTAATAACGTGGCGACAGTCATACAACAAAGGGCAAAGGGTCAAGTTGGCAACGAGTTAAAACATTGAGATCAGCTCTTGTCTTATGATTTTTCCGCTTGTTATAAAATGTTCGGAATAACAAAACAGTTTTTGCCTAGCTTGTTGGTGGATAGTGCAAATTATCCACCCTAGAAGGAATTATGTCCCTCGGGCCTTGCCCTCGGGAAATAATTTCTCCTTGGGGTGATAATCTGCACTATCCGTCAACAAGCCAGACAATAACTGTTTATCATTAGTGTTTAAATCTAATCAAATCAGGCCGCCTTCCGTCTTTATAATGGACTGCAGGTATTATAAGTGCATCTGGCAATGACTCTTTATAACATACCAATCTCTCACAGTTAAAAGTTATTCAATAAAAAGATATACGTTGTGAATAAACACAAGAAGTAGTTACCTTCGACGTCTTGGTCGTTTTCGCCTGACTTTCTTAATCATTTTCGTCAGAACCTTCAGAGCCTTGGTGTGCCTCCTGCGTGCTAACTTGATTTTATGATCCAGGATTCTTCGAGCCACTATTCGCCTCTTTGAGATCTTTCGGCGGTGATGATGTCTGACTACTCTCATCCTCTTCAATAGTTTTCTTCTTTTTCGAACGAGTTTGCGGATGGTCTTTTTATTCTTCTTGCATCTCTTCTTCTGTCGTTTGATCTTTCTTCGCTGTTTGCGGATTTTCTTCAAAATCTTCCTTCGTTTTTTGGGCTTGGCCCTGATGATTTTTCTGACCTTCTTCTTAATTTTGTGACGAACTTTACGCTGAATTTTCCGGAGCTTTCTCCTCTTCAGCTTGCATGTCCTGCGTAAGCGTTTGATGCGTCTTCTGTAGTTTCTCCTTGCACGATTGTAGTGTCGGCCATGACGTCTAAGCCTTCTAAGTCTTCCATAGAGTCTTCGTAGCATCTTTCTCATATCCTTTCGGCATCTCTTCCTGAGAACTTTTCTTACCTTGCGCTGCTTCCTTCGAATCTTGCGGATTCGTTTTCGTAAGACTTTCTTTGCGCGCTTCTTTTGGATATGTCTACGGTTGATCTTGCGCACCACTTTTCTGACGACCCTTGTTGGAACTTTGCGGATAACCTTTTTAACCTTCTTGCGAATGGCATGACGCACTCTCCTTCTCCTTTTTCTGAGTTTCTTTCGCAGAATCTTACGCTTTCTCTTGAAAACTTTTCTCATCCTGTGCATTACCACCCTTTTCCTCTTTATAATCTTTCTAATGCGACGCTTGATGACTATTCGTCTGTGGACACTAACCTTGTGTATCCTGATAAAGTGACGTAACTTTTTGACCACCTTAGTGAATTTCTTTTTAATGATCTTGAGTTTCTTGTGCTGCACCTTGACAAAATGCCTCTTGATGATTCTCTGTCTTACTCTAATTTTTTTGATAACCTTGCGTGCTCGTTTCTTCATTTTTCGAATCTTGCGTGATATCTTGTGTCTTAATATTACATCTTTTCGTGTTAGTTTGGGCTTCCTGCGACGGACAATCCTTCTTCGAATAATACGTCGTTTCTGTCTGTTGCATCTTCGTTTTGCTCTCTTTATACGCTTTCTCATAGTTTTCTCCAACATACATCTATACCTGATCAATCTATACTTATCACGCTTTCGCTGCAGACGTCTTCTTGGACCATGGAAACGTCTGCGCCTTTGTCGAAGTCTCCTTCTAAAGGTAATGATTCGTCTTCTCATGGCACGTTTCATTTTTCGAATGATTCTCTGGGCAACCCTGCATGTTTTTCTTTCTTTGATGCGAAGAGTTTGTCTTCTTGTCAGTATTCTACCCCTTCTTTTTATCCTCCTAAGCCTTCGTCGGCGTTGTCTCCTTCTATACCGACGTCTTTGTCGGATCACCTTGCGCTTCCTGGCAATTCTCCTAACAACTCGCTTTGCAATACGCCCACACTTACGGCGCACTTTGTTTCTTCTCCTTTTGCCTCTTAGTAAACGACCTGCCCTTCGGTAGCAACGTTTTTTAAGTCTTTGGACAAGTTTGCGCTGAGCACATTTCCTCTTCGTTCGTCGTATCTTTCTTCTAATCCTTCTACGTTTTCGGTTAATTTTTTGGGACCTACTTGTTCTCTTTATTATAATCCTATGTCTATGGTAAACATGTCGCCTTCTCCGTCTAACTCGTCTGCCGCGGCGCCTCTTCCTACGGATTCTTCGCGCTGCCCGTCTTACATGTCGTCTTCTTCTCCTCTGTCTACGTCTTTGCCTTCGTCTTTTTTTTCTTGCCCTCCTGGTATGCCTTGTCTTCCTTCGCAATCGTCTGAGTGCACGCCTCCTTCTATTACCCCTTAACCTATGCAAAGCACGTCGCACCTTTCTTCTATACCTGATGCGTCTACGTCTCCTGGCGGCTCTTCGTCTTTTTCTTAGGGTACGTCTTCTCCTTCTTGCAACACGTTTTTGTCTACGTTGCCTTCGTCTCCTTCGACGTTGTTGTCTTTGTCTTTTAGTCTTTCTGTAACTGCGGGTTGTTCTTCTACTTTTGTTCTTCCTTCTCCTTAAACGTCTTCTGCGGCGTCTTTGTTTCCTTCGGTTTCTTCTTACTCTCCTTCTCCGTCTTCGAATTCTCCTAATTTTTCTGACTTTGTGCCGGATTCTTATGATCTTTCTATAAACACGCATTCTCTTCACATGTATCGTATGCCTTGTTCTTTTCAAGGTCCTTAACACTTTACGGTAATGGCGTGTTTTGTGCACGTGTCTTGAATGGACAAAATGCACCAAAGTCCTTCTGACTGTGTGAATCTTCCTGATTACTTTGTGGTAGACAGATCTGAGTTGCCTTCTGCGCAGAATGACTCTATGCTTTACCTTTCTGATTCGCCTCTTTATCAAACGCTGTTTGGCACGTCTACGCCTGCGTTTAATACGCCTTCGAACTATCTTTCTCCTTCTCTTTAATCTTCTTCTCCTCCTGTTTCTTATTCCTCTATGTGGTCGTCTTCTCTGAGGTTTATGTTTTTGTCTTCTTCTACGTCTAATTCTGCGTGCTCTACGTCTGCTCCTGCGAATTTTTCGTCTCTGACGTCTTGCAGATCTTCTCTTATGCCGTATTGCCATTCGTTTTCTTCTACTAAGTCGCCTTCTTCTTCTTCTGTTTCGAATTGTCTTTCTGATTTTCCTTATGCGGCGCTGCACCTTTTTAGCATGGCGACTAAATTTAGCTCTACCTCTTAGTTTTCTCAAATAGTTTTTGTATTTCCTAATTTTCTTCACTCTACGTTTTCTTTGCTGTCTCCTTCTACGTCTTTTCGCAATTCTTCTCTGTTTGCGTCTCCTGCGCCTTTGTCGCCTGTTTTTTCGCTTTACCCTGCGAATCCTGCGTCTACGTTTTCTTTTGAGTCTCTTTGATTTGAACAAGGTTGATCTGATACTATGTTTTTTGCCTGCATGCCTTCTTCTTCGCCTGACTTTTCGTATGTGCCGCCTTCTTCTCCTTCTCAATTTCCTAACTCTCCTTCTGCGCCTCCTCACCCGTCTAATGATTCGGATTTTGTGGCGAATTCGCTTGACTTTATGACGTAAATGCAGCTTTCTTATATGAAGAACATGCCTTGTTCTAGTCAAAGACCTGTAAATTTTCTTGTAGTGATGCATTGTGCTTCTGCGCACTACTGTGCGAGACATGTGATAAAGTCGAACTATTTTCCTTCGTACTATTCGGATTTTTTTACTAACTCTGCGACTAACAGATCTTATTCTTTTCCTCTGTTTAGTGATCCTTCGTTTGGTCAGTCTGTATGTCTTCCTTTTAGTGCGCAAAGCATTTCTTCTGTTTCGACGTTTTATTCTTCTAATGTAACGACGTTTGGCACGTTTTTTAGACTTCCTTTTTCTTGATTTACGTCTCCTTCTGCTGCGATGGATGACCATTTTATGATGATATGAATGTCTGAGAACCCTAACACGTGTTAAAGTTCTTTTCAATTTCATGTGTACAACTCTGGCCCTTCTATTCCTTCGTCTAATTGCTGCTCTGCGTCTTCTACGCCTCTTTCTTCTTGCCCTTCTTTTACGTCTTCTTCTTCGTGCCCGTCTTTTACGTCTGTGAGTAGTTCTTCGACTTCTGATTTTAGGTTTTCTTGTGATTCTTCTCTTTCTTCTAAGTCTCCTTGTTGCCCTTCTCTTTCTGCGTACTCTGCGTCTCCTTCGTCTTACACGCCTTCTCCTCCTTCTAATGATTCTTCGTTTCCGCTTCTGACGCCTGATGTGTGTGACAGTTCTATGGATTGTTTTCTTGGTCCTTCTTATTATACGACGAATTGTTATCACTCGTGACGAGTGGTGGGAGATCATTTGTTTGTGCAATGTTCTTCTAAGTCTGGTTATTTTTCTGTTTGCACGCTTCACGACTTTCTTTATTTTGCGCCTTCTTATGACTCTTCTATGTCTGCGTCGCCGACGTCTTCTACGTCTAGCAACACGTCTTCTTCTTCGTCTCCTTCTACGTGTCTTTCTTTTAAGCCTGATGATCCTACTCTTTCGAGTTAATTTTCGATGTCTTGGTCTTCTGCTGCGTCTAGCTCTTCTCCTACGTCTCCTTTTTCTTCGTCTGATTCTCCTTCTTCGTCTTATCTTTCTCCTATTCCTTCTCCTCTTTCTCACACGTCTGCGTATTACTCGTTTTGTATGCTTGATGTGTTTTTTCCTGATGATAAGCATTCGTTTTTTTACTACAATCTTCCTCAACTTTCTCGTATAACGACGAACAATTCTGCGTCTTACAGTCCTGCTTCTGACATGAGTTATAACACGTCTCATATGATGTTTAATTATTTGTGCCTGTCTGACTACCCTGTGAATGACATGTTTGACATGGATGAGCCGTCTGTTAATCCTTTTCTTGATAACACGACGCCTCCTACGAGCAATGCGGTGCCTTCTGCGTCTTCTTCTCCTCTTCTGTCTGCGTCTTTTACGTCTTGTTCGGTGTGCCCGTCTTTTACGTCTGTGAGTAATTCTTCGCCTTTTGACTTTAGGTTTTCTTGTGATTCTTCTCTTTCTTCTAAGTCTCCTTCTTGTCCTTCTCTTTCTGCGTACTCTGCGTCTCCTTCGTCTTACACGCCTTCTCCTCCTTCTAATGATTCTTCGTTTCCGCTTCTGACGCCTGATGTGTGTGACAGTTCTATGGATTGTTTTCTTGGTCCTTCTTATTATACGACGAATTGTTATCACTCGTGACGAGTGGTGGGAGATCATTTGTTTGTGTAATGTTCTTCTAAGTCTGGTTATTTTTCTGTTTGCACGCTTCACGACTTTCTTTATTTTGCGCCTTCTTATGACTCTTCTATGTCTGCGTCGCCGACGTCTTCTACGTCTAGCAACACGTCTTCTTCTTCGTCTCCTTCTACGTGTCTTTCTTTTAAGCCTGATGATCCTACTCTTTCGAGTTAATTTTCGATGTTTTGGTCTTCTGCTGCGTCTAGCTCTTCTCCTACGTCTCCTTTTTCTTCGTCTGATTCTCCTTCTTCGTCTTATCTTTCTCCTATTCCTTCTCCTCTTTCTCACACGTCTGCGTATTACTCGTTTTGTATGCTTGATGTGTTTTTTCCTGATGATAAGCATTCGTTTTTTTACTACAATCTTCCTCAACTTTCTCGTATAACGACGAACAATTCTGCGTCTTACAGTCCTGCTTCTGACATGAGTTATAACACGTCTCATATGATGTTTAATTATTTGTGCCTGTCTGACTACCCTGTGAATGACATGTTTGACATGGATGAGCCGTCTGTTAATCCTTTTCTTGATAACACGACGCCTCCTACGAGCAATGCGGTGCCTTCTGCGTCTTCTTCTCCTCTTCTGTCTGCGTCTTTTACGTCTTGTTCGGTGTGCCCGTCTTTTACGTCTGTGAGTAATTCTTCGCCTTTTGACTTTAGGTTTTCTTGTGATTCTTCTCTTTCTTCTAAGTCTCCTTCTTGTCCTTCTCTTTCTGCGTACTCTGCGTCTCCTTCGTCTTACACGCCTTCTCCTCCTTCTAATGATTCTTCGTTTCCGCTTCTGACGCCTGATGTGTGTGACAGTTCTATGGATTGTTTTCTTGGTCCTTCTTATTATACGACGAATTGTTATCACTCGTGACGAGTGGTGGGAGATCATTTGTTTGTGCAATGTTCTTCTAAGTCTGGTTATTTTTCTGTTTGCACGCTTCACGACTTTCTTTATTTTGCGCCTTCTTATGACTCTTCTATGTCTGCGTCGCCGACGTCTTCTACGTCTAGCAACACGTCTTCTTCTTCGTCTCCTTCTACGTGTCTTTCTTTTAAGCCTGATGATCCTACTCTTTCGAGTTAATTTTCGATGTTTTGGTCTTCTGCTGCGTCTAGCTCTTCTCCTACGTCTCCTTTTTCTTCGTCTGATTCTCCTTCTTCGTCTTATCTTTCTCCTATTCCTTCTCCTCTTTCTCACACGTCTGCGTATTACTCGTTTTGTATGCTTGATGTGTTTTTTCCTGATGATAAGCATTCGTTTTTTTACTACAATCTTCCTCAACTTTCTCGTATAACGACGAACAATTCTGCGTCTTACAGTCCTGCTTCTGACATGAGTTATAACACGTCTCATATGATGTTTAATTATTTGTGCCTGTCTGACTACCCTGTGAATGACATGTTTGACATGGATGAGCCGTCTGTTAATCCTTTTCTTGATAACACGACGCCTCCTACGAGCAATGCGGTGCCTTCTGCGTCTTCTTCTCCTCTTCTGTCTGCGTCTTTTACGTCTTGTTCGGTGTGCCCGTCTTTTACGTCTGTGAGTAATTCTTCGCCTTTTGACTTTAGGTTTTCTTGTGATTCTTCTCTTTCTTCTAAGTCTCCTTCTTGTCCTTCTCTTTCTGCGTACTCTGCGTCTCCTTCGTCTTACACGCCTTCTCCTCCTTCTAATGATTCTTCGTTTCCGCTTCTGACGCCTGATGTGTGTGACAGTTCTATGGATTGTTTTCTTGGTCCTTCTTATTATACGACGAATTGTTATCACTCGTGACGAGTGGTGGGAGATCATTTGTTTGTGTAATGTTCTTCTAAGTCTGGTTATTTTTCTGTTTGCACGCTTCACGACTTTCTTTATTTTGCGCCTTCTTATGACTCTTCTATGTCTGCGTCGCCGACGTCTTCTACGTCTAGCAACACGTCTTCTTCTTCGTCTCCTTCTACGTGTCTTTCTTTTAAGCCTGATGATCCTACTCTTTCGAGTTAATTTTCGATGTTTTGGTCTTCTGCTGCGTCTAGCTCTTCTCCTACGTCTCCTTTTTCTTCGTCTGATTCTCCTTCTTCGTCTTATCTTTCTCCTATTCCTTCTCCTCTTTCTCACACGTCTGCGTATTACTCGTTTTGTATGCTTGATGTGTTTTTTCCTGATGATAAGCATTCGTTTTTTTACTACAATCTTCCTCAACTTTCTCGTATAACGACGAACAATTCTGCGTCTTACAGTCCTGCTTCTGACATGAGTTATAACACGTCTCATATGATGTTTAATTATTTGTGCCTGTCTGACTACCCTGTGAATGACATGTTTGACATGGATGAGCCGTCTGTTAATCCTTTTCTTGATAACACGACGCCTCCTACGAGCAATGCGGTGCCTTCTGCGTCTTCTTCTCCTCTTCTGTCTGCGTCTTTTACGTCTTGTTCGGTGTGCCCGTCTTTTACGTCTGTGAGTAATTCTTCGCCTTTTGACTTTAGGTTTTCTTGTGATTCTTCTCTTTCTTCTAAGTCTCCTTCTTGTCCTTCTCTTTCTGCGTACTCTGCGTCTCCTTCGTCTTACACGCCTTCTCCTCCTTCTAATGATTCTTCGTTTCCGCTTCTGACGCCTGATGTGTGTGACAGTTCTATGGATTGTTTTCTTGGTCCTTCTTATTATACGACGAATTGTTATCACTCGTGACGAGTGGTGGGAGATCATTTGTTTGTGCAATGTTCTTCTAAGTCTGGTTATTTTTCTGTTTGCACGCTTCACGACTTTCTTTATTTTGCGCCTTCTTATGACTCTTCTATGTCTGCGTCGCCGACGTCTTCTACGTCTAGCAACTCGTCTTCTTCTTCGTCTCCTTCTACGTGTCTTTCTTTTAAGCCTGATGATCCTACTCTTTCGAGTTAATTTTCGATGTTTTGGTCTTCTGCTGCGTCTAGCTCTTCTCCTACGTCTCCTTTTTCTTCGTCTGATTCTCCTTCTTCGTCTTATCTTTCTCCTATTCCTTCTCCTCTTTCTCACACGTCTGCGTATTACTCGTTTTGTATGCTTGATGTGTTTTTTCCTGATGATAAGCATTCGTTTTTTTACTACAATCTTCCTCAACTTTCTCGTATAACGACGAACAATTCTGCGTCTTACAGTCCTGCTTCTGACATGAGTTATAACACGTCTCATATGATGTTTAATTATTTGTGCCTGTCTGACTACCCTGTGAATGACATGTTTGACATGGATGAGCCGTCTGTTAATCCTTTTCTTGATAACACGACGCCTCCTACGAGCAATGCGGTGCCTTCTGCGTCTTCTTCTCCTCTTCTGTCTGCGTCTTTTACGTCTTGTTCGGTGAGCCCGTCTTTTACGTCTGTGAGTAATTCTTCGCCTTTTGACTTTAGGTTTTCTTGTGATTCTTCTCTTTCTTCTAAGTCTCCTTCTTGTCCTTCTCTTTCTGCGTACTCTGCGTCTCCTTCGTCTTACACGCCTTCTCCTCCTTCTAATGATTCTTCGTTTCCGCTTCTGACGCCTGATGTGTGTGACAGTTCTATGGATTGTTTTCTTGGTCCTTCTTATTATACGACGAATTGTTATCACTCGTGACGAGTGGTGGGAGATCATTTGTTTGTGCAATGTTCTTCTAAGTCTGGTTATTTTTCTGTTTGCACGCTTCACGACTTTCTTTATTTTGCGCCTTCTTATGACTCTTCTATGTCTGCGTCGCCGACGTCTTCTACGTCTAGTAACACGTCTTCTTCTTCGTCTCCTTCTACGTGTCTTTCTTTTAAGCCTGATGATCCTACTCTTTCGAGTTAATTTTCGATGTTTTGGTCTTCTGCTGCGTCTAGCTCTTCTCCTACGTCTCCTTTTTCTTCGTCTGATTCTCCTTCTTCGTCTTATCTTTCTCCTATTCCTTCTCCTCTTTCTCACACGTCTGCGTATTACTCGTTTTGTATGCTTGATGTGTTTTTTCCTGATGATAAGCATTCGTTTTTTTACTACAATCTTCCTCAACTTTCTCGTATAACGACGAACAATTCTGCGTCTTACAGTCCTGCTTCTGACATGAGTTATAACACGTCTCATATGATGTTTAATTATTTGTGCCTGTCTGACTACCCTGTGAATGACATGTTTGACATGGATGAGCCGTCTGTTAATCCTTTTCTTGATAACACGACGCCTCCTACGAGCAATGCGGTGCCTTCTGCGTCTTCTTCTCCTCTTCTGTCTGCGTCTTTTACGTCTTGTTCGGTGTGCCCGTCTTTTACGTCTGTGAGTAATTCTTCGCCTTTTGACTTTAGGTTTTCTTGTGATTCTTCTCTTTCTTCTAAGTCTCCTTCTTGTCCTTCTCTTTCTGCGTACTCTGCGTCTCCTTCGTCTTACACGCCTTCTCCTCCTTCTAATGATTCTTCGTTTCCGCTTCTGACGCCTGATGTGTGTGACAGTTCTATGGATTGTTTTCTTGGTCCTTCTTATTATACGACGAATTGTTATCACTCGTGACGAGTGGTGGGAGATCATTTGTTTGTGCAATGTTCTTCTAAGTCTGGTTATTTTTCTGTTTGCACGCTTCACGACTTTCTTTATTTTGCGCCTTCTTATGACTCTTCTATGTCTGCGTCGCCGACGTCTTCTACGTCTAGCAACACGTCTTCTTCTTCGTCTCCTTCTACGTGTCTTTCTTTTAAGCCTGATGATCCTACTCTTTCGAGTTAATTTTCGATGTTTTGGTCTTCTGCTGCGTCTAGCTCTTCTCCTACGTCTCCTTTTTCTTCGTCTGATTCTCCTTCTTCGTCTTATCTTTCTCCTATTCCTTCTCCTCTTTCTCACACGTCTGCGTATTACTCGTTTTGTATGCTTGATGTGTTTTTTCCTGATGATAAGCATTCGTTTTTTTACTACAATCTTCCTCAACTTTCTCGTATAACGACGAACAATTCTGCGTCTTACAGTCCTGCTTCTGACATGAGTTATAACACGTCTCATATGATGTTTAATTATTTGTGCCTGTCTGACTACCCTGTGAATGACATGTTTGACATGGATGAGCCGTCTGTTAATCCTTTTCTTGATAACACAACGCCTCCTACGAGCAATGCGGTGCCTTCTGCGTCTTCTTCTCCTCTTCTGTCTGCGTCTTTTACGTCTTGTTCGGTGTGCCCGTCTTTTACGTCTGTGAGTAATTCTTCGCCTTTTGACTTTAGGTTTTCTTGTGATTCTTCTCTTTCTTCTAAGTCTCCTTCTTGTCCTTCTCTTTCTGCGTACTCTGCGTCTCCTTCGTCTTACACGCCTTCTCCTCCTTCTAATGATTCTTCGTTTCCGCTTCTGACGCCTGATGTGTGTGACAGTTCTATGGATTGTTTTCTTGGTCCTTCTTATTATACGACGAATTGTTATCACTCGTGACGAGTGGTGGGAGATCATTTGTTTGTGCAATGTTCTTCTAAGTCTGGTTATTTTTCTGTTTGCACGCTTCACGACTTTCTTTATTTTGCGCCTTCTTATGACTCTTCTATGTCTACGTCGCCGACGTCTTCTACGTCTAGCAACACGTCTTCTTCTTCGTCTCCTTCTACGTGTCTTTCTTTTACGCCTGATGATCCTAGTCTTTCGACTTAATTTTCGATGTTTCGGTCTTCTGCTGCGTCTAGCTCTTCTCCTACTTCTCCTTCTTCTTCGTCTGATTCTCCTTCTTCGGCGCCTCTGTCTCCTTCTCCTTCTTTTCTTTCTAATGCTTTTCTGCAGTCTTTTTTTAGTACGGTTTAAATGCTTTTTCTTTCTGCGTATCAATTTTCTTGTGGATGTCAATGTTCTTAGTCTTCTAGTGTAACGCCGTATAATTTTGTGTCGCAAGGAAACAGTTTTGATATGATATGCTTTTCTTATTTGAAGGCGAATCACATGAACTTGTTTCGACACTTTGTGACAAACTCTTCTTATTCTTTTTTTATTACGTCTGATCCATCTTTTTGCTACCCTAATCTTTTTGCGTCGGATCCTACGCCGCCTACGTCTCATTTTTCTGATAATTCTTCGATGCATAACAGTGTGCCTTGTGCTACGATGGTGATAAGTACTAATATGTATACGGCGGATGCTTGAAATATGACGAATAATGCTCAATTTATTTTTCAATTTCATTCTATGAAGCTTTCTTCTTATTTTCCTTCTTCTACGCCTTAATTTGCGCCTGACTCTCCTATGCTTTGCCTTCCTACGTCTTCTCTTGCGTGTTTTCCTCCTTATTTGACACCTCCTGCGTCTTCTTCTCCGTCTTCTTCTCCGTCGTATTTTCCTAGCTCTTCTTATTTTTCTTTGGATCCTCCTTTGTCTTCTTCTGACCTTTCGCATTGTTTTTTTTGTATGACGACAGGCTGCACTTCTCTTCCTTCTTCTACAGATGCGTTTTCGGAAAACCCTTAGACTCTTTATTTTTTTGATGAACTTTTTTCTGTTGATTCTCCTGTTCTTTCTCCTTACTTGCCTTTTCCTTCGTCGTACAATTCGCTTTTTGTGTCTGCGCCTTCTCTGAACTCTACGTCGGTGGCGTCGGAGTCTCCGAATTCGTCTACGAGCCGCACGTTTTTGGCGTCGCCTGATAACTCTCTTTTTCAAGAATTTCTTTGGTCTTATTCTTCTTATCACTTTTCTCATGTTTCGCTTGGCTCTTTTCCTACGTCTTCTCTGTCTTCTCCTTTTCCTTCTGGCCTTTCTTCTTGTCCTTCTAACTTTTCTCCTCATTTTTCGGACTTTGCGCCGGATGCTTCGTTTTTGAGTTCTAAGGATGGTAATTATTCTATGCACTCTCCTGATAGTGCGCCTTTCAATCTTTGTTCGGGTAAAACTACGAATGATCCTGATACAATTTAACCTTATTCGTACTTTTCGTGATCGAATATGTTTGCACCTTCTCACTTTGGGTCTCAGCCTTTGTATCTTTCGTCGAACCCTCTTTCTTTGTTTCCGAGCTCTTTTCACAGCTCGCTTCCTTCGTCTTCTGAGCACTTTTCTTTTTATCTTTCTGTTCAAACGACGCTGTTTTCGTCTTCTTCGATGCAAGGCTCTTCTCTTCTTCCTTGAGAGATGCCTTCTTCTTCTTGATATTTGTCTCATTTTTCTGATTCTGATGATTTGGTGCCTGGTTATTCTTTTCATCCTGAAGATTCTTCGCAGTTTTCTGATCCTCCTTCTCTTCCTAATTAAATGAAGAAAATTTCTTCGCTTCCGATTAAGCTTTCTAAGGCGCCTTCTTGCCCGTTGTTTGAGGCGCCTCAATTTTCTTCGAATTCTTCGTCGTTTTTGCCTTAAGACATGGTGCATTTTGCGTTTATACACAATACGGACAGACTTATGAGTTGTTATGTGACTTCTAATGGTTCTTCGCACAAGTCTATGGTAATGACGCACAATTTTCCTTCGGCGCTTACGGCAATGGTGTACATAACGCCTGGTTGTTTTGTGCACCCTTATGATAGTTCTGCGCAAAACGTGAATCTTCTTTCTGAAGATAATTCTTGTTTTGTGATACCTTTTTGAGCGATACTTTTTGCATCGAAGTTTATGTCTGAATTTCCTCATGAGCCTGCGCTTTCTTCGTATAACCCGCCTGGCTTTCCTCACTCGTCTTCTCATCCTTCTTTTCAGTTTTCTTCTTGCCTTGCGTGCTTTTCTTCTGTATGTAATTCGCTTTCTTTGAATCTTTGATATCTTTTTGCCCCTTCGCCTATGTCTCCGGGTCCTACGTGCTCTGCGATGTGCACGTCGAGCTCGCCTTCTAGTCACTCGACGTCGCCTTCTTGCTTGGCGTTGTTGTCTTCTAATTTTGTGCACGATTTTTCTGATTTTTTTGTGGGCAAAGCGCTTGGCCCTGCGTCTGCAGTGTCGCATGACGAGACGTGCTCTCCATGCACGTTTGCTTCTTTTTGCCACACGTAGACTGTGATGCATGCATCTCCTGAGGACTTTACGCTTGACAACTCTGCGCACTCGCCTTATCTTTTTTCGCCTAAGATTTTTTCTTGCCATGCGTTTTTTTCGTCGCTCAGCTCTCCTTTGTCTCCTTCTTCTTTGTCTACTCCTTCTCCTTTGCCGCCTCTTATGATGAATTCTGCGCCTTGGCTTCCTGGGCTGTACTCGTGTGCGTCGTATAGGTCGAACTTTTAGGCATTGCTTCATGCCACGTGACCTCAAGAGTCTTCGGAGCTGGCTTTTGCGTTGACGAGAGCGATATTGCAGTCGCCTAATCTGTCGTCTATTCTTGTGCCTTCTTATGCGTCTCTGCAGTCTACTGATTTTTCTTACCAATGATCGTCTTCGGCGATAGACACGTCGACAACTTCGTCTGCGATGCCTTCGAATTCGCTTCCTGATGATACGTCTTCTTTTGCGTGAGGTCATCTTGCGTGGTTTTCTTAGTCTGCGTCTTTGTCTTCTACGCCTACGTCTGGCCTTTCTGGCTGCACGTATGAATAGTCTGGTTTTGCGCATTTTGTGTAGCTGTTTCTGTCGAAGACGATGCATCACCTTGTGGTAAGTTTTCTTCAAGAAGCGGACCTTCCTGTTCAACCTAGTCACTGAAGTGTGACTGCGGTGTATGATAGCTCGGTGAATCTGGGTCTTCATTGCACGACGCATCTTGTAGAATTTGTACCTCATGAGATAGCGTTGCTTGTGCAAACGCTGCCGTAGGTGAGCACGACGCCTTCGCAGCTTTTCCCTGAAGAGTTTTCGACGGTTGATACGAGCTGCACGCTTTGGTGATAGAACCCGTATTGTGCGGTGAAGAATAGTGGCTCGCCTCTTGACCGCGGTCTGAAGACGGGCAATCTGCTTCACCTGCGCGCTGTTCTTTATCACTGGAAGAACATAGACTCATTTAGATACAACAGTGCCGCATTTAACACCAAAATGCAATTATGGATGAACCTAGCACTATCTTTAGTTTTTCGTTTCATCTTTAATCTTTGATGCTTGAAGCCACAAAAAATATAGGGAAACAAGGACATTTATGTTGTGCCTTTGTAATAAAAGTACGATGGACCAAGTGTGAAAGAGAAAATATTTAAATATTTTTTTCACCACCGTATTTTGGGGGGGAGAAAATATATTTAAATATTTTTTCATCACCGTATTTTTGTGGCAGAAAATATATTTAAATATATTTTTACCACCGTATTTTGGGGGGAGAAAATATATTTGAATATATTTTCACCACTGTATTTTTGGGGGAGAAAATATATTTAAATTTATTTTCACCACCGTATTCTTTGGGGAGAAAATATATTTAAATTTATTTTTCCCGACCACTATAGAAAAAGGGAAAATATATTTCAAGCAATGGCTGGTTGCCTGGCTCATTTTCCTATTGGTATGGGGAGTTATCGTTATATCAATATAGCGAAATGACACTGGGAACCGAGATAGGTGAAACAAGTTTTAACATGTTAACAATTTATCCGATGCAAAGTAACCGTTGCGGGAAAGGTCTGATGATGATGTATACATTGTGGCCTCACAGCAGGATAGTATAGGATTTTTTGAGAAACGCAGCTCCTACGTACACCCACAATTATGGGTGTCGGGGACCTTCAAAAGAAGTCTATATTGGAGAAACTGCGGTACTCTTCCTCCCGAAATACCATTATATCTACGGGTATTTACTATAGGGGATCTTCTATATATACTATTATAGTCCGCAGATTTGAGAAAATTAAAAAATCATGCACTTTGTATTAAGAGCATGAAATTAAATATGTTGGTACAACTCACAAAGGGGAACATTTCAGATAGGAAGGCGTCGTACCCATGCCCCCCAACCCTGGGGGCAGGTTGCACACCTATTGGTCAGCTGCAAGGTCAACCTAACCTTGCCTAATATAAAGGGTCATTGGCCTTCCCAACAATGACATATCTAATATTGTAGGAACTAGGAAGTAGAGTTTTAGTGAGTTTTATTGAATTTTAGCTTTTAATGGGTAGATTTAGGTGGCGCCACCATTAAAATGAGTACTTTTGGTCTACCCAGTGTAATATTTCTATCAATAACTAGGATTTAAAGCAGACATACATTCAAACCAATGTACAATGTTCTATGACTACATCTTTGCATGTAAAACATTTCTAGATATGGGGGCGTGTGTCAGTCATGGCCCTTGCAGTAGGTGGCCCCACCTGTGGTTAGGCTACTAGGCCAACTGATATTTGCCTAATACAAAAGGTCATTTGTTTGTCAATCAATGAAGCATTTAATCTTGTATGAACCAGCAAGTAGAATTCTATTAAGCGTTTTTCTTGTTATTCTTTGAAGGTTTGATATAGGTGGCGCCATCATAATATGGGCATGTTTGGCATAGCATTAGAACTAATTCTATCAACATTTCTCTTAAGTAGGCCCTTTTTTCAAAAGATCATATATATCCAAAAGAATAAATATTGCCATGGGTTACATTTCCCGGTTGTTACAGTCATGACCCTTGGTGGCAGTGGCCCCACCTATTGGTAAGCTGAGAGGGTAACCTAATCTTGAATAGTGGAAAGGGTATATTAGTCTTCCAGACAATGAGATATTGTAATTCTGTATGAACAAGGAAGCGTAAATATTTGTAAGTTTAATTGAATATAGTATTAAATAGAATTCATTATTAAAAAGAAGATCCTCTAGTAAATACCCGTGTCCCGTAGCTATAGCTAATGGTATTTCGGGAGGAAGAGTACCATGGTTTCACCAATTTAGACTTCTTTTGAAGGTCCCCGACACCCATAATTGTGGGTGTACGTAGGAGCTGCGTTTCTCAAAAAATCCTATACTATCCTGCTGTGAGCCCACAATGTATTCATCATCAGAAGACCTTTCCCGCAATGGTTACTTTGTATCGAAAGGAAGGAAGAAGGAATTGGGTTTTACGTCGCCTTCAACAGCTTAGGTCATATCACGACGAGATAGAAACCCGGAACCTTGTTTCACCTATCTCGGTTCCCAGTGTCATTTCGCTATATTGACATAACGATAACTCCCCATACCAATGGGAAAATGAGCCAGGCAACCAGCCATTGCTTTAAATATATTTTCCCTTTTTCTATAGTGGTCGTGAAAAAATAAATTTAAATATATTTTCTCCCCCCAAATTACGGTGGATAAAATATATTCAAATATATTTCCTCCCGCAAAAATACGATGGTGAAAATATATTTAAATTTATTTTCTCCCAACAAAATACGATGGTGAAAATATATTTAAATATATTTTCTCCCCCAAAAATACGGTGGTGAAAATATATTGTGTGTGTGTGTGTTTATATATATATATATATACATATATATATATATATATATATATATATATATATATATATATATACATATATATATATATATAGAGAGAGAGAGAGAGGGAGAGAGAGAGAGAGAGCATATGTTGTTGTGGTGGTTGTCTCGGTCCACTGAGCAATCCACTCTTATATACATGTAGTCCAATCAGCTTTTTAAGCATATCAAAACAATTTTAATATCAACCCTGTATTAGAGGAGCTGTTAACACTTCGTTTAATGTTTTTATCATTTCTCGTGTGTGTTTTTTTTTTTGGGGGGGGGGGGTTATTTCCTCAGCATAAATAGGCGAAAAGAAAGTCCCAATAATGCTTGAACCAGGTAGTAATATCATCTTTGTTTGATTCAACAGGAGAGAGGTTGCATATATTTTGAGTATATAATACGGGGGTTTTTTTGACCGCTTTTTACAATTTTAACCCCCAAAATTTGTTTTGATTGTGTCAAAAGTATCATAAATGCGTTTTGTGATGGTTGTTATATTTTTGCCAGCATAAGAAATACACAGCTCCTATATACGTTGTTCAGCACGGAGTAGTTCTATTATCCCAGTGTCACGTGCGTTTATACTACCCCTACTTAGAAAACGATCGACCTTAAATACTAAAACATATGAGGTACCGACATTCGCTCTTTAATCTAATCGTGTTCTAATTCTTGAAATGATTGGAAATTTTGATATATCGTTAATTATGTATTTTCTCATGAAACAAAGGAGGCGTTATGTCTTTTCCTTACATTACATGGACAATGATTCTGCCTGCCATCTATCAGAGACTAAGAAAGGAGTGCACCCCAGACCATAGGTAATAATAATTTTGTGACTGGGCAGTCAATAGAGAAAATTCTCAAAAAAATGTGGGGTGCCATACACCGCCCACTTTCCAAGGCCTCTGATTCGTGGAAAGCAGCTAACCCATTACTGTGTTACAATGGGATAAAATCATCAACGCCTTGCTCGTTGTGTAACAAAAGTTCGAAAGATGTAATATTTAAAGCTCAGGTGAAGAAAAAATGGATATGTAGCGAGAGGCCAATTACTATAAGTATATGCGCTATAGTGAAGGCCTGGCTATGCGAGGCGTCTGTAAACAGGCATTCATGTGACGTCACTAGAAGACAATGACCAATGAAGGCGCTCGTATCGTTTACATTACAGAGAACCCTGTACGTCAGCAAGCGCATAACGAGATTTTTGTGCTATTCGCCGCAGCCACCTTGTTCAGATTGACCGGCTGGTTTCATATCCACTTGTTTTCATTAATCTAAGAGTTTAGATAGAAATGTTGACAGGATTTGTATTTCCCCTTCAGATAGTATTCGAATTAGTACTTGTTTGCATAGCTTCGCCTAAACTAGTCGAATGGTTTGTGCACTCGGGGTGAGAATGAGTGAATGAAAGAATTGCTAATTACCACACGGCTGCCCCTTCTTACACACTCTCTCGAGCGTGTTCACCTTGGCCGAGAGCGAAACAAGCATCGCTTCCATTCGTCGGAGGAGCTTTATTCCGCATGCGCACTTGCACGGTTCATCCTTTCCGCTTTCTGTCGTCGAGTGGGATGTTGAAGACAACGATGTCGATGACGACGACGACGAAGACGACGACGACGACAACGACGACGACAGCGACGATGAGGAAACGCTGGGTACGCTTCGCGCTAAAATTACAAACAAGAAATACACAATGTATATAATTGTTGAAAGACTATGTTTTCGCGTTACGATTTGAATTTAGTGTTTCGTTATCGGCATATCATTCCACCATATCACGACTAAATAGCCACAATTCGAGTAACCCACTATAGTCTGTCTGACTCGAGTTTGGCAACCGCTTTTTCCCCTTTTTTGTGACAAAACGTTCGAGTTTGCCATCCAAACTTGGCAAACCTCTTTGGAGCACGACTACATGTATGTACAAACATACGTTTTGTCTCAGCTCCACAAAATGTTGATTTTGCTCATTAGTTCCTATTGTAAAATGTGAATATTGCCGACTGTACGATCTCGCGTGTTTGTCTCTTCCGAACAATACAAAGACGCGAGGTCGTATTGTTGGCAATGGACACATTTTACAATGGGACCTAATGAGCAAAATCAACATTTTGCGGAGTTTAGACAAAAAGTAAGATTATACATACACGTAGTAGTGCTCCTAACATGTTTGCCAAGTTTGGATGGAAAACTCGAATGTTTTGTCACAAAAAAAAATGGAAAAAGTGGTTGCCAAACTCGAGTCTGACAGACTATAGACAACCAATCTAAATCATAGCCCGACAACAGTCAGACATATAAATGTTACACTACTTTCCCTCATCACACTATCAATATGTAGAAATCTATATCTCTTCTTTCCATTTCCTACATACTATACATATTACCCATTTCTCCCGCCGGGTAAAAAAAAATCCACCACCGTTAGAGATCTAAGCATTACAAAAATAGCGATTGCGCCGAGAAAACTGGGCGCTCATATTTATAGCTTGAAACATCCAACAAAACCACTCACGTTCGTATCCTACCATGTTTATCTATATAATTCTGACTTTATTTTTTTAAATCCATTGCAAGATGCCTGTTTGCAACAATTTAAAAGTTGAACCTGACAAAATTCTCGGGAATCTAGCGATCTTCCGCCATTATGCACATGCGCAGTCAGTAAAATATCTCCAGATTCCCGAGATTTTTGTCCACTTCAACTTTAAAATTGTTGCAAACGGGCATATGCATCTTACAATGGATTTCAAAAAAAAATAAAGTCAGAATTATACAAATAAACATGTTAGGATACGAACGTGACTGGTTTTGGTGGGTGTTTCAAGCTATAATAATGAGCGCCCAGTATTCTCGGCGAAATCGCTATTTCTGTAATGCTTAGATCTCTAAAGCCCCATTCACACTAGCCGAAATTATGGTGGCAACTTGCTGGCAACGTGGGCGCAACCGATGGTCGCAAGGGATTGCCACCACATTGCCCTCCGTCGCCAATGATCGCCAGTACGTTGCCAGTACGTTGCCATCGTCGTTAATGGTTGCCAACGCTTGGCGACTTTTTCAAACTGTTTAAAAAATTGCCAAGCGTTGCCGTGGTCGCCAGAATCGTGAATGAGTTGCGCAGGAGTCTCCAACAGTTGTGACAATCCCGTACGAAAAAACTATGTGTTATGCATAATTGAAGAATATGCATATTTTTCGCATAAGTTATGCATAATTTATGGATAAACTATTTTTGCCTTATGGCATAAATTATCCATAAATTATGCATAATTTATCCATAATTTATTAGCAGATTATGCATAATTTTCGCATAGGATTCACGGAGAGATAGCATTTTATCTGTTGTAAAAACTGTACTAAATTTAGGGTAATTTTTGTTATCCTATCCACCACCAGGTGTCTCCCACAATCAATTCATTAAATGAAAAAGTACATTCGAACAAATAATGGCAATTTCCGGGTAACATGTTTGTTGTAACCCATATAAACCTTATATATTTAAAAAGCTGATGTTCTGAGAAACATAATGAATCTAATTTTGACACGCTTGCCCTTAGGATATTTGAAAAAAAAATGTATCAAATGTCTCTTGTATTACAAGAATACAAAATGATACAAACACAAGATTTTCATGTAAAGAACTTTAAACATACTCTAGAGTTGTGCTCAATGCACTTAATACATGCGCAGGCACTGCTTAGCCGGGTGTTAAGCCGGCTCTCTAATATAAATATTTGTTATGCATCTTGTGTTTGCTGTTTACTCAAAATCAAACGAATATTTGATTAAGGAAACGTACAGATATAGAGATGATTTTAGCCTCAAATATGTTCAGCGAATGCGAGCATAGCACTAGGAAACAACGTACTGAAAAGAACTATCGAGTCTTGTCATCTTTTATATGTGTTTATATATGGCAAGCATTTTGAGCTTTTTTTGCTTTTTTATAATATTTGAATATAACGATTAATATCTTGAAATAGTTATAAATATTAATAAATGATTCATAGATATTAGAAATTAATTGTCAATACTGGAAAACATTTCTAATATCTATAATTGATTTTTTGATATTTTTAAATAATCTAAACTGATAAATATTAAGAAGTCATTTTCTAAATAGAAAAGCAATTTTGAATACAAGAAAATGATAAGTAAATATGACAAATTATATCTGAATACTAGGAAATGATTTTGTAATATCAATAAATGACTTCTTAATATTTATTTATGTAGATCATTTATGAATATCAAAACATCAATTACAAATATTAGACATTTTTACTAGTATTTACAATTATTTTCTTATATCTATGAATCATTTATCAATACTTATAACGATTCCTAAATATTAATGAATATTTGCAAATATTCAAAAATGCCCATAAATCTCAAAATGCTTGCCATAGAAAATTATATATTAGTAATAAAAAATGATTATTCAGAAAACCACGCACATTTGATACAAATAAATAATTTCATAGTATTTATAAATAATTTTCTTGTATTTGTAAATTATTTTCAGGTATTTATATTTCATCTTATAATATTTGTAAATACTGCATTTATATGGCAAGCATTTTGAGAGTTTATTAACCATTTCTTGATATTT
>OZ012685.1:38026335-38191335 GCA_963942565.1 Maea johnstoni | reverse complement strand
CTAGCTATGAGCACGCGAGGTTATCAAATGTAGTTGGTGTGGAGATTTCTAACTAAAATGGCCTGCGAGTGTAAAAATCTTCAGCAGTAAAAAAAAATCAAAAAAATACTTTTTATTGGGCATAGTCAATGATATCCCTAAAGTAACTCTGAACCTGCAGTAACCATCGCCTGCGTAATTAATGAGAATATGTCATTTGAAAGAAAAGTTGTAAATTTTGAAATAAAGCAGAATATGGATTGGATAATGACTGGTGGCAATGCTATTCTCTACCTGATGACACTCAGGAACCTGGGGATACACCTAGTTATAGGCTTATGCTGCTTATAGGTGTGTTTTGGGACAGGGCTTTTAACTGACTTGCAATGGTACCCATCACCCTAAGTGAAGACGAGCTGCCGCCTCCACCTTTCCCTGCCCAGGCCTTGGCCATACAGTGTGGTTATCAGCAGGATGCTGATCCCCTAGAGATGCGGCCAGGAAGTACTCCGGGCTGTCTAGCAGCTCGTGCTGTACGGTGAAAGTTGGTCACTGCTGTGCTGGACAGGAGGCCACCATTGTTATGATAGAACTGGTGGAGGCGGCATCCCGTCTCCATGAGAATTGACTCTCTTCAGTATGTATTTCTTACATCACATACCCTCTGAGGGTTGTTAATAATCTATGTGTGCAAGTGTGTATGCACACACACACACACACACACAGACACACACACACACATATATATATATATATATATATATATATATATATATATATATATATATATATATATATATATATATATATATATATATATATATATATATATATAGAGAGAGAGAGAGAGAGAGAGAGAGAGAGAGAGAGAGAGAGCAATGTATCTAAGCATCTAACTATCGCTACTGAGTTGCACTCAGATACAAAACTCAGACCGCTGGCAACCCGAGTACGATGGACTAAGTGTGAACGTGAAAATAAATTTAAATTTATCTTCACTTCCGTTTATTGGAGAGAGAAAATGAATATATATTTTAAGTTCACTTCTGTTTTTGGGGGAGCGAAAACAAATTTAAATTTATTCTCACTCCCGTTTACTGGGGACAGAAAATAAGTTTAAATTTATTTTTCCCTGCCACTATAGAAAAGGAGGGAAAGTATATTTCAAATGATGACTGGGGACAGGGTTCAGAAAATACAGGGAGAGAGAGAGAGAGAGAGAGAGAGAGAGAGAGAGAGAGAGAGACTGTCCTACATATATGAGATCACCTTACAGAGCTGAGACAACCTTACCCAATGCATCACTAACTAGCAGACAGCCTATACCTGCGCCGTTCTCATCCCTTCATAGTCTCAGCATCAGGCTGGTCTTATCAGTGCATCTATGCCGCGAACATCCCCCAAGGGGATTGCGGCCAGGAAATATTCTGGCCGACTTTGTTTAGGGCTGTCTACCAGTTATTGCTGTAAAAACGGGGTGAGGTGGCCTCATCTATGTTCGACAGCCCCCCTCTCTCTCTCTCTCTCTCTCACACGCACACACACACACACACACACACACACACACACACACATAACGCAGACAACTTCCACATTTTATCAGGGCTTTCTGTATCTAGTAATTTCTTCCCCCAGTTATACATAGCCTGATCGAAGCAGACTCAGGATAGGTTAGTCGGATGTGTCATAGAGTTTTATAATACTCGCATATTTTGGCTGCTGTACCTTAGTGATAAATCTAATATGAGGTGGATCATCCCTGTGGCAGAAACTCTCTCTGCTGTGTATGTTTCTACTACATATACATACTACTAATAATACAAATACTAATCATAATAATAATGTTAATAATAATAATGATATAATAATAATAATAATAATAATAATGATAATAATAATAATAATAATGATGTTAATGATAATGACAATATTGATATTAATTATAATACCCAATTTGCATAGAAAAGCTTTCATTCTGTTTGATAACAGTAGTAGTAGTAGTAGTAGTAGTAGTAGTAGTAGTAGTAGTAGTAGTAGTAGTAGTAGTATAACTATTTTTATCAATATGAACGTATTAAAGATAACACCCACTCATCTGAAAAGTTCTGGTGACAGATCTCTTCCCTATGCATGTTCACTATTACTATGGCTACAATGATCTACTAATACTACTACTACTACTACTACTTCAACTACTGTTGCTGCAGCTGCTACTACAACAATGTCGCAAAATGGCAGAAAAAGTGACAATAACAGAGGTTTGGTAACAGAGCCTTATGTGCCTATGCAATTTTACTACTACTACTACTACTACTACTACTACTACTACTACTACTACTACTACTACTACTACTACTACAACAACAACTACTACTACTACTACTACTACTACTACTACTACTACTACTACTACTACTACTACTACTACTACTACTGCTGCTGCTGCTGTTGCTAATGAATTCCTCTTCATAAGACCTTTCAGGTAATATATAGGTTGTATGGGCTAAATTGTCAAATAAAAGCCCGGTAGAAGAAAAACAGAGTATAAGAAATTAACCCCATAAGCTGCCTCAAATGACCGGTGGCAGTTCATTTCTCAATACTACTGGCGCCGCCTATAAGTTGTTACGGCGTAACTCATCTGACAAACTTTCCTTCCTGTCACCCAGAGAGTTTTATGGCTCAACACATAATATACCCGAAGGAAACCCGAAGAAAACCCATAATATATGTCCACTGGATTATGCATAACTTATCCATAACTTTCCCTGAATATATGCGAAATTTATGCATAAAATATGCAAAAAAAAAAAAAACACGAAGAAAATAGGTAGATTTCCGACAACACATAGGAAAGGGATAGGTTATGCATAATATATGCATAGTAAACACATAATTTCGCCTTTCCTCCTTGTTTTCTATGCATATTTTATGCATATTTTGCTGAATGCGAAATATGCATAATATTTTTCGTGTTTTTTTTAATTTTATGTGTATCCTGCCCCTTTTTTATGGGTTTCCTTCGGGTTATCTACCTCCCAACAGGCAGGAAATGCGTAAGTTTTCCATAATTTATCCATAAATTATGCATAACTTATGCGAAAAATATGCATATTCTTCAATTATGCATAACACATAGTTTTTTCGTACGGGATTACTCCATGGCAAAGCAGTGACAAACGGTCGCAATGTATTGACCTCAAGTGGAGACGCAGTTACAACACGATGGTAATGTGGCTAATTTAGGTGCATCTCCAGTTTAAGCTTGGCATTCCTTAAAGCATTTCATGACTAGTATTTCATCAAAATTATCTCATAAAAACAATAATGACTATGTAATCGAAGCAGATTCACCTTGTAATAAGTGAAATACAAATTTATTCAGCTGTTATATGGTGGATGAGGCAATGAGGTACTGGTAGTAGGGAACCACCTTACTAAGCTAGCCATTAAAGATTATATAGAGAAAAATTGTATAATAACAAATCATAGAATAACGAGTCTGGGAGAAAGCATGGCAACTTGATGACGTATGCCGGTGCAATCAAACAAGGTGCCATCAAAGTCTTCTTCGTTTAAGTAGCATATGTTTGTCATCAAGGTACATCATCTGGTGGCAGCTAGCCGACTTATATCCACAACATATGTATAATTGTGATATTGTGGTTAAACTACTTTCTAGAGCCAGTTTACTGAAAACTGACCATGTGAGACTCAAAGGGTTGGCTACTAGAGTTGATATCATCCAGAATGGCTTAATTGATTACCAAACTTCTTAGATACATGGCCAAATGAGTATAGGATACATGCATCAGATTTTGTTCTGTGTCATTTTTGTATCTATATGCCATATGTGTCTCTATATTTAGTTTCTTATTATGTAATTATCCTTATGTGTGTTTGTTATAATTTGCATACGGTATATAATGTACTTTTAAAGTTGATACTATAGTCCATAAATTCATACAAACATAGCTTTTCAAGAAAAAATTCACCTTCAGTTTCAGAAAATAAGATGATTTCCAGTGAATGAGTAATATGTTCTTGCAAATTTGCATAATGTATAGTGCTAGAATGAATTATATGGGTCTAAGTTTGAGGAAGTTCATAACTTTGCTCAATCATTTGTTTTAATCTAAAAGCGAAACATTCTTGGTCTATCTCTCTGTTGCGAGTTGATATTAGATTTTTGAAAGTGTATATATACAACTTGTATATATTTCGAGAAAACAAACACGTTTGACTTAAGGTCTTACGACACTTAGAAATCTATTTGATTTTCCTGAAACTTTGCATGAGTTAAGAACATAGTGCTGTGATCTTTAATTCATGGGGGCATCGATTTCGTTTTTTTCACAGGTCTTTCAAAATTAATGCAATTTATGTCACAAAGACCTCCAATGATCTCTACCAAATCGGCAACTGTTGTGACGGAGTTGCCAAAGGTCGCCACCACGTTGTTACCAAGTTGCGAACGTAAATCATTGACAACCTGATGGATATGTACTGGCGCCCTCTTGCAACACTGTTACAACAGTCGGAGACTCACTGGCAACTCATTCACGATGCTGGCAACGCTTGGCGATTTGGCGATTTTTTAAACAGTTTAAAAAAGTCGCCAAGCGTCTCCGTGGTTTGGCAATCATTGACGATGGAAAGCAATGTACTGGCAACGTCCTGGCGATCATTGACGATTAGGGCAATGTGGTGGCTATTCCCCTGCAACCATCGGTTGCCACCAAGTTGCCAGCACGTTGCCAGCACAATTTCAACTAGTGTGAAAAGGGCAGATCAACTCGCAACTGAGAGATAGACCAAGATTGTTTCATTTTAAGATTAAAACAAGTGATTTACCAAAATTATGAATTTCCTCAAACTTTAGACCCATAAATTCATTCCAGCGCGATACATTGTGGAAGTTTACAAGAATACATTCCATATGCAATGGAAATCATCTTATTTTCTGTAACTTAAGGTGAATTATTTCTGTTAAAGGTATGTGATTTGCTTAGTGAGAAGGGCATATGAGTGAAAATAATATTTCATATTTTTCTTATGCATTTTACCCTACTTTGTTGAAAAGTGATACATAAAGACATATTATTTCATAGTTTATTGAAAAAATACCTGAGAGAATTAAAAGTTACATGTACAATCTTTAAAATTTCACCTCCATGTTGTAACTACATTGCCACATTGCCATCGTGTTGAAACTGCGTCGCCAATTGAAGTCAATACATTGCAACCGTTTGCCATGGAGTTTTCAGTGGTTTCGACGGTGTTGCCACCACGTTGCAATATGTCTTTACCATGTTGCAACTGAGGTGTCAATGCAGCGTCAGTGCGTTGTAAGTCCAATCACACACATGAAACTTTTTAGACCTTTTGCAATGTATTGGCAACGTCGTGGCAATGTGGTGGCAACCGTCGGTTGCCACCAGGTTGCCAGCAAGTTGCCAACAAAATTTCGGCTAGTGTGAATGGGGCTTAACGGTGGTGGAGGCCAACAGACAGCATATACTAAACATCGGCGGTAGCACAGTTAGAGTTGCTCGAACTACTAGTAATAGATACCCTTGTAATTCGAGTGAATGGATGGAAGGTGTGCAACTTGATTTAAATTTGGTTTGAATCCAGGCCGGGGCATGTGAGAAGATTGTCAGTGACTTGGGGTTAGGCGGTGATTTTCACCCGGTACTTTTCTTCCAGTACTTCCTCTTTTTGTGTTACAAAAGTCTCTTGTTTGCCATCGAGACCTGGCAAACCTATTAGGAGCACTATGTCATATAGCTGTATTCCTACTTTCTGTCTCAACTCAGTTAAATGTTGATTTTGCTCATTAGGTCCCTTCGGCATTGTTAAATTTGCCCATTGTAAACAGAACAAATCAGAGTGATTTGTTTTACTGTGGGCACCTAATAAGCGAAATCAACATTTTACGGGGTTGAGAAAGAAAGTAGGTATGCAGATATAAGACACAACGATCCTAAGAGGTTTCACTAAGTTTGGATAGGAAATATGAACTTCAAGTAACAAAAAAGAGGGAAGTAGTTAGCCAAGCTTGGGCCATTTGCTCAAAGACACCGACATTCTTCAAAATTCACTTGCCTATAAAGTAACCGCTTTTTAACTGGTAAATAGACTTAATGATACGCCAGTCTTACGATTATTATAAATATCCTCAGACTTCTCACTTTAACCGGTTCCGAGATCCCCGCATGGGTGTTCTAATATACAGGTATCGATCTTTGTGTTTAGATCTATCTTGTATGCTTACAACCCCTGCAATCGTCACTAATGGTGTACAGTGTTGTAAGAGCGTTGTACACGAAGATCTGCCACTTTGTTCCCATTTTCAAGGGTTAAAACAAAGCCTTTTAAAGCTAATCATATTTTTTCTCCTTCGTCATGCTGGGCAAATTCATTGCAAGTTATTGCATCAACGTGTTTTGGTAACCCCTTTTCGTAATGCTTTGAGTCAATTGCCTAAGATAGCTGTTCTCTTTTCAATTCTCTGTTAACAGCATAATCAAATTTATCGCTAAGCCCCAATTCTTATTAGTCAAGGGTCTATTTTTGTTTGTCTGCAGGTTTGAATTTTTAGAAATTGTATCTAGTTTGATCTCTATCCAAAGCTGTTTGATATGGGGCATTCAAGAAGAACTTCGGTTGACGTCTGCTCTACTTTCTATTCTACTTTATGAAGAAAAGTATTCGTCACAATTCTCTATTAATCCGTCTTAAAGTTGGCTTTCAGAAAATGCTGCTAAAACTGACTAAAACCAATTCAAAGAGAAAGTTTCAGAATGCTGCTTTAAAAAGCGCTTTTAGATCCAAATGTTTCGGATGGTAACGTCGGAGGCGGTAGCTTTTCTAAGCGGTCTTTTTACTTAGTAGACCCTACATCTTCACATACCAAAGCAACTTCTACAGAGTCTTCCAGACACACAAAAGTGGATACAGGTGAACTTGGATATGACGGACTCAATGGAACCAGGAAAATTGGTCTGTAATATGCAAAATCCGTCGTATACATATGACGAATACTTGATATGCATCGGACTGGGACCAAGCATATCGTCCGTCATATGCAAAAATCCGTCGTACAGTTGTCCGTCATATTCAAGTTCACCTGTATTCATATAGGCACAGTAAAGGATTCCCTGGCAAAAACTAGAGGAAAATGGGTAGCTTTATACGATGAACGAAGAAACATAAGACAATTCCATAACTACGGCAATAAGCATTTTGGAAACAATCTCTTAAAACGTTTTCTATTTACATTACATTTATTTACTTTTATACTTTTTTCTTATCACTGACATGTTCTCGTTTGCTCTTTATATGTATTTATGATTATGGAGCGATACGTGGAAAATAACACCCCAACCGCGAGAAAGCCCTAATGACTTACTCGACTATTCCCATCTGGTTAGTTACTATATGGCATAGCAGTTATGCACATAAACAAACAAATATGATATTTTCATGAATGTTTAAAGAGGGGATGTGTAACTCAAGACAGTAAGAACTTTTGGTCAAATCTTCCGTAAATATTGCTCTGTTATAAAGATGTCCATATATGTATAAGAGCGCGTGCATGCTCCAGGTAAGATTGGGATAATACACGGGAAAATGTCCTACCTTGAATTTGGTTTGTGAATGCCAATGTGACCACTCCTACCAGAAGTAGGAGTGGCACCTTCTTCATCTTGTGTACCGGGATCCTGCTGGTTAGGTAGGCTACCGAAAATCACTTAATGGGAGCGAGGCATCAGTGGACAAGAGCCATAGTGGGCCCTATGATGCCATTTGGCGGTATGGGCGGGTACGTGGCCTTATATATGGGACAAATTACTCGTGCATGGCTAGTGCCAACACATGTGGAGTTTGCCGCTTCATGCATCACTCCTCCTCATCCTGCGACCGTTTTCAGCAGAACGGAATAACACCTGGCCTCTGCAAGCAGTATTGAACACTTACAAAACACATAATAGCGTAGGCTGAAGTATGCATTCGGTTCCGTGACGTCTGCAGGGGGCAAGGCGCTTGTACTTGTGTAACTCCTAATTCCGATACATGTGTATATGCAATAATGCAGCCTGTGCGTTTTAAAAACAATTGTGTATTTAGGTAAACTACCTAATTTGAACACCTCTGAGATGCGAACGCATTTGTGTGAGCATATGTACTCGTGAGGTATTTCAAAACACTTCGGAATCCAAACATGTCCCAAAATGAACCCGCCTATCCTGATCCAAAGTTGTTCACATCGGAGAGGTTTCACTACATAAGGGTTCTGGCCCTAATATCCGAAATTCTTCGATCAAAGGGAGTATATATTTAATAGTGAACAGCATATATCGTTTGTAGACAACAGAAAGCATGCCTTCTATCATCTAATCTTTTGTGGAAATCAGTCACTTTCTCCCTAATTTGTGTCATTTTTAGAATATAACTGAGGCAATTTAAAAAATGTTTCATATAATTTTGGATCATATCACAGGGGTCCTATTTGATCTACATTTATGTTTTGTCTGCTCGAATAGTAACATTGATACCAAAACGTAAATCTAAGTCCCAAAATAATAATTTGAATTTCATCTTGTCGTAGAAAGAAGCTGTGTGTTAACAAAATAAGTCTGTGGTTTGCCAAGAGCATTCTCTAATTTATTCATATCAGAGAAATACATCCCCTTGATCCGCAACCCCCTAGGCACCGCATGCTAGTACCTAGGTGATGTGCGCCTCGGGTTACGCGGTGTTGCCTGGGGAAGAATTGGTCACGTGATTTTTTCAGCAGGCAGCAGGCAGCCAATCCTGCGGTACACAGGTTATCTATGACTCATATAGTCGGAGGCAGCGAAATTTGATGACGCATGCACAGTGCCGACTCCCTGTCTACTACTCCCAGTTCATATCTATGGTGATAGCGGCCAGTTTACACAGACCGCCATCCATGAGCTGGAGCCTGTCAATGAAAGTACATGCATATGTTGAAGGTTGCCAGTAAGAACCCTTCCAAACCATTTACTTTTCTCTAAATGCAAATAAGAACCTCCGTAGGTTGAATATCTGTGCGAGTCAGTAGAGCACGTTTTCTTGACCGGAGATGCTCAATTAACAGGTTATTCTATACAAGGGTAAACCCACAAACAAAATATTATCTCTAAAGCCGGAAAGGGTACACTTATGTATGTTTTGGCTGTGGTTGATTTAGTTTGAAACATATTGCAAACGGCGCTAATTCCAATACTGTGTTTTACAAGTAAATAGGTGCAAGTTCAGAGAGAATGTAATAAAACCAGCAATGCAAAAGCCAATCTGCCTATAGCGGAGTATTTTGTTATTGTACATATTTGGCATTTGTGTTCTAGTACTAATGAGATGTACACCAATGTTGGAAAATAGACAAAAATAAACTGCTACTGATTATGCAATATTTACGCAAACTAGGTTATGTATGCTAGTTATATATAAAAACATCTATTTATGTAAATGAAGCCTGCATTAACATAAAAAATATCAAAATACGTTACAATAAATAAGTTATTTACAGATGAAAATCACCAGCCTGGATTATTTCCGCACTTAACCAAGAGGTAACCATGTGTTTGCTTCACGCACTTTTTTTATTGTATATGACTTGGGGGTCAAAGGTGATTTCCAAGATGAATATGCCATTTCAGCATTTTAGAAGTACGAATACATGAACATCAATAACTGACATTCAAATGACTCATTCGCAAATAAGCCGTATTAAAGTCCGTTCACTGAAGACATACGACTGCATCTAAACGTGGATTAGCTAAGAGTGCTCTGTCAGCAAATTTGAAAATATATACAGCTAGCTATATATATATAAATATATTTATATATATATATATATATATATATATATATATATATATATATATATATATATATGTATATATGTATATATATATATATATATATATATATATATATATATATATATATATATATATATATATATATATATATATATATATATATATATATATATATATATATATATATATATATATATATATATATCCATTTTTGTCTCTTTTGAGGCGGGGTCTTAGCAAGGATTTGGAAACTCCTTACATACAAAATTCACTATAAGATTCATATGATTGATTAGATAATATAGTGTACATTGTGTATGATGTATGTCTATCTGATAGTATTTATAAGTATATTTATGATCGTATTTGGTCCATTATAAGCCTTTGTAGCTGGCCAGATTTTTAACACTTGTGTTTTGCATGTAATGAATGTCATTATCTGGATTGGACAATAAACTATTTATCAACAACACCAAATTCATATCTGTAGCCCGTGCAAAATTTGTCCTGGTTCTTCTATATCTAAATAGTGGGGAAAAGGTGCAGTTGAGATGAATTACAGTTATCGTCAATTTGCAGGGAAAGTGAAAAGCTGTACAGCTTTCAAATTGTAATCCGTAATCCATAGTAGACAATTGTTATTATAGAAATTATGGGCTTGCTTTAATTGTGCTGAAAGGGTACCTATGCAATCATATTGAAATTAAGATTATAATAAAGATGCCCAAGTATCAATTGTTGGATAAGGGTAATTGAGTAATCATTTGCTAATGTGATGCTGTTAGTTATCAAATGCTTTCAATTGACTTTTCTAGGATTGAAGATGAATGCTAAATTCAATATCTCAAAGAACAATTAAATGAAGAAATAAGTAATTAAAGACAACATTTTATTCCTTATTTTGTACAGCGAAGTAAATAAGGCCTAAAAAATAAATAGTTTGTTTAGGGTAATGTCCCCTCAAAAAAGGGAAGTTAGGTAAAAAGCAATTCAAATAAATTCATTTGTCCTTGCCAGTAAAAAGATGCGTCTGACAGGTTCCACGAAAGACCCCGTGGAACCTCCATGAAGGTTCCTCACTGGCTCCCTTTAGTATACAGTGGAACCTGTCTACATTGAACACTCACGGGAAATGAAAAAGTGTTCAATGTACGCAGGTGTTCAATGTATCCAGGTTCTGATTATTCAAAGGTCCGGTGAAAGATAAACAATTTCAAGGGTAATTAGAGAAACATGATCATTTTATTGCAAAATCTACCATGTCTTTACCTCACTTTCTTCATATAGTTCAAAACTTCACATGTTCAGCATTTGAAAAATATCACTTAACAAAACAGTTAATCTTATATACTGTAAAACTGGTAATGATTGCGTGATTTTAATTATTGCGTTTTAATGCGAATGCATGAGGACGCAATAATTAAAACACGCATAAAGCTGTCCCTTCTGTTTCAGATATCTGACGTCTGGTCTGATTCGCATTAATTAAAACACGCATAAAAGAGAAAATGAAAAAAACGCAATATTTACTACACGCAAACATTACCAGTTTTACAGTATCTCCTTTGACCTCATTTTTCAGTAAAAAGTTTCAAATCAGTGCAGAATGTTCAAAGTAGACAGGTAATGTGGCCTGCGGGAACAAATTTGGTGTTCAATGTTCAAGATAGACAGGTGTTCAATGTATCCAGGTGGCCTCCCACTGATTTTCAATGGGAGTGTGCCCGGGGAGTGTGCCAGGACATGAAAAATTGTTCAATGTACGCAGGTGTTCAATGTACACAGGTGTTCAATTTGACAGGTTCCACTGCACTTGCTGTATACGGTTATGTAAGAGTTATGCAATGGGTTACTTTACTGGCTCAACCTGCACTTGGCACATTTCAACACAAACAAGGAAACTATTTTCAGCAGTTTTGAATTTTGCATTGAAACACACGGTCAGCTAATGTATGAATACCGTTGAATGCTTGGCCACACACTCCAGCTGTTTTGTAGCTGCAAGTGAAACATTTTGCACTGGTCAGCATTTTTAGAACTAAGCATAGCGATGCGAACCACACAGCTGACTTCACAAAGCAACCGGTGTCTCGAATAGATGGAAATGGTCGATAGTTTAATTGAGGTGGTAAACTGTACTTTTAAATACAAGTACATGCCATCATAAACTATCTGGGAAGCTAAGTTCTGATCCAGATTAAAAAATCATATTGTATGGTTAATACGTAGCATTCATCAAGGCACCGTTATAAGTGTACCCTGGCACACTAAGGCAAAGTGGAACGTTTGGTGAGGTTCTGTCATCACACCTTTGCAGGGGTGTTCAATTTTAGAAGTGCTTGAGCACAGACGACCGGTCGTGGCACAACACCGGACGCTCAGTGCGACAAATGGTTCACAAACTTCATATCAGTTGCCACTATAATATCAGGCCTATATCAATAATGGAGTCCCTGCTGGATCAGTAGATAACACCATTACAATGATGGAGTTCACACTTTTTACAAAATCAATCTGCATGAAATGGGAATATATAAAAGGCACTACTGGCCTGATGCAGTCAGACAATTTGTCGAGTACCCATTTACATTCAGAGCGGCCAAAACAGGCCTGACAATTTTGGAAGTAGTTTACTTACAAAAGCATTTTCTGGAGAGAAATTGAAGGAGAAATGTTAATCAGAAGCCAAGCAATAAGTTTCTTCAAATATTATGTGAACCTTTGCTTTATTGCCAATTTATTTTCAAAAGTATGAGTGTAGCAGACAACACTTTCTAGAGGATCTGTGAGTGTGAATGGGTTAAGACGTCTCAATTTGTTTGGCTTGTCGCAAGGTTTGCAGTCTCTGTTACACGCTGGTGTGACAGTTGGACATCACTGACTTCGGAAGTCCGTATATTGTAATTGTAATACATGTAGCTCTTAGTACTACTCGAGCATGGACGGAGTCCTTGTGCGGCGCTGCTGTTTGGTGTGCACTTCATTCGGGTATAAGAGAGCACACCAGTGCAGGCATTTGAAGTTATAGCAGACTCGTGAAAACTTAATCCGTTTCCTCATGCACAGCAGCCAATGGCGTAGGTGTGCATGTCTTAGCAGCCCATCATCGATTTAATCCACAAAGAAATATATTGCAACAGCAACAGCAATATATATATATATATATAGCAACATGTTACTGGGAGATTTTCCGAATTGTTTTAAAGTTAAGTTTCTTCTTATCTGTATCATTATGTTTGGCAGTTATACACACACACACACACACATATATATATATATATATATATATATATATATATATATATATATATATATATATATATATATATATATATATATATATATATATATATATATATATATATATATATATATATATATATAAATATACACACACACACATATATATATATATATATATATATATATATATATATATATATATATATATATATATATATATATATGTGTATATATATATATATATATATATATATATGTGTGTGTGTGTGTGTGTATATGTATGCATATTGTGGGGCAACAATATAGGTCTTTCTTACAATTGGGCATATTCTGGGTCATCCATTTCCACACACAATGCAATACTAAATGTATTGCGTTGAAAGTCTCAAATATGTGCAGAAAGGAGAAGAAAGGTATACCATTAAAGAAACTTAATTCAAAGCAAGGAGACTTCTAACTATTATGTATGCCACCTTTGAATGCCAACTGCAAGCTTATTGACAGGTCTGATGGAGATGTAGTAGTGTATTAACGTACCATCGGCATTTTGAAAATGCAGTTTGAAAGCATGTCTTTCTTCAAATTAACATCCAGAGAGGTGGGAAATAAGATGATAGATCAGAAAGAGCATGGGGGCATAACTGATCCGTGAGAAATGCTAAGGATACCTTATGATTCATATTATTTCTCTGTGTGCCAGGGAGAGATATCAATTTGGAATTCAACGAAATATAACGAAAATTCAATGTAAGCCAATGCATTGTTGAAAAGTGCCCTTCCTAATGTTGTCTCCTAACCATGCCCAGGTAGATGGAAGTGCGGTATTGTAGCTGGTATCAAGTATTATGGGAGACCTTGGAAGTCATCACTAAGTCATTAATCTCATAATCTTACAGGCAAGGTTTGTATACATCTAGCAAAAATTAAGGAAATATCTCCAAACTTCTTTTTCCTTAAAAAATGCATAAAGAGAGCATATGATACAGAAATATAAAGCCAGTGTTAACAATAAAACTACGAAATTTGACAAAGTGTTGGCTTCCCTCAAAAACTTCTAAGAAAAATAACGACCAGTTTATCATGTTGTACTGTATATTTACTTTGTCACATTATTTTCAAGTGATAAAATTCTTTTACTAACTATCAGCAAAATGAATTCCTCATCAAACATCTATTGTAATAGATATGAGCTTCACTAAAAAATACAATTATGATGTTAATTTCTCATCTGCTAGAAATGTGCACAGGTAGTATGTTTACACTATGACCATAGTTGACAAGTACTGAATCTGAATGAACAAAAAAGAAATCAAAAACAAAAGAAATATTTGAGATTCTTTGTGATGAAGTAAAGTTGATGATAGTTAAACTATAATTAATCAAATCAAGTATAGAGTCCTTGACATGGTTGGTCTGGAAGTACAATACATTTACCAATAACTTACGTTTTAACCCTCATGTTACTGGTGACTAATTTGGCCAAAAAAACAGTAAAATTATCGTCACGGAGGTTTTCATCTGAGAAGACTGATCAAGAGCTATTGAATGAATACCAACATGACAAATATGCTTTTATCTGCAAGACTTCATCCGAAATGTCAGGCTGCTTTTGGGAGCTGTGAGTATTTTGGGGTTTAAAGTGTTAAGGCTACGCTGGCTCATGGACTACTGTCTAGCATGGTGGGTATAACTGCATCAATCTCTACGTGACATCCACATATGCTTTCTTCTCTATCAATTCACAAAAGTCATTATAGTCTCCTTGTGATAACTTGTGATTTCTTTTTTATTCTGGTGTGGATTTAGACGTGTCATTGTGCACTAGTTCACATCACTAGGGTTTAATAGTGTAATGGGTTGATATGTATCATGTCAACTGGTGGCATCTTATCATTTCTTCGTTGCTCGTTTTTTATAGTATGAAAGTTATTGCAGCATCTGTTTACTTCGCCAGTGTTGGGTATTAGAACACAATGTTACTTTTTTTAAGATCTATGACAGCAGCAGTCTCTTTGTGACAACGCTATCATTTCTTTTATGACTTCTTCTAAGATTTTATCTATTTAGGATTGTAGTATGACATGTCACTTTGCGACCTCTGGAATGATTTTATCTATTAAGGCTTGAAAGGATCAATGCAGTATTAGTCTACCAGTCGCCTTCACTGATATCTTGTGTGAAGGATACCAATATTAAATGTCACATTTAGGCGTCTGGAATCAGTTTTCCATTTAGGGTCGAAAAAATCAATTAAGTATTAGCTTATAAGTCTTTTTCACTGATATCTCGTGTAAAGGATGTCAGTATGAAATGTCACTTTGCGACCTCTGCCAGTGGAATGATTTTATCAATTTAGGCTTGAAAGGATCAATGCAGCAATAGTCTATCAGTCGTTTTCACGGATATCTCGTGTGAAGGATACCAGTATGAAATGTCAATTTTTGGCGTCTGGAATGAGTTCTCCATTAGGGGTCGAAAAAATCAATCAAGTATCAGCCTATAAGTCTTCTTCACTGATATCTCGTGTGAAGGATGTCAGTATGAAATGTCACTTTGTGGCATCTGGAATAAGTTTTCCCATAGAAAGGGTATAAAATGTTCAAAACAACATACCCCTATTAATTCATGATATGTTCTGTAGAGGGCACCAATATCATATTTGGTATGATTTTTCTACTCAAGGTTGAGGGGTGTCCAAGTTTTAGGCACATACCATTGTTCCTGGGGCACAGCAATTTTTGGTGGGTGCTGTGCGCAAACTCTGTTTGAAAATTGTCACCAGGTGGCACTACCATATCAGCATTGTAGCAATAACGAAGACCAATATCAATCAATATGTGATATTAACAGAAGGAGTTTACATGTTTTCTACGCACACTCTGTATTTAAAAATACAATTGAATCATTAAACAACATCATTTGGTCATGCTTCCCGAAAATATGCTGAGTTAAACTGTGATTAAAGGGTTTGTTTTGCCACCCGCTTTGAGGCGTCTGTCGCACTTTTGTACAACAATGCAACCATTAGACTATTGTATTGATGATAAACGACTTGTGTGGAAAATGAATTATATAATTTCTTTTTAAAATGTGACCGTTGGACACCCCTGAGGTTATGAAAGGATCAGAATATTGGTCTACTGGTATCCTGTGTGGAGTGAGGAGGGCACCAGTGTGAAATGTCTCATTGTGGCATCGGGTATGATCTCTTCCTCGAGTCCAGCCAGCTCTCGCAGGCAGCTATCGTGCTGTTGCTTAATCTCCATCACCTCCTCATGCTGTGTGGAGTGAGGAGGGCACCAGTGTGAAATGTCTCATTGCGGCATCGGGTATGATCTCTTCCTCGAGTCCAGCCAGCTCTCTCAGGCAGCTATCGTGCTCCATCACCTCCTCATGCTGTGTTGAGTGAGGAGGGCACCAGTGTGAAATGTCTCATTGCGGCATCGGGTATGATCTCTTCCTCGAGTCCAGCCAGCTCTCTCAGGCAGCTATCGTGCTCCATCACCTCCTCATGCTGTGTTGAGAGAGGAGGGCACCAGTGTGAAATGTCTCATTGCAGCATCGGGTATGATCTCTTCCTCGAGTCCAGCCAGCTCTCTCAGGCAGCTATCGTGCTCCATCACCTCCTCATGCTGTGTTGAGTGAGGAGGGCACCAGTGTGAAATGTCTCATTGCGGCATCGGGTATGATCTCTTCCTCGAGTCCAGCCAGCTCTCGCAGGCAGCTATCGTGCTGTTGCTTAATCTCCATCACCTCCTCATGCTGTGTGGAGTGAGGAGGGCACCAGTGTGAAATGTCTCATTGCGGCATCGGGTATGATCTCTTCCTCGAGTCCAGCCAGCTCTCTCAGGCAGCTATCGTGCTCCATCACCTCCTCATGCTGTGTTGAGTGAGGAGGGCACCAGTGTGAAATGTCTCATTGCGGCATCGGGTATGATCTCTTCCTCGAGTCCAGCCAGCTCTCTCAGGCAGCTATCGTGCTCCATCACCTCCTCATGCTGTGTTGAGTGAGGAGGGCACCAGTGTGAAATGTCTCATTGCGGCATCGGGTATGATCTCTTCCTCGAGTCCAGCCAGCTCTCGCAGGCAGCTATCGTGCTGTTGCTTAATCTCCATCACCTCCTCATGCTGTGTTGAGAGAGGAGGGCACCAGTGTGAAATGTCTCATTGTGGCATCGGGTATGATCTCTTCCTCGAGTCCAGCCAGCTCTCTCAGGCAGCTATCGTGCTCCATCACCTCCTCATGCTGTGTTGAGAGAGGAGGGCACCAGTGTAAAATGTCTCATTGCGGCATCGGGTATGATCTCTTCCTCGAGTCCAGCCAGCTCTCTCAGGCAGCTATCGTGCTCCATCACCTCCTCATGCTGTGTGGAGTGAGGAGGGCACCAGTGTGAAATGTCTCATTGCGGCATCGGGTATGATCTCTTCCTCGAGTCCAGCCAGCTCTCTCAGGCAGCTATCGTGCTCCATCACCTCCTCATGCTGTGTTGAGTGAGGAGGGCACCAGTGTGAAATGTCTCATCGCGGCATCGGGTATGATCTCTTCCTCGAGTCCAGCCAGCTCTCTCAGGCAGCTATCGTGCTCCATCACCTCCTCATGCTGTGTGGAGTGAGGAGGGCACCAGTGTGAAATGTCTCATTGCAGCATCGGGTATGATCTCTTCCTCGAGTCCAGCCAGCTCTCTCAGGCAGCTATCGTGCTCCATCACCTCCTCATGCTGTGTTGAGTGAGGAGGGCACCAGTGTGAAATGTCTCATTGCAGCATCGGGTATGATCTCTTCCTCGAGTCCAGCCAGCTCTCTCAGGCAGCTATCGTGCTCCATCACCTCCTCATGCTGTGTTGAGAGAGGAGGGCACCAGTGTGAAATGTCTCATTGCGGCATCGGGTATGATCTCTTCCTCGAGTCCAGCCAGCTCTCTCAGGCAGCTATCGTGCTCCATCACCTCCTCATGCTGTGTGGAGTGAGGAGGGCACCAGTGTGAAATGTCTCATTGCAGCATCGGGTATGATCTCTTCCTCGAGTCCAGCCAGCTCTCTCAGGCAGCTATCGTGCTCCATCACCTCCTCATGCTGTGTTGAGAGAGGAGGGCACCAGTGTGAAATGTCTCATTGCGGCATCGGGTATAATCTCTTCCTCGAGTCCAGCCAGCTCTCTCAGGCAGCTATCGTGCTCCATCACCTCCTCATGCTGTGTGGAGTGAGGAGGGCACCAGTGTGAAATGTCTCATTGCAGCATCGGGTATGATCTCTTCCTCGAGTCCAGCCAGCTCTCGCAGACAGCTATCGTGCTCCATCACCTCCTCATGCTGTGTTGAGAGAGGAGGGCACCAGTGTGAAATGTCTCATTGTGGCATCGGGTATGATCTCTTCCTCGAGTCCAGCCAGCTCTATCAGGCAGCTATCGTGCTCCATCACCTCCTCATGCTGTGTTGAGAGAGGAGGGCACCAGTGTGAAATGTCTCATTGCGGCATCGGGTATGATCTCTTCCTCGAGTGCAGCCAGCTCTCTCAGGCAGCTATCGTGCTCCATCACCTCCTCATGCTGTGTTGAGAGAGGAGGGCACCAGTGTGAAATGTCTCATTGCGGCATCGGGTATGATCTCTTCCTCGAGTCCAGCCAGCTCTAGAAGGCAGCTATCGTGCTCCATCACCTCCTCATGCTGTATGGAGTGAGGAGGGCACCAGTGTGAAATGTCTCATCGCGGCATCGGGTATGATCTCTTCCTCGAGTCCAGCCAGCTCTCTCAGGCAGCTATCGTGCTCCATCACCTCCTCATGCTGTGTTGAGTGAGGAGGGCACCAGTGTGAAATGTCTCATTGCGGCATCGGGTATGATCTCTTCCTCGAGTCCAGCCAGCTCTATCAGGCAGCTATCGTGCTCCATCACCTCCTCATGCTGTGTTGAGTGAGGAGGGCACCAGTGTGAAATGTCTCATTGCAGCATCGGGTATGATCTCTTCCTCGAGTCCAGCCAGCTCTCTCAGGCAGCTATCGTGCTCCATCACCTCCTCATGCTGTGTTGAGTGAGGAGGGCACCAGTGTGAAATGTCTCATTGCGGCATCGGGTATGATCTCTTCCTCGAGTCCAGCCAGCTCTCTCAGGCAGCTATCGTGCTCCATCACCTCCTCATGCTGTGTTGAGTGAGGAGGGCACCAGTGTGAAATGTCTCATTGCGGCATCGGGTATGATCTCTTCCTCGAGTCCAGCCAGCTCTCTCAGGCAGCTATCGTGCTCCATCACCTCCTCATGCTGTGTTGAGAGAGGAGGGCACCAGTGTGAAATGTCTCATTGTGGCATCGGGTATGATCTCTTCCTCGAGTCCAGCCAGCTCTCTCAGGCAGCTATCGTGCTCCATCACCTCCTCATGCTGTGTGGAGTGAGGAGGGCACCAGTGTGAAATGTCTCATTGCGGCATCGGGTATGATCTCTTCCTCGAGTCCAGCCAGCTCTAGAAGGCAGCTATCGTGCTCCATCACCTCCTCATGCTGTGTTGAGAGAGGAGGGCACCAGTGTGAAATGTCTCATTGCGGCATCGGGTATGATCTCTTCCTCGAGTCCAGCCAGCTCTCTCAGGCAGCTATCGTGCTCCATCACCTCCTCATGCTGTGTGGAGTGAGGAGGGCACCAGTGTGAAATGTCTCATTGCGGCATCGGGTATGATCTCTTCCTCGAGTCCAGCCAGCTCTCTCAGGCAGCTATCGTGCTCCATCACCTCCTCATGCTGTGTTGAGTGAGGAGGGCACCAGTGTGAAATGTCTCATTGCGGCATCGGGTATGATCTCTTCCTCGAGTCCAGCCAGCTCTCTCAGGCAGCTATCGTGCTCCATCACCTCCTCATGCTGTGTTGAGTGAGGAGGGCACCAGTGTGAAATGTCTCATTGCGGCATCGGGTATGATCTCTTCCTCGAGTCCAGCCAGCTCTCTCAGGCAGCTATCGTGCTCCATCACCTCCTCATGCTGTGTTGAGTGAGGAGGGCACCAGTGTGAAATGTCTCATTGCAGCTTCGGGTATGATCTCTTCCTCGAGTCCAGCCAGCTCTAGAAGGCAGCTATCGTGCTCCATCACCTCCTCATGCTGTGTTGAGAGAGGAGGGCACCAGTGTGAAATGTCTCATTGCAGCTTCGGGTATGATCTCTTCCTCGAGTCCAGCCAGCTCTCTCAGGCAGCTATCGTGCTCCATCACCTCCTCATGCTGTGTTGAGTGAGGAGGGCACCAGTGTGAAATGTCTCATTGCGGCATCGGGTATGATCTCTTCCTCGAGTCCAGCCAGCTCTCGCAGGCAGCTATCGTGCTCCATCACCTCCTCATGCTGTGTGGAGTGAGGAGGGCACCAGTGTGAAATGTCTCATTGCGGCATCGGGTATGATCTCTTCCTCGAGTCCAGCCAGCTCTCGCAGGCAGCTATCGTGCTCCATCACCTCCTCATGCTGTGTGGAGTGAGGAGGGCACCAGTGTGAAATGTCTCATTGCGGCATTGGGTATGATCTCCTCATCGAGTCCAGCCAGCTCTCGCAGGCAGCTATCGTGCTCCATCACCTCCTCATGCTGTGTTGAGTGAGGAGGGCACCAGTGTGAAATGTCTCATTGCGGCATCGGGTATGATCTCTTCCTCGAGTCCAGCCAGCTCTCTCAGGCAGCTATCGTGCTCCATCACCTCCTCATGCTGTGTTGAGAGAGGAGGGCACCAGTGTGAAATGTCTCATTACAGCATCGGGTATGATCTCTTCCTCGAGTCCAGCCAGCTCTCGCAGGCAGCTATCGTGATACATCATCTCCTCATGCTGTGTTGAGTGAGGAGGGCACCAGTGTGAAATGTCTCATTGCAGCATCGGGTATGATCTCTTCCTCGAGTCCAGCCAGCTCTCTCAGGCAGCTATCGTGCTCCATCACCTCCTCATGCTGTGTTGAGTGAGGAGGGCACCAGTGTGAAATGTCTCATTGCGGCATCGGGTATGATCTCTTCCTCGAGTCCAGCCAGCTCTCTCAGGCAGCTATCGTGCTCCATCACCTCCTCATGCTGTATGGAGTGAGGAGGGCACCAGTGTGAAATGTCTTATTGCGGCATCGGGTATGATCTCTTCCTCGAGTCCAGCCAGCTCTCTCAGGCAGCTATCGTGCTCCATCACCTCCTCATGCTGTGTGGAGTGAGGAGGGCACCAGTGTGAAATGTCTCATTGCAGCTTCGGGTATGATCTCTTCCTCGAGTCCAGCCAGCTCTCTCAGGCAGCTATCGTGCTCCATCACCTCCTCATGCTGTGTTGAGAGAGGAGGGCACCAGTGTGAAATGTCTCATTGTGGCATCGGGTATGATCTCTTCCTCGAGTCCAGCCAGCTCTCTCAGGCAGCTATCGTGCTCCATCACCTCCTCATGCTGTGTTGAGTGAGGAGGGCACCAGTGTGAAATGTCTCATTGCGGCATCGGGTATGATCTCTTCCTCGAGTCCAGCCAGCTCTCTCAGGCAGCTATCGTGCTCCATCACCTCCTCATGCTGTGTGGAGTGAGGAGGGCACCAGTGTGAAATGTCTCATTGCAGCATCAGGTATGATCTCTTCCTCGAGTCCAGCCAGCTCTCTCAGGCAGCTATCGTGCTCCATCACCTCCTCATGCTGTGTGGAGTGAGGAGGGCACCAGTGTGAAATGTCTCATTGCAGCATCGGGTATGATCTCTTCCTCGAGTCCAGCCAGCTCTCTCAGGCAGCTATCGTGCTCCATCACCTCCTCATGCTGTGTGGAGTGAGGAGGGCACCAGTGTGAAATGTCTCATTGCAGCATCGGGTATGATCTCTTCCTCGAGTCCAGCCAGCTCTCTCAGGCAGCTATCGTGCTCCATCACCTCCACATGCTGTGTGGAGTGAGGAGGGCACCAGTGTGAAATGTCTCATCGCGGCATCGGGTATGATCTCTTCCTCGAGTCCAGCCAGCTCTCTCAGGCAGCTATCGTGCTCCATCACCTCCTCATGCTGTGTGGAGTGAGGAGGGCACCAGTGTGAAATGTCTCATTGCAGCATCGGGTATGATCTCTTCCTCGAGTCCAGCCAGCTCTCTCAGGCAGCTATCGTGCTCCATCACCTCCTCATGCTGTGTTGAGTGAGGAGGGCACCAGTGTGAAATGTCTCATCGCGGCATCGGGTATGATCTCTTCCTCGAGTCCAGCCAGCTCTCTCAGGCAGCTATCGTGCTCCATCACCTCCTCATGCTGTGTGGAGTGAGGAGGGCACCAGTGTGAAATGTCTCATTGCAGCATCGGGTATGATCTCTTCCTCGAGTCCAGCCAGCTCTCTCAGGCAGCTATCGTGCTCCATCACCTCCTCATGCTGTGTTGAGAGAGGAGGGCACCAGTGTGAAATGTCTCATTGCAGCATCGGGTATGATCTCTTCCTCGAGTCCAGCCAGCTCTCTCAGGCAGCTATCGTGCTCCATCACCTCCTCATGCTGTGTGGAGTGAGGAGGGCACCAGTGTGAAATGTCTCATTGCGGCATCGGGTATGATCTCTTCCTCGAGTCCAGCCAGCTCTCTCAGGCAGCTATCGTGCTCCATCACCTCCTCATGCTGTGTTGAGTGAGGAGGGCACCAGTGTGAAATGTCTCATTGCAGCATCGGGTATGATCTCTTCCTCGAGTCCAGCCAGCTCTCTCAGGCAGCTATCGTGCATCATCACCTCCTCATGCTGTGTGGAGTGAGGAGGGCACCAGTGTGAAATGTCTCATTGCGGCATCGGGTATGATCTCTTCCTCGAGTCCAGCCAGCTCTCTCAGGCAGCTATCGTGCTCCATCACCTCCTCATGCTGTGTTGAGAGAGGAGGGCACCAGTGTGAAATGTCTCATTGCGGCATCGGGTATGATCTCTTCCTCGAGTCCAGCCAGCTCTCTCAGGCAGCTATCGTGCTCCATCACCTCCTCATGCTGTGTTGAGTGAGGAGGGCACCAGTGTGAAATGTCTCATTGCGGCATCGGGTATGATCTCTTCCTCGAGTCCAGCCAGCTCTCTCAGGCAGCTATCGTGCTCCATCACCTCCTCATGCTGTGTTGAGAGAGGAGGGCACCAGTGTGAAATGTCTCATTGCGGCATCGGGTATGATCTCTTCCTCGAGTCCAGCCAGCTCTCTCAGGCAGCTATCGTGCTCCATCACCTCCTCATGCTGTGTGGAGTGAGGAGGGCACCAGTGTGAAATGTCTCATTGCAGCATCGGGTATGATCTCTTCCTCGAGTCCAGCCAGCTCTCTCAGGCAGCTATCGTGCTCCATCACCTCCTCATGCTGTGTTGAGAGAGGAGGGCACCAGTGTGAAATGTCTCATTGCAGCATCGGGTATGATCTCTTCCTCGAGTCCAGCCAGCTCTCTCAGGCAGCTATCGTGCTCCATCACCTCCTCATGCTGTGTTGAGAGAGGAGGGCACCAGTGTGAAATGTCTCATTGCGGCATCGGGTATGATCTCCTCTTCGAGTCCAGCCAGCTCTATCAGGCAGTTATTGTGCTGTTGCTTGATCTGCTCCATCACCTCCTCATGCTGCTCATAAAACTGACGCAAACCACTCTGGAAAAGAGGAAACATTTGTCAACCTTAGATAGAATATGATCAAAGCTGCTATTGTGTCTTGAGTTGGTGGTGGGGCATGGACAAGAGCTTGCTCTAAATAAAGTAAACTGCAAATTTTGTAGTAATTTCAAATACCGTATTACCCCGCATACAACACACACTTTTTTACACTGCAGAACCTACGTTAAGGAGGGGGTGCGTGTTATCAACGGGTACATAAACCAGAACATTTTTACAGCGATTCTATAGACGTGTGGGGCATGGTCGAAAATACTTTGGTGGGTTCCTATTGTCTATTGGCCTGTCACCATGACGACGTTATGATGATTGCCATTCTGATACCCTGAATGTACCAGATCATGTTTGAAAATAGACTTTTCCCGTACTGTTAATTGGTATCACTTGCACACTGACTCTGAGCACTATAAACACAGTACGATTTAAGCCTCTAATTCTCTGAGTCAACGCGGGTTACGGTACTCGGGTCAAGATTCCCACTCCCCAACTCCGCCTGCGTGTTATAAACAGGGCATTGTATTTTACATATGAGAAAGGGACTTGGGGAGGGGGTGCGTATTATCTATGGGGTGCGTGTTGTATGCGGGGTAATACGGTAACTGAATTGCATGCAAACAAACAAGAACACTGGGGCATAATTTCAACCCATTCATGCCTGTAGGCGTATTTGAAAAGTTCCACCTAGACTACTGATTCGTTTAAAGATTAATTTAGAATTAGTCATATCTTCACAACATATTCCAGGGAGATTTGTAGGTCATGTTCTGATCAACATTTCTCCTTCAATTATTTCATGACATATGGTTTGGTTTCAAACATAGTGATCTCAAGGTTAGGACTTTACAGGGTACCATAAATCATAATGCATGGGTTAAAGAGCATCAAAAGTTGGAGAGCATCTTTTTTTTTCATCCTGATCATAAAAGTTGCCATGGATGCCAAATTACCCTATCCATTTGCCAATCTTCGGTGCAAACATACCTTCTAGATATACCTCAGACTTCCCTTTTCCAATTGATACTTGCTTGAAATTTTCATTAATTTGTGCGCTCAGCAGTGCAAGAGATATAGATAGATCTCACCCTAAACATCACAGTTATTTTGAGGTTCTCAACTTATTTTAAAAGCTATCAGTTATCAACCCAATCTCACTACAATAAGGTAAGACCACCAGTAAGGTAAGACCACCTGTAAGGTAAGACCATCTGTAAGGTAAGACCACCAGCAAGGGAAGACCACCAGCAAGGTAAGACCACCTGTAAGGTAAGACCGTCTGTAAGGTAAGACCACCAGCAAGGGAAGACCACCTGTAAGGTAAGACCATCTGTAAGGCAAGACCACCAGCAAGGTAAGACCACCAGTAAGGTAAGACCACCAGTGAGGTAAGACCATCTGTAAGGTAAGACCACCAGCAAGGGAAGACCACCTGTAAGGTAAGACCATCTGTAAGGTAAGACCACCAGTAAGGTAAGACCACCAGTAAGGTGAGACCACCAGTAAGGTAAGACCACCTGTAAGGTGAGACCATCTGTAAGGTAAGACCACCTGTAAGGTAAGACCACCAGTAAGGTAAGACCATCTGTAAGGTAAGACCACCAGCAAGGAAAGACCACCAGTAAGGGAAGACCACCTGTAAGGTAAGACCACCAGTTAGGTAAGACCACCTGTAAGGTAAGACCACCTGTAAGGTAAGACCACCTGTAAGGTAAGACCACCAGTAAGGTAAGACCATCTGTAAGGGAAGACCACCAGCAAGGGAAGACCATCAGTAAGGTAAGACCATCTGTAAGGTAAGACCACCAGTAAGGTAAGACCACCCAGTAAGGTAAGACCATCTGTAAGGTAAGACCACCTTTAAGGTGAGACCATCTGTAAGATAAGACCATCTGTAAGGTAAGACCGCCCGTAAGGTAAGACCACCTGTAATGTAAGACCACCTGTAAGGTAAGACCATCTGTAAGGTAAGACCACCTGTAAGGTAAGACCATCTGTAAGGTAAGACCACCAGTAAGGTGGTGGTAAGACCATCTGTAAGGTAAGACCACCTGTAAGGTAAGACCACCAGTAAGGTGAGACCACCAGTAAGGTGAGACCATCTGTAAGGTAAGACCATCATCTGTAAGGTAAGACCACCTGTAAGGTAAGACAATATGTAAGGTAAGACCACCTGTAATGTAAGACCACCTGTAAGGTAAGACCACCAGTAAGGTAAGAACACCTGTAAGGTAAGACCATCTGTAAGGTAAGACCATCTGTAAGGTAAGACCACCTGTAAGGTAAGACCACCAGTAAGGTGAGACCACCAGTAAGGTGAGACCATCTGTAAGGTAAGACCACCAGTAAGGTGATACCACCAGTAAGGTAAGACCATCTGTAAGGTAAGACCACCAGTAAGGTAAGACCACCAGTAAGGTGAGACCATCTGTAAGGTAAGACCACCAGTAAGGTAAGACCACCAGTAAGGTGAGACCACCTGTAAGGTAAGACCACCAGTAAGGGAAGAAGACCAGTAAGGTGAGACGACCAGTAAGGTAAGACCACCAGTAAGGTGAGACCACCAGTAAGGTAAGACCACCAGTAAGGGAAGACGACCAGTAAGGTGAGACGACCAGTTAGGTGAGACCACCAGTAAGATGAGACCACCAGTAAGGTGAGACCACCATTAAGGTGAGACCATCTGTAAGGTGAGACGCCCAGTAAGGTAAGACCACCAGTAAGGGAAGACGACCAGTAAGGTGAGACCACCAGTAAGGTGAGACCATATGTAAGGTTAGACCACCAGTAAGGTGAGACCACCAGTAAGGTGAGACCACCAGTAAGGTGAGACCATCTGTAAGGTAAGACCACCTGTAAGGTAAGACCATATGTAAGGTAAAACCACCTGTAAGGTAAAACCACCTGTAAGGTAAGACCACCAGTAAGGTAAGGACACCTGTAAGGTAAGACCATCTGTAAGGTAAGACCATCTGTAAGGTAAGACCATCTGTAAGGTAAGACCACCTGTAAGGTAAGACCACCAGTAAGGTAAGACCATCTGTAAGGTAAGACCATCTGTAAGGTAAGACCATCTGTAAGGTAAGACCACCTGTAAGGTAAGACCACCTGTAAGGTGAGACCATCTGTAAGGTAAGACCACCAGTAAGGTAAGAACACCTGTAAGGTAAGAACACCTGTAAGGTAAGACCATCTTTAAGGTAAGACCATCTGTAAGGTAAGACCATCTGTTTGTCATACAGAAAAACACATGCTACTGTAAAACCTGAAATGTGCATGTTCATTCCTATAAGTATCACAAGAAGATACCAACTACATATGTACTGTGTTAACAGCACTAGTCACAATTCCTTTTCATGCAAATTATAATATTTTGGAAATCTATTAACAAAAATAATGCATTTAAGGATAAAATGTTTATTTGTAGACATACAAATGGCTGAACTGAAGGATCCCGGACCCATCCTTATCAGGAAGAAATCGAGGGAATATACAAAAGAAAACTATTGATTCTGGGGGGTCCGGGATATTTCAGTTAGGACAGCTGATCGCTCGGTAAGTAGACCTTTATTGTGTTAATTTATTGAGTTAGGGTCCTGCACGGCAAGATTATAGGGGGCTCATTATACATATCATAATGTTAGGGCCCTGTGGGGCTAGATTATAGGGGGAATGAGTATATATATGGGGTCTTTCTTCCTTTAAAGGGTGGGTCCGGGATACTTCAGTTAAGCCATACAAATAAATAAAACACAATAATTCACACAAACTGAATAAATGAATTTGTCAATCAACAACCCGTACAGTAATTAACATAGATCTTTGCTTTCAATAAACGACACATGGAGCATTCCTGAAAATTTGATAAACTTTTTCTTGATTTTTTTTTCAAAATATAGTAGTAAAATTAAAACATTACCCAAATAAGCATTATGTGGATGCAACTAATTTATTGGTAAATATAAACAAAGAAGAGTTTATTTCTAGTAATCATTGTTTGCTTAATATTATGATAATTGATATCATAATATGTAATGACTGCCACGTCAATTTGAAACGCGCGAAACACCAAACTCAGTTTACAGGCACAAAGGCAAAATTTTATGATAATCAATACATGATGACGGACCCAACTCTAGTATAGATCAATTCAACTTAAAATTTCCAATGCTTTTTTGTTTTTGATATTGATGCATGTCAAACTTCTTTCCTAATCAATCGGCAGCTGTCGACTTTAGTTTATGATTATTGATATTTCTCGGAAATTCCATTGCAGAGAAACAAACCAGGCCTGGGCACAGCAAAACTAGACAATTAAAATATCATTGCAATATTTTGGGTTAAAGAATCTGCGATGACACTCATCATGTACATTAATGAACACTTGCTTAACCCATTCAATGCCACACAGGGATATGTGTGTTTGTGTCACATAACCTAGAGAAACATGTAGGGCTGTGCTCGATTGCCGGGACATTGAGCACTCGAGAAAGTCTCATGATCCATGCTCACCATCTTCTGACATCGAGCGACAAACACGATACACCCCCCCTAACCCTACCTCATTTGAACCACTACTTAACGGCTTAATCCCCCCCCCCCCCCCTCGCAAAAAAACGGTTGATGAGCACAGCCCTAGAAACATGTATGCACAATATGCATGCAGGATAATCAAAATCACTTAAAGAAGAGCCTGGCTCACAAATCTAATAGAATCCCTAGATAGCAAAAAATTTGACAATCTGCTGTCAGAATGTTGTGCTCAATTCAAGGTTAATTTTGATGTGTCAGATAACTTTGGTGACAATTCAGCATCAGCCATTTGTGGGAAAAATTACAATTTGGACCTGCAAGGGTTAAGAGTCACTTTTTCATATTTTATTTAATTTGCCATATATTAAATTTTCACCCTCCGTAAGGGCGATCTGGAGAATATTTCAACTCTCCTGCAAATAGTCCAGTTTTACAGAAGGGTATATGTCTTTCAAGGCTCAGGGTCTGAAGGTTGCAAGGGGTTTAGAATCACAGCAGGATTTCTCTCCAGAGCTTCCTCACATTTGCTTTAGAGCATTCTAAATGGACATAGCAGAGTAAATATGGGTTAACAGATTCAACCTCAGGCCACCTTTTATTCACTGTTAGTTTCCCAAATTTGTCTTTTACCCTTTTGTCTGGTTTAGTGGGAGGGAAACAAAAATACAAATAAAAACATGTTTTTATCTGAATATCTGCATCACTGAGTCAACAGATATCATGTTTACATATATGTCCTACATTTGAGATCCTCTAGGGTGCAGGCAAAGGGGTCCAAGATTTCCCCACATACTGCTAGCCATCTCTCACCACTGCCTGAGTTGGAATCAGACATGAGGTATGTGGAAATGTTGCCAGTGACTTAATATCACTATATGGCAGAAAAATACAATTAATGAAATTCCACTCTAAATCACAGTGTGTATTATATCATTTTTCGCTTCACAAGCAAAAGCACTGTCAACATGTGTTAATCCTTATGCTGCTGCTGGCTAATTTGACCAATACAAAATGATACAAAAAATTTAAAAAGATGACTGAAAACCTTGCATGTGGGAACTCATCTGAGAGTACTCAGCATGAATTATCCAATGAATACCAACATCAGAGGGTTTAGATGTTCTTCAAAAATCGTTGTGTTCTAGTGTTTGGGTGAAAGTAGCCTTAGCATTGGAAGGGTTAACCCACTGATACTCAAGAGTTTATCTTGAAGGTATCGTCTGCTACTTTCATACTTTTGGTAATAACTTGTGAATAAAGGGAAAGTTCACAAAATATTGGAAGAAGAGTTGTTGTTTGGCTTCCAATCAACATTTCTCCTTAAAAGGTTTTCAAGAAAATGCTTTGAAAGTAAAATATTTCCAGAATTGTCAGACCTCTTTTAGCCGCTCTGAGCGTAAATGGGTTAATAAGGTATCATCAAGATACTTACAAAGTCTGGAGGTTCCGGGGTTGGCTCCCTTGGAAATGTCCTGAAATTAAAAGCAAATGAATAACTTATTTGGGAAACTCTGGTCATGAATGTGCAAGATTCAACAAAAGCACTAACTGAAAGCAATAGCATTAACTGAAAACAATTACACTAACTGACTAATAAGATTTTAATGAAAAGCCAGAACTTCTCAGAAGGGCTAGCAAAAGGTCCACTTCTGAGACCAAACTTGGAAATTTGATGTGCTGATAGCATTTATAAGAATATTCAGTGAGAATAAGGAGTCTCTCCTGCCCTTAACTGAGAATGCCTATGTAAAGAGAAATTACTTTTCCATAAATAGCAAGTATTCCATCAATATGCATCAGTAACTACTTAGGGATAGGTACTAGTAGCAGTACTCAATACTATCCCAAATACCGGCATCAAATATACCTACTGTACGTGTACATCCATTATTTACTTAATTGCTGCCCGAAAGTACTCCCTACAAAGGCAGTGTGTAATCTATCGCGTGAATTAACTAAGCGACAGTGCTGAATTTAACAAAGTTAGGCCCTTGGGCTGCAGGCAGTATCATTAAAATATTAAGGTATTGCAGGGCTCTACGGTCCCCAGAATGGCCAGGTAGGTTGGCGGGGCTACCTGAGCCCAAAATCAGGTAGTCCCGCCAGCATTTTAGGTAGTCCCGCCATTTATTCCAAAAAGGCAAAAAGGTTCTTTTTCCCCCTTTTCATGTTAGTAATGGTACTTATGCTTTTTTCTTCTATTTTTAAGGTTGCATGCTTAAGGAATGCTATATTTTTCTTTTTTTCGCTATCATTTTGTTGGATTTTAGTGGGGAACTTCCCCAGGATTCAGGTAGTCCAGCGGGACTACCTGAATCCAACTTTAGGTAGCCCGACAGGGCTGTTTTTGGAATTCAGATCTCCCGGGAGATGGGACTATGCTATATGTTGAGCCCTGTATTGTATCATTAAGGAAATATTGGTATCAATAGTGTATCGTAGTGTGAACATTTGAAAGGTGCAGTCCCTATACCTTCTATACATGTACATTCATTATCTAAAAGATTTAATTCCCTAACTTGGTAATTTTGGTCAGGACAGTAAAGGTCTGGGTATAGTAAAGCATTCAGGTGGAACTATTCCTACTTGGCCAGTGAAAGCTTTTGTATGTATTTGGCTTATATATTATGGGTTTAACAACTTACACTTATAGGATAGCTTAGAGAGATATTGAAAGTTTTTTTCCCATATCAGCAAAATTAGACTAAGGCTAAATATTTCAGTCAGCTGTTTTGAAAATGGCTGCTTGACTTTATTTCTCAAATAATTGAATCCCTATTGATAACTGCTGCAGTCAGCAAATTCCGCTAGGACACCTATAAACAGGATATTCAATAGGCAACGGCTAATTAAGCAGCACAGAATGAGTTCATGCGGAAGTTTCAGATTTTCTGCATGGGCGCTTCTTATATTGTTTGTAGTCGAAACAAAAATAATAAAATATCGATAGGACTTTCAGAAACATGTGGAGTAATGCGCAGTAAGTTGACAGCTGGTATATTCAAAAAAATGAAAATAATACACATTTTATAGATCATCTGCCCCCTGATCTACCAACAACAAAATTAACCTTTTCATGATCAGAGTCCTAAAGTGGTCCACTGCATTTTTAAAAATCTGGATGAGATAAAAGTATGATGCAAAATACAGTATTTGCATCTAAATTGCTCTTGAAGATCATGGAACAAATGTTCATCCAAAATTTCCAATGACTTCATCCTCATGACCAAATCAAGTTCTTAAAGTTTTACACTTTAAGTACCCCTTGAAAAGAAAAATTCGGATTTGTAATAATTTGGAAAATAACTTGTGAATTATTAAGCACGGATTCACATATCATTTGAAAGAAAATTTTCGGTTGAGTTGTTTTTTTAATTAATATTTCTACTTCAAGATTTCTAATTTCAAAAGAAGCACTTGTAAGACAAATAGCACCATGATAGTAATTATTAATCTGATAGATATACGGATCTATCTTGCTAGCATATGAATTTTGAAATAAAATCAGTATAAATGAGATATGACTAAGATAATCAAACCTCTTTGTAATCCCCCTATGGTGGTTAATTTGACCAATACAAAATTATGTAAATAACCTATCACATGGATACTCATCTGATAGTACTCAGTGAGAGCTATCGGATGAATACTAACATGACAGGGTTTAAATCGTTTTCAGAAAATCTTTGCGTCCTTGTGCTTTGGACAAAAGTAGCCTCAGCATTTGATGGGTTAAATCTACTTTACCAGCACACATACCTTTCACAGACTTTTGCGATGTGATACAATTTAAGGGCTCGGGACTATATTGCTTACTTTCAAGGCAACCGTATTAAAGTAGATTTCAGCATTGCTAACTTTAAAAAGTTAGCCAGTAAATAGAAAACTGCCTTCCTGTCAGGAGGTCCATGTAGCAGATTAGTTGATATCATACCCTTACATAGTACATGTTAACCCATTCACACTCAGAGTTCCTTTTGAAGGTGTCGTCTGCAACTTTCATATTTTTTGAAATAACTACGGAATTGAGCAAAATTGAGCAAAATATTTGAACGAGAGATGACATGTGACTTTTAATCAACATTTCTCCCTCAAATGTTTTCCAAAAACTGCTTTTGTAAGAGAAATATTTATCAAATTGTCAGGCTGGTTTTGGCCACTGTGAGTGCAAATGGTTAAACAGATGTTCAACTCTTTGATGCATAAGATTTACTTTTACAATTGGCGCCTCGTTCTTTGATACTTTTGATGATAACTTGGAAATTAAGAATGACTTCACAAATTATTCGAAGTGGAGTTGTCAGTAATGATCTGATGAACATTTCTCCTTCAAATATTCTCCTAAATATACTTTATGCCGAAAGATTTCACAAAATTTGTCTAGCTGCTTAATTGCTGCTGTTAGCCTTAATGCGCTAAAGATAACCTTACCTTTTCTCATTTGTTATTAGTATTTGGTATTGCACTGAGTACCAGTATCTTTCTCTAGGCTGGTTGCACAAAGCACCTTATGTTAACCCTCATACTGCTGGTGGCTAATTTGACCAATATAAAATGGTGCAAAAATGGTAAAAAAAAAGACTGAAACCCTGGCATATTGGTACTCATTTGAAAGTACTCATTGAGAGCTACCTGATGAATACCAACATAACTGGGTTTAGATGGTTTACAAAAATTGCATCCTTATGCTTTGGACAAAAGTATAGCATTAGCATTGGAAGGGTTAACCTTTTTAAGGCCTCGTCTTCCTTTAGATCTCTCATAATGATTGCATAATACTTTACTCATTCAAGCATAGAGATCTCTTTGAAAAGCTTCATCTGCATTCATGATACTTTTATAAATATCTGTGGAAACATGTATGAAATGGAAAAAATATTTTAAGGAGTTCTGTGTCGGTTAAGAATTCACATTTCTCCTTCAAATACTTTTTAGATATAATATAACTTTTGTTTAAGATAAAATGCCCAAATGGTCAGGTGGTTTTGGCCACTACAGGCATGAATGGGTTATCAAAATAATGAATGAATTTAGCAATGAATTCCAGGTTGGTATGTGATTTACATTTTTATTTCAAATATATTCACAGATATTCTTTTTGCTTATAATATATCACTAAAACAGACTAAAAACAGTCAGACATGTTCCAGACATGTGATACTTTGAAATGGGTTAGGGATACGTAAGGTAGACCTTTATGCTAGGAGTTTCCTAAAGTTATTTCCAAATATGGGCATGTATCTTCTTTAACCCAATTATGCATGTCGAAGCCAAAACTGCCTGACTATTTAAAGATCTTTTTTTTACTAATGCAATTTCAGGAAATATTTGAAGGAGGAATGTTAATCAGAAACTGATAAACAACAAATTCTCTATTTTTAAAAAAAATACTAATTCCTATGTTATTGTAAAAAGAAATATAGATCCAGATGTCCAATATCAACAAGATCTGCTGGCATGAATGGGCCATGTTTAAATAAAGATCACAGCATACTTTAAAAGTTATGGCACTTATTAATGAATTAAAGTCACCAACCTACCTTTCCAAATTTTCAACTTTTTGTAATGTCTCCTCAAGAGTTTTCTGAAGTTTGGTCAAATCAGCTTGGTACTGCACAACTAAACAGTCACTATCATGGCTTCCTATTCCTGAAATAGAGGAGATTTATTTTCTTAAAAAAACTTATTAAGATTTTAAAACTAGGTATCATAGAAGTTTGGCTGTTATCATTTCTTTGTGAGAAGACAGGAATTCAAATAACATTCCTAAACCCGGAAACTAGAAGTAGCTTACCTATCACTAAGAAATACTTACCTGTTCATATCTTAAGGCTTTTGATGCCAATCGCTCCACCTAACAATCAGAGAAAGTTGGTTCTCTCAGGTGTCAAGAGGTGGCGCTGTCCAATGCCCTCCATCTTGAAACCTCCAGTTAAAAGCTTTCACAAGTGACAGGGGTAGTACTCCAGGAATGGAGACTCTGGTGGCAAGCCTCAAAGGCAGCCTTGGATAAATGGGCAAATGTCTTGGGAAGATCCCAGGTAGGTTTTTAAGTGCCCGGATGGATTCACAGACAAGATTCTCCATGCAACCAACCAGAGCTTAATTGCTGGACTCTGAGTAGAACTCCCCTGTTTTGGAGTTCTTCAGGAGATTCCACCTGTCCGGTGAACTCCTGGGGAGGACTACCTGCAGCCTGGGCATTAGATGGAACTATATCTGACTGTGCCAGAATGGAGGTGGGTGTGTAACTATGTGTGTACCACAGAGGCGGCGGTGAAGGTCAACGGTTTGTCCTCGACAAAACCTCATGGCCCACCTACTACACTTTTCTCCAACACACTAGGTCCTTGATCCACAGCAACTAGAAGTGACTTTTAGACATGGGAGCAGTGACTTAGCCAGGACCTGTCCAGCTTGTCTTTTTGACAGGAAGTTTCATGAAAAATCCTTTTTACACAGGCAAAAGTCTATATATTATATACAGAATTTTCATTTTTGATGTCTTTAGGGGTAATAACCACATCCATTCTTTACTGACTATCTTCTAAGACATGGATGAAGTGTAAACAGCCCTTTTTGACACAATAGTCTAGTAGTAAATATATGGAAGTTGGTATAGAGATTTGAAATACCTGAGTAGCTAAATCTGCACAGGCAGAAATTTTGTGATCGCTGTTTTGAAAAGAGCTTTTGTAAATGCTGGCTAAGACCCTGCACAGGAGGAAATGGTTCTCTTTTAAGAAGAGAAGTGTTTAGCCAAAATCAAAGAGTCAAAGTAGTTTCATATGTAACCCATTCGTGTGTGAGGAGTTCCTGGATAAGTGTCACCTGAATCTATGATACTTTAAACCCTTTTGCTGCTCATTGCTAATTTGGTCAATATGATGCTGTCAAAAAGCAGAGGAATAACTGAAACCCTGGCACATATCATATGGGTTCATTTCTGATAGAACTCTGCAAAAGCTTTCAAATAAATACCAACATGACAGGGTTCAGATGATTTTCATAAATATTTGCCTTCATGTGCATTGGGCATAAGCAGCCCCAGCATCAGAAAGGTTAACAATAACTTAGAAATAGAGATTATATTCACAAAATGTTTGAAGAGAATATGAATATATTAAGTCCTTGAATACTGAAAACAGAATAATTTCAGTTATGCAGACAATATATTTATCCTGACTCCTCCTTTATCATATATTTCGACTTGTGAGTTATATGCGATAGAAAATGATTTTATATATAGTGTAAATAAACAATATATGATCTTTGAGCACTATTTATGAGAACATCTGAATTCACATCATTTAGGATATAAAACGTCAATACAGATCATTATGCGGCAGAGCGAACATGTGTGTGTGTTAAAAAGTGAGTTAAAAATCTGGGCCGAGGTAATTGCCCCCTCCAACTCCCATCTCAGCCTGTGAAAATTAACTAGATAAAATTAATAGGAGTGTTTTCCTGTTATTTGTTTAAAATTCCATTACTTAGCATGGCCAGATGGATTCAGTCATCCATTAAACTGCAGAATGCTTGAAAATGGAAAACAAAATAAATCAATAACACATGTTTTCTCACAGCGCAATGAAGTTCAATAATAATGATATGAGGGCTACGTTGAAAATATAGATGGCAGCACCTGTTAGTGTAGGTGAGTCAATGACTATTTAATACGGGGGTGGAAATGAACTGTGTGTACAGCATTGGCCGTATGGGAAGAAAAACCTTCCCTGATCTAATATGGATGTCAGGAGTTTTCTAGTTATTAGACATATAAGGATGTGTAGATTTGAGAAAAAAACTAATAAAAAGCCAGCTCGGCTACCACTTCCCAACCACTTGGTTAACACTTGAGAGTCATCTGACTACCACTTGGCAATATTTTGGCTAACACTTGCCTTATACATGGCAGCTAAAATGTGCAGAGACATAGCTGATCTAATGCATGCTTGAGTGACAGGACTTGGTGCAAATAAAAAAGCAGATTACAAGATGCAAAATATTCCATCAAAACCAATGAATATAAAATATATTAGTCCAGCTGTGGTACTGTCAAGAGCACCCCTTCGGTACTATCATTTCATGAAAGCAAATACTAGCATTGTACCCTGTTTCATCTGAAATGGCACTTCCCCTATTACATGTACAGTAAAGGTAATTAATTCCTGGACCAGTCGACAAGTCATCTCCTGGAGACTGGTTGCCTGAGCAAGAAATTCACTAGAAGGGGTATTGGCGATTTTCCGGTTAGCTGCACCCCATACGCGGTGCCGATCGTGGCAAAAATACAAGGCCACTCAGAGCTATTTCACACTCCTTTGTCTTTTGTTTATGCTATGTCTGGTTGGACGCTTGAGCGATGGCACGCTAAGGACTGACTGAAATGGTGGAAGACCAATAGTGTGTGGTGTTCAAGCTCTAGAAAATAAGGACAATTCACTGTCTGTGCCGATATGTCATGTAAACATTTGTGTTTACGGGGTAGGTTAGGGAGGTTCAGAAGGCCAGAAAACAATGTCCACTGGCTTGCCCCTTCCAACATTTTTCAGAAAAAAAGGAATGGGGTTATTTGGGGTCTGTTACAATTCTGTTTTCTTTACTTGTGATTCAAAGGACATGTGGTCATATCTCTGTCCAGGCAACAGGACATCAATTGGGTTTAGGGTCATACATAATAACTAGTCGGTTTACACATTTAGTGCTGGAATTTAACGTTGCTACTGTAATAACCATACCTTTCAACAGATCTTCAAGTTCTGTTATTTCCTTTCTCACAACATCCATGGTCCTCTTATCTTTCTTTGTCCTGCAATTATAGATTAAATGTCTATTCTAATAATACCATTCTGATGGAAATTGTCTAGGGAAAATACATGTGGCAGTGAAAACATGATCCTACATCAGACAAATTGGCAAATAACTTACTTTCTAAGGAAAAATTGGGATATGTTTTGAGAATACATAATTCACATAAATATGTAATTGAATTTCACGTTGTTTTTCAGATTAACCCAACGCTTTCAAAGAAATTATACAAGCATGATGATCAATTGTCAGTTGGAAATTTGGAAATAGGATCTTACTAGTTTTCCAACTTTTATATGCCTCATATTATATATTTTGCAATACTCAAATGTAAGGAAATGAAGAGAGATGAATGAGATATATTGTAACTTGTGTGATCACTTGGCACTCTGGCTGGGAAAGAGTTAAAACATGATAAAAGCAATTAGCAGTGTAAACATAGCCTGACACATGAAAATACTGTGACAGTGAAACATTATTTTGTGAAGTATCTGACTTAAAAGTGTTCCTCCCGTGAGGTACAACATCCCTCTAAGAATAATTTTCAAATATTAAATATTTGAAAATCTTAAGAGTTATAAGTTATAGCACTGTATTTTCACTAGGAATCAAGGTGTTTAAGGATATAATGTGATGCACAGAAAGCAGTGGCATTGCATGACCTGATTCAATTAAGGACTTCGAAACATGTCAACTCTGAGTAAAGAATCATTAAAATTTAATTGAACCTCAAATGTCAACTGCAATGACATCTACAAATTGAATCCTAGTCCAGGAATGTTAACCTTTTCTCTCCACTAGTCAAAACAAGCCTGGCAAGTTTGAAGATTTCTTCCTGATGAACGGATCATTAGGAAAACAGCAGTGATCAAAATATATTGATCGAAATGATTTTCAAGGCCATGATCCATTATCATTTTCCACATAAAAATATTTTTCACATGAAACTATATATGAATGAGTAAACTTATGTTTGCTGGGAGGCAAAACCTAAACTTACTTGTGTAACAATTTTCCATCTTTGCTGAACACTTGGATCCCATTGTGTCGACATTTCCACTCTTCAATAGGCTGCCTTCTCTGAAATAGTGCCAATACTACGAGATAAAATCAATTAACGATGACAGACATGTTTTGGGAAATGACTTGCCTTTTTGGATAAGCTAATGTTGATTTTTCCTTTAATACCAAGTTAAACAATTTTAGGCTTCATTTTTATTTCATTTCCAACTGTCATTTACAAGTGTTAATATAAAATAACTCTATATACTATATAATATTCTAGTGAAGAGTTTGGAGATTTAAACTTGATAAGTTGAGCAGGAAATTATCGACTTCACTTACCTGGAAGGCATTTTACCTGTGAGTCAGTAAGCAATTAAATTATGTCACATCAAAAATGCTTGTTTGTAGGAGCTACTAGATTTATTTAACAGTCAACAGGTACAGAATAATGTGTGTGATTTCTACTGCAGCATGTTTGTGTTTTATCACATATACTGTGTATTACTATAAAGAACTGCATTGCTTAAATGGTGTATGTATTTAATCTTAATGACCATGCCATTGTTACCTTTGCTTTAACGCCTATGCTGCTGTTGGCTTTTTTGGCCAATCCAAAATGATGCAAAAAAACTTGAAACATGACTGAAACACTGGCATAGAGCTATCAAATGAATACCAACACGATAGGGTTTAGATGGGTTTGTTTTCAATATTTTCGTTCCTATGCTTTGACAAAAGTAGACTCAGCATTGGAAGGGTTAATATACACAAAGTTAACAGAGTTGAGCAATGGAATTTCACAATTTCAAAAATAGCCATTAAGTGGACGATGATAAATTATAAGCAATACTTACAAATGGATGGCTGTACTTCTTAGGATTCTGAAGAGATATATAAGATTTAACATTCCATCACTAATTCACCACTAACACATTATAATGCACAATAAAAGATCAATTTGTGTTGTATGCTGCAGGACAGATATCTCCCCAAGGCTAGAGGAAGCATAGCTGGGGTAACTTATTCTTTTACTTTGACTGATAGTTTCATACAATCTATATTCAAATGACTTTGCATGGTCGAGATATGAACACCTTGGGATGGCAACCCTGTTCCCATAGGGAGGTATATATCTTAGGCCTAAAAAAAAAAGTTGTTTGTTTCCTGTAACCCTACCCTAACAAGTTTTTATTCAAAGAAATCCCTACCGTAAAGTTATTCTGCCCTCCCAACTCCCAATCAACGTAAAACATGCATAAAACACACATTTTTAACCAAAGAAATTATGCAAAAAAAAAATCTTTTTACCAACCTACCTACCCTATTTTTTTCAGGCCTTTACAGGAAACAAACAATTTCTTTTTTTAGGCCTTAGAGGGTTAATTTCAAGTTGCACAAGGATCAAATAGGACTGAGAAATAATTTATTTTACATCATAGAGGTGTGCTCTTTACGAAATATGCGAAGGGCTAGCTGGAAGCGGGCAGATCTTGTGTGTGACCCTGATTGTGGGTCACAGCAGGATATCAAGTGATATAACCTACATAAAGCCGAACCGCATGCTCTATTTTCTTCAGCTAGGTCCTTAATAACCTGAGTGAAGCACCATAACTAAACAACAGCCACATTCAGCACACTGTACCTAGTGTGATTGTATGGTATTTGCATCCTGATGGGACAATGTGACATATATATATAATAATATATATATAATAATATATATATATATATATATATATATATATATATATATATATATATATATATATACATATATATATACATATATATATTTTATATATATATATATATATATATATATATATATATATATATATATATATATATATATATATATATATATATATATATATATATACATATATATATATATATATATATATATATATATATATATATATATACATAAAGTTATAGGTGAAGCAATGAGTCTGCACCTACCCATGGTGGTGGAGGAACAATTTTCTCCTTGTAGTTCAATTCTTCGTGGGGTTTCTGTCTAGGGGGCACCACTGGTAGATGCTCAAAATTCTGTGGAAGGCCAGGTAGAAACACAAGGCATGATAAAGGGTCCACACCAATGACATCCCTGGGAATATCCTCTCTTAACCATGGGCTCAGAGGTAAAAGACATTTTGGCATAGACCTGTTGAAAATAGTATAAAACATTTTTTTAATCATTTAGGCCAAACGATGCATGTGGTAGGAATGAAGATTAACAAAGCCATGATTAGATTTTTCTTGACATTTGTAGTTTGAATCTATGATACTTCAGACAATATTTCAAGAAAAAAGCATGATTTTTCAAAATATATATAGAGAGAAATTGGTTTGGTTATGAAAAATGCAATGTCTTAAACTCTTTCCAAAAAGATGCTTTAATCAGAAAGATATCAGAAAAATCATCATCTTTTGGTCACCATAGGCATAAATTGGTTAGAAATGGCTGTGTAATAGTTTGTTGTTTTTTTTCGATGGATTTGCATTTTCTTATATCACTGACTAAATGTTTGGCTAACTGTGTTGTAGGAAAACATTTTGATAGATAATCAAGAACAATGCTGCTCTGATTACAACTGTTTATGTACATATATATCGCACGCTGCACAATGGACGAAAAATGATGCAGACCATTTCTTGAATTTCATATAGGACTGGTACGACTTACAATGTTGTCCGGGCAATCTCAAGCTGTGCCTAATCACTTTCAAACAGGGTGCTTACTAATAATACATTTGTACAAACAGCAGGAATTATCCATACTTTTTAGACTGATTAATAGTTCAGAATTAAGATTGATTAATCAATTACTTCTAGTAGGTGTTATTTACTAAAATATCAGTGCAAACAGCACTAAGTAAGAATTTTGAAATGGCAACAACAATTAAACATGTTGTAGTTGGATTTATGTGACATCTATAGATTAACAAGTGGCAAAGTATGGTGAAAAGTAGAATCTTTAGCTAGTTGATTGATGATAGTTTTGCAAAGATTTTTTCATAATCAGTTTTACCACTTATTGTGGCAAAACAATCAATTAATCGATTTTGCAATTAACCTTAACAACATTAACAGGGTTGGCAATGATGGCATATACAGTCATAACCATTAGACACATAGTCAAGTGGTATGGATGCAAAGGTGTGAAATGTTTGCGCCCAAGTGGGAAGCACAATAATTCCCATTCAGAACCTACTAATCTAATCCACTAATCTGACAGCTCTTAAACTGCTCATTATAGGAGCAGTAGCTGTCAGCACAGGCTGGGTAATGAAACCCACCCATTTACTCTTTATTTGCAATTGACGACAACTGTTGGCCCAGATAACTGACACTTTCCATGCACGTTCAGAAACCAGCATTTTCTGGAAATTGCATAAGGGTGCATTTTTTTTATCCTATTGCTGACACTGACTAGCCCCCCCCCCCGCCCCACCCCCACACACACACATGCAAATGCACACTAACACCCACACACTTATGTAAAAGTTTTAAAATTCTTGTTAGCTCACCTATGACATGTGATCCTTTGGTCGGCTTTTTCTTCTTTATGTGTTTTTGTCTCCTGTGAAAACTCGCATAGTTTATACTGGATGGCTTCTTTGGGTGATTTGGAGAGTTCTGGATCACTGCCACACATAGTTTGTTTTGACTTGAATCCATAGACACATGGTTCTAAGACATTTTCCTTCACATTTGCTATGGTCCCAGGGTCACTCTTAGCTGAAAAGGGTCTAATGATGGAGGAAGAATCTCTGCATAGCACAGCTTTAGCAGACTTTGGTCTGGCTTTTGCCTGTTTCTGATGACACTGTTTTGATTCATAGGAATTAGTTCCTGGTTTTGCCAATAGGGCGCTATCTAAACAAACAGATTTAAGGTGATCATTCAGACCTGACTCACTAGATGTAGATTTCAAAGCAAGCAAACCATGACTGTCACCAGAATGTCCCTGATGAGCAATGCTGGTTGTGGATCTAGAAACTAGTATTGGTTTGGCAGATAGAGGTCTTGTACTAGCATTGTGACGGGTCTTTTTCTCTAGATCTTCAAGATGCTGACTGTGGGGAATGATCTGGTCAGCGGCCATCAAATGTGGCTTAGCACACTGTACAGCCCTGGTGGGTTTTGAGGGTGATGAATTGTAGTTCCCAAGAAGCGGCTGTGATGAAGATCTGTGCAATCTTTTTCCTTTCGCAGATTGCAGCTTTTGGGGGGATACATGTGTGGATGATTGCGATTGTGTGGAAGATTCAGAGTTTGATTTCTTGCAAGGATTCTGAGACCAATCACTTTCATTTGATGTTAGAAGCTTTACAACTGATCCCGGTCCAGAAGATTTTGTCTGGACAGAGGTGTCAGTGTTTAAGTTCCCAATAAGTCCATGTGCTGAAAATGAAGAAATCTTACTTCCTTCACAAGTTTGTAATTGTTGGCCTGATACAGGTCTGGAACATTTTGATTGTGTGGAAGAGTCACTATTAATAAAGTTACCAAGAAATTGTGTCGATGAAGATCTTGATAATGCTGTACTTTTTTTAGCATGTGTTTTTGAAGTTGATATAACTCCAGAAGTTTTTGACTGTGCCTTGGAATCATAGTTCACAAAAACTGGCTGTGATGAGGATCTTTTAAATGCTTTTACTTTTAAACTGGCATTCTGTTTTTCACTGCTTGTAGCACTCTGACATCTATTGAGCTTTCCAGAGGGAGGTCTGTGAAATACTGAAACAGAAAATACTATAAATCAAATGTACATATAGGCGATGTAGTATTAAGTTTTACTGATCAATCTGCTGGAGCATTTTAGTTCCAGTGGTCCCACCCCAGTCTACCAACTAGCCAAGACATGAACACAACTTAGTCATGAACATGCTCAATGCAAAAAATCACAATAAAAACATAGGGCGTAATTAGGGCTGCACACCGGTTCCCGGTTGCAGACCGTAACCGATCATTAGGCTGCCTAATGATAATGATAACCGTCCCAAAATAAACCGGTTTGAAAAACCGATAAAGCAGCTATGAGGAAACTGCCTTACCTTACTGTTGACATCGCTCCGAGCACTTCCTAAGCCGTGATTCAATGAAACAACCGCTCGGATGCACAGCGCTTGGATGGCCGCATTCTCGTCTAGTGAGCCGCCATTTCAGTGCCTCGTTCTGAACCCGAACGAAGGCTCACCAGCATTGGCATCAATACTTTCGTATTTAATTCTTAATGGATAATTCGTTCAAATTTAATATTCTATGGCCAAATAAAACTCATAATAATCAAATATACGATTCTGTTTTATTCTCGTTATTTATGCTCGTTTTCCTCTCCTTTTTGTCACAGAAGTTCGTCCCACGCGGTATCGTTAAAAAAACGTTAAGAATGATTTCAAAAAAAATATATTACTGGAGATTAAATATAAGAAAATGAAATAATAATGATGCGGGTGGTCCAAGTTTGAATCCTCTGTGATGTCCTAATTGTTTTATGGTCATGAACATGATTAGCAGGAGTATACTGGCTTTGCCACTGCTGGGCAGACAGGCCATAATGAATCCCCAATACCATTTATAGGCCAGAAGCTGCAGGCACTCCAGGCAGCCATTAGAGACTGCATCAAGCCATGGCACACACCAATCTAGACTGGCTTATGTGCACTACCATAAATTCCCAGTAATTTCGGACACTTTTTATTAATTACGATTTTGATACGTTGAGGGTGGCCCATTTTTTCCGATAATACCAGCGAGGCAAAAGCAATAAGTGGCCGAGATTCCCCAATAACTCAACTGCCATGATCGAGGGACCTGCCTGAGTGAAATATCAGACAGATAAGATTGTGGCAATCCTATCAGGATTGCCATTGTCCCAGAACGAGGGTGATTGTAATTGTGATTTTAGCGAAAACAGAGGCATCTTTATACAGTAATTAGGTGCCGGATTGACACCGAGTGAAACTGCAGTTATGAGAAGTATTATGATGGATTGTGGTCTGCCATCTTGTTGATCATGTGACTTAGTATAGTCTCAAAAGTTTGAAACTCCCTTCAGATGTTATTGCACAAATTTGCAAATAAATATCATGAATAAAGTTATGTCTTTTTTTTCAGTTTTTACCCAAAAAATCTTACACACTGCTGTGAGGGTACTTTGGCATTTTTAATGCAGTGCACTTCAGACGACATTTTCGGCAATATATACTTTGTACAGGCTAAATTGTCAAATAAATGCAGGTTATCTAGAGGAAAACTGAGTCAAAGAAATTAACCCCTCAAGCTACCTTAATAGTCCATGAGCCAATTCTGAAATAGGCCTTATTTTTGGAGTTTTGCGTGCCGAGAGGTGGAGGAAGGTTTCTTGGTACCAAATGGAAGAGCAGCATCCCCCATTCAATTTTCTACTTGTTGGCAGCCTTATCTCTTGCACGTTAAGTTTGTACAGAGGCCTGAAGTTGTGTGTATCAAAAATGGCAGATTTCCAAAATAAAGGAAATTAATGGGGTAGGGGTAACAAAATCCACCATAAAATCTGAACTGAAAAACTGACGGTCACAAATGACCCCTTTTTACATTTGCCAAAAATCAGGCTTTTGAATAAAATCAAGAAAGTTTCAAAATTTGACCTTGAACTCAAGTTCGAGGTCAAATCAGAGGCATTTTGAGGTCAAGGTGAAAATTGGTAAGGCCAAAACCATCGAAAAAAGGTTATTTTTTCTTGTTCCAGGATAAAAATAGTAAGCACAACCATTATTTTGGTCTTAAAACTTGCGTATAAGGAATATCAAAGGAACAAATTTAGATTTAGTGTAAACAGAGATGAAAAATGTGTGTTTTCGGGTCAGAAACAAACAAATATGGAGCTTCACAGAAGCGCTGATTTAGGTGTTCGCCATTGAATGTTCTTTGCTGTGTTACATAGTCCACTGTGGTAGACGTCCTTGTTAGATTGAAGATTTTGATAAATGCTAAGCATGCTACGTACCAAAAGTGTCAGAGGAAGAAAAACCTTTTATCCAGAAGTATTACATGTAGAGTTGCAGGAATACAATCTCCAGGAGATGGGTCAAAGGTCATAGGTCATCAAGTGCAATGGGCCTTATAAGTAAGACTTTGCGGTCAATTTCAGTCTCATCCGCCCTCTTATTTCATTGCTTCATCAATGACAATGTTTGCACAAGGTGGAGTGACATTCAATTCCATAATATTAAAGAACCTTATTCCTTATTTCATTTTCTACTTGTTGGCAGCCTTATCGCTTGCACGTTAACTTTGTACAGAGGCCTGAAGTTGTGTATATATAAAAACATTAGAAATATGTAGTAAATACGAATTATGGGGTGGGGGTAACAAAATCTGTTCTAAAATATGACATATACAATAGACTGCAACAAATGACCCCTCGTTAGAATTGTATAGAGACAGGCTTTTGTATGCATCTGTATTTCAAAAACAATTTGACCTTGAACACATGTTGAAGGTCAAATCAGGGTCATTTTGAGGTCAATGTGAAAATTGATGAGGCAAAAACCATTGAAAAAAGGCTATTTTTTCTTTTTCCAGGATAAAAATAGTAAGCACAACCATTATTTTGGTCTTAAAACTTGCACATAAGGAATATCAAAGGAACAAATTTACATTTAGTGTAAAAAAAGATGAAGAATATGTGTCTTCGGGTCAAAAACAAACAAATATGGGGCTTCATAGAAGCGCTCATTTAGGTGTTCGCCATAACTTGTTCTTAACTGTGTTACATAGTCCACTGTGGTAGACGTACTTGTTAGATTGAATAGTTTGATAAATGCTAAGCATGCTATGTACCAAAATTGTCAGAGGAAGAAACACTTTTTATCCAGAAGTATTACATGTAGAGTTGCAGGAATACCATCTCTAAGATGTGGGTCAAGAGGTCAAAGGTCATCAAGTGCAATGGGCCTTATAAGTAAGACTGCGGTCAGTTTCAGTCTCATCTGTCCTCCTATTTCTTTGATTCATCAATGACAATGTTTGCACAAGGTGGAGTGACATTCAATTGCATAATATTACAGAACATTATTCCCTATTTCATTTTCTACCTGTTGGCAGCCTTATCGCTTGCACGTTAAGTTTGTACAGAGGCCTGAAGTTGTGTATATATTAAAACATTAGAAATATGTAGTTAATACGAATTATGGGGTGGGGGTAACAAAATCTGTTCTAAAATATGACATATACAACAGACAGTAACAAATGACCCCTCGTTAGAATTGTATAGAGACAGGCTTTTGTATGCATCTGTATTTCAAAAACAATTTGACCTTGAAAACAAGTTGAAGGTCAAATCAGGGTCATTTTGAGGTCAAGGTGAAAATTGATGAGGCAAAAACCATTGAAAAAAGGCTATTTTTTCTTTTTCCATGATCAAAATAGTAAGCACAACCATTATTTTGGTCTTAAAACTTGCACATCAGGAATATCAAAGGAACAAATTTACATTTAGTGTAACAAAAGATGAAGAATGTCTGTTTTCGGGTCAGAAACAAACAAATATGGAGCTTCATAGAAGCGCTCATTTAGGTGTTCGCCATAACTTGTTCTTAACTGTTTTACATAGTCCATGCACTGTGGTAGATGTCCTTATTAGATTGAATAGTTTGATAAATGCTAAGCATGCTATGTACCAAAAATGTCAGAGGAAGAAACACTTTTTATCCAGAAATATTATATGTAGAGTTGCAGGAATACCATCTCTAGGATGTGGGTCAAGAGGTCAAAGGTCATCATGTGCAATGGGCCTTATAAGTAAGACTGCGGTCAGTTTCAGTCTCATCTGTCCTCCTATTTCTTTGCTTCATCAGGGACGATGTTTGCACAAGGTGGAGTGACATTCAATTCCATAATATTAAAGAACCTTATTCCCTATTTCATTTTCTACTTGTTGGCAGCCTTATCGCTTGCACGTTAAGTTTGTACAGATGCCTGAAGTTGTGTAAATATAAAAACATTAGAAATCTGTAGTAAATACGAATTATGGGGTGGGGGTAACAAAATCTGTTCTAAAATATGGCATATACAACAGACTGCAACAAATGACCCCTCGTTAGAATTATATAGAAACAGACTTTTGTATGCATCTGTATTTCAAAAACAATTTGACCTTGAACACAAGTTGAAGGTCAAATCAGGGTCATTTTGAGGTCAAGGTGAAAATTGGTGAAGCAAAAACCATTGAAAAAGGGTTATTTTTTCTTGTTCCGGAATAAAAATAATAAGCACAACCATTATTTTGGTCTTAAAACTTGTGCACAAGGAATATCAAAGGAACAAATTTACATTTAGTGTAAAAAAAGATGAAGATTAAAGAACCTTATTCCCTATTTCATTTTCTACTGGTTGGCAGCCTTATCGCTGGCACGTTAAGTTTGTACATAGGCCTGAAGTTGTGTTTATAAAAACACTAGAAATCTGTAGTAAATACGAATTATGGGGTGGGTTAACAAAATCTGTTCTAAAATATGACATTTAAAACAGACTGCAACAAATGACCTCTCGTTAGAATTGTATAGAGACAGGTTTTTGTATGCATCTGTATTTCAAAAACAATTTGACCTAAAACTCAAGTTCAAGGTCAAATTAGTGTCATTTTAAGTTCAAGGTGAAAATCAGTGAGGCCAAATCCATCGAAAAAAGGTTATTTTTTCTTGATCCGTATAAAAATCATAAGGTTGGTCATAAAATATGCGCATGAGGGAGAACATAGGATAAGTTATACTTTGAGTGCATAGAAATAGGAAGGAAATGAGTTCTTGGGTCCAAAATAGACATATCTGGTGCTTCATTGAGGCGCCCATGTAGGTGTCTGCCATGAAAAGTCCTTTACAGCGTATCCTGGTTTACTAGTACTATGGTAAAAGTCCTTATTAGAATGAAGTTTGATAAATGCAATATACCAAAGGTGTCAGGGGCTCAAACACTTTTTATCTGACATAAGTACAAGTAGTGTACTCTCTCCTGTGTATGGGTCAAAGTTCAAAGGTCATCAAGTGCAATGAGGCCTATAAGTAAGATTTTGTGATTGATTTATGTCTCATCGCGTCTTCTATTCAACTGCTTTATCAATGACAATACTGTATAAAGGGTAATGTTAACGTGTGCTTAATCTTCCCGAATTTACAGAATGGGTTTGAGACGGGAACAATAAAAACGTTATCTTTAATCATTTTTGTTGGTATGCTGGGGCAAGCGATGTTTGTATTCAGATTGAGTAATACAGTCGTATATTTAAGTAATTCGCTTGCCCAGCAGATGGCGACTTATGTTATCTGAATAGTGCCGGTTTTTATGTCCAAAAGTCAACAAACAACGATACACAGTAAAACATATTCATTTGGCTAAAACATTTATGACAGTAAGTGAGTAGTAACTCACAATCATATCAGATAGACATTTTAAAGCTGTCCAGTATAAGGCGCCCCATGTATTAATGGATAAATTCAGGCGGACTGATAACTTTAGTGTATTCTGGTACTGTTTGCAGTACTCACAAAGTTTCTCAACCTGCCCACGAACCGGTCCGACTTGGATTTATGCTGCTCTAATTGCTATTAATGCACAGAACAATAGAGCCTGCCTTGTCAGCTCAATTGAGCTGGGATGGCTTTGTTGTTCTGCACACCACGGCACATTCAGTGCATACAACATGCGTCTGCACTAATAGATTCAGAAGCGAAAACACACACTTTCAGTAAATTTAATATCAGTGCAGCCATGTGCAGGACGGGAAATTAAAAAATGGGAAAAAGTAGAAAACATCATTTTTCGGGAAATAAAAGTCCCGGGAAATATACCCGTTATACAGTAATTGCACAAGTTGCAGTGGCATTCAATTACATAATATTAAAGAATCTTATCCCCCATTTCATTTTCGCCTTGTTGGCAGCCTTATCTCTTGCACGTTAAGTTAGCATAGAATAAATAAAATACACTTATTACAAATGAGTGACAGAAATGACGCCCCATCAAACGTCTGATTAGATAAATGGGTGGGGGGTAATCACACAATCTGAACGATATAAGTGACTGAAACAAATGACCCCTTGTTAGAATGGTCAAGAAACAGGCTTTTGCATGAATGCATATAATACTTTGTAATTTGACTTTGACACTAAATTCAAGGTCAAATAATGATCATTTTGAAGTCAATGTGAAAATCTGTGAGGCGCAAAATCATTGAAAAACGGTTATTTTGTCTTATTCCAGGATAAGAATATTGAGCACAACCAGGCTTTAGATCTTAAGATATCCCCAAGAGTAATAACGTAGGATATTTGAATTCCAATATGGACACCAGTTGCCATGGCAGCCAGTATGAGAATGTATTCAGGTTACTAAGTCGGTGTTTAACTGTGTGAAAGCAAAGTAACATGGGCCTAGTTAAGTAAGACATCTTTACCCCTCAAGTGTTCCGCATGCTTTTGTTTAATTGACAATAGCTTTGGAGGTCATATTTAGTGTAATAAGCTTTATTTTAGGTACAGCAGCTCCAGGCCGCCATCTTTAAATCCAGTTTAGATGCCACCTGATGATAACAGCTATTTCATAATATTATATAATTAAATAATGTAATATTCTATTCAATAGTATTAACAGTTAAGTCAGCTGGTAGTAGAACAGCTGAAAGGGGCACAGTATAACAAAGATATAGGCAGGGGCGGATTGAATGATGGACCTTTAGCACTTTCAAACATGTAAAGAAGCAGCATTTACCTCTTGGAAATTCAATAATATCGACATCCTGCGGATGAAACAAGAACTTTTGTATGTTTAATTGATGTTAGCATAATCGCACTACATGTATTTGGGGGGGGGGGGATTCAATTTGAGATGGACCCTTTGACTTGTGATATGACTAAACACCAGTCATAAAAAAGTTTTTCTTTATCCTTTTTCTATTTCTTAAGAATATATGTACATCTGAAATTGCAATTTTCACCTTTTTCTAAGGTGACATCACACTTGTGTATGCTGAATTTGCAGATTAAAGACTATTTTTTTAGACGTTAAATACTGTAGATCAATCTTCTCTTATTTTCCTGTTCTCTTTTGGGGGCCCTCTCGTGTGCAGTCATATGTGGCTAGGGGTTATTTATTCTTCAAAGGTTTAGGAGGAATCAAATAATCTAGAAGTTTGAGAAGTCAACGACCCCCCCCCCCCCTCCTCATCTAACAAACCTGAGGGCTATTCCATTTAAAAATACATGGGGGGGGGTGGAACGCTCACAATTTCAGACCCCACCCCCAATGATTTTTTTTTCATCTAAACCCCCCCCACCAATGATTTCTTTTTCATCTAAACCCCCCCCACCAATGATTTTCATTATTTTTTCAAAACCCCATACCCCATGATTTTTTTTCCGAAATCGCCGTTCACAAAATCGCCGTTCGCAAAAAGGCCGACGCTTAAAAGGGCCTTATTCATTGAAAATCAATTAGGCTTAGTGTCCGCGTATACGAGTGTGGGAAGTGATATAAAAGTTTTGGATTGGTTTTAAGTGATGTCATTTATCATTAGACGAATTTTGAACTTAAAAAAGAATATTTCAAGAAGAAAAGTCGGCGTAGCTATCCACTCTGACTTTAGGATGTCTTGGCTTTGTGGCGTAATTACGTCTAGACTCTAGAATCAACATTCAGATTTAAACAAAAACATATATTGAAACACAGAATACTTAATAAGAATGTTTATGATACTTAACATGTAGAGAATGTAATGTTCAATTACTGAATTAGGGGAATATGAAGGTTTATTTCAGGAGGGCCCAATGAGTCATCGGCCGTTTTTGCGATCGGCCATTCAGGTTGTCGGCGATTTTCGGATCGGCGATTTTGACCTATAATTGTATTCAAGTATAGAAATGAAGGCAAACGTTTGCACAAAGAGACCCAGCTCTAAATTTCATTGACTGAAATTTGCAAGCGTCTGCTCTCTTTTGGTTTTTGGATACACCTGTACAGCATTTTATGGCAGTGTCTTGTCACCGGCCCGACCTGCGACTTACCCCACACCCAATGTTTTTTTTGCCAGGTAGCCCCCCCCCCCCCCCCCCCCCCGCCCCATGTTTTTCAATATTTGACAGACCCCTCCCCCAATGATTTTTTTTTCATCTTGACCCCCTCCCCCCATGATTTTTTAATAGGTGAGCGTTCCACCCCCCCCCCCCCCCCCATGTATATTCAAATGGAATAGCCCTGAGGTTTTCGAAGCTGAAAAGTAGTTAGGTATTCGTCAAAGGCTTCGACAAAATCAAATAATCTACAAGTTTGAGAAGTCAACGAACCCCTCCCCCTTAACTAACAAACTTGGGGTTAAGGTTTAAGTAGCTCTTTAAAGTGGGCCCTTTTCCTGATCCAACTACTGGCCATTATATTTCCAATATGGCCACCAGTTTCCTTGGCAACTAGATTATAAATGTATTAACATTTTTTATCTAGTTATATTGCACCTTTATCATCCCTTAACTGTTCCACTACCAGCTGACTTAACCGTTAATACGGTAGAACGGCATATCATATTAATGCTTTTGTTTCATTAACAACAGCTTTGGATGCGGAAATTTGTGTAGTTTTATTTAAATTCTTAAGCTTTCAGGTTCATTATACTCAAACCAAGTTTGTGGTAGAATATAGTTCAAAGTGTCCATGTTCATTATGTAATTGAATGTTTTTGGTACGTAGCATGCTTAGCATTTATCAAACTATTCAATCTAACAAGGACTTCTACCACAGCAGATTATGTAACACAGTAAAGAACATCTAATGGTGAACACCTAAATGAGCACTTCTATGAAGCTCCATATTTGTTTGTTTCTGACCCGAAAACAGACATTCTTCATTTGCTTTTACACTAAATGTAAATTTGTTTCTTTGATATTCCTTATGCGCAAGTTTTAAGACCAAAATAATGGTTGTGCTTACTATTCTTATCCTGGAACAAGAAAAAATAACCTGTTTCGATGGTTTTGGCCTGATCAATTTTCACATTGACCTCAAAATGACCCCAATTTGACCTTCAACTTGAGTTCAAGGTCAAATTGCTTTTGTAATACAGATGCATACAAAAGCCTGTCTCTATACAATTCTAACGAGGGGTCATTTGTTGCAGTCTGTTGTATATGTCATATTTTAGAGCAGATTTTGTTACCCCCCACCCCATAATTCGTATTTACTACAGATTTCTAATGTTTTTATATACACATAACTTCAGGACACTGTACAAACTAAACGTGCAAGCAATAAGGCTGCCAACAAGTAGAAAATGAAATGGGGAATAATGTTCTGTAATATTATGCAATGAGGCGTCCTGCACACTAATCCTGCAGATGTCGCCACTATCGAAACGGTCCTCAGCTACGGCTTCCGGGTCAAGGGCCAACGCTTGAGTGCATCCAGATGTGTGTGTCCGTGTCATACCTAGGGGCCAAATTTGCAGGATGCTCATTTCCATCTAAGTTGTTGTTACCCATTTTCGTATTTTATTTAACATGAATACTTGCAGTGGCTAGAAGAAATCCTATAATTTTCGTAAAAAGTGTAATAAGAAAATATTTAATGGAGAAATAACGAATCTCCTTAAAACATTATGTAAAGCCGACTACTTTATTCTCAAGTTTTTGTCAAAAGCAAGCGAGATCAAGATGGCAATTTTAAGAGAAACTTTTACGCATGAATGTGTTAAATCAAACCATCATAGCAATAAGTTACATTATCGCATACAATCAGTATGACCTAAGTTGCAGAATGGGACGAAATAGCGAGAACTTCGGCAAGGCCAATACCAAAACACATCCCACGCATCAAAGAAGCATGGCCGTCTGTGTCCTTTTACTTCTGTATGAGTACATTAGAACCCGTCAACGTGAATACCTGAATAGGCCGACCACCTGCGTCAGTTTTAACTCTTATGGGCCGTGACGTAGCTATACTTTCTGCTGATTAAGTACATAAGAGACGCTCCACAAGTATTATAACACAAATGGATGTTGAGAACACGTATATCCACCTGCTACATCATGCAAACCCCCTCCCCCTCTCTCTCTCACTCTCTAAATAATAAAACCTCAAGTGCATGTGCAACCAGTCAATGAAACTCCATGAAAAAAACAGGGCGTCAAAGATTGTAGACGGGGCTAACATAAAACATCTAACGGTTTCAGCACAATGTAGTTCATGAGTAAATGAGAAATAGATTAGCAATACATAACGTAAGGATATACTTAAAGCAGAAAATATAGCAGATGCCAGAATTTTGGTCCGGGGGGGGGGGGGGGGGGGGGGTGGGGCACTCAGGTACAGGGGGGGGGCGCACCTTCGTTACGTGTTTCGCAGAGGAAGGGGTCTTTTTTCAAGACCTCCGCATGTCTGCGATTTTGTAAAAGAAGGGTACTTTTTGTACCCAGGTGCGAAGTATGGGGGTCAAATCCCCTTACAATCCACGAAACATACGCGGCTCTGACGCCGAATGACTCCCGAAGTGACTGGGCTTCCGAGTCTGCTGGCGCCACTTGCTGCTAAACACGCAGAGGATTATAAAATCGTAAGTTGAAATATGTGTTCCCGTTCATCCAATGTCAGTGTTTTGATAAAAGAAGGGGTATTTATTTAGTGGAAAAAGTCAGCGTTTTTATTAAATTAAGGGTGCTTTTTTGGCCAGAAATCAGTGCTTTAGGGGTATTATTTAATTTTGATAACGAAGGTATGCGCCCCCCTAAATACCCAAGTGCCCCCCGCCCCTCCCACGGGGAATTTTGGTCAGAACTAGATAGGACATATTCCAAAGTTCAATTCTGTTTTGGTTAAGTAATTTGTCATCGATCCTAGTTATTTATTACGTTTATTCGGTGTCTTATTTCGGAGTTTGCCATCATCAGTTAATGTCTCTTGGTCCATTAAACAAAGCAAAGTGCAACCAACTAGTTAAAGATCACCCCTGGGCAATTACAAATATACATATAAAACACATTGCCAAAGTATTGAAAATGTACTTAATAGAGCGAAACTATATACTAGTACTTACCCCCGCCCCCCCCACCCCCCCCCCCCCCCATAATCTAATTTCCTGCAGCATAAGGTTATCCCTTTCACCATTGTGATATGAGAAACGTTATAGTCTGTCTGACTTCATTTGGCTAACAGCTTTTTCCTCTTTTTTCCCACAAAAAGTTCGTTTTTGCCTTGCAAACTTGGCAAACCTCTTAGGAGCACTACCGGGCAAATTTTACATTGAGACCTAATGAGCAAAATCAACATTTTGCAGAGTTGAGACAGAAAGTATGTTTATACATACACGCGGTTGTGCTACTAAGAGGTTTGCCACGTTTTGAAGGCAAAAGCGAACTTCTTGTGGGAAAAAAGAGGAAAAAGCGGTTAGCCCAACCAAGTCAGACAGACTATAACAACAATTTCTGCGATTCCTCCAGTACAACAGGGATGTGAAGTGGGCGTGGCAGAACACCTGTAAGGTATTCACGTTATCACATATTAAAGTTAACTCATAGTTAAGTCTTGCTTTCTGTGGTGGCCTGTCAAATAAAAACACGTGATGTAAACCATATCACCATTTCTTTCCATTCAATAAAAATCATTTATCAACCATGACCTGGCAAATTGTGTTGTGATGACTGTATCAGATTATGTCACATATGAATTAGTGCGACCAAAGGCTGATGTCTCATAAGAATTTGGTGCGACCGATACGATAGTGGGTAGTTCACTACAGTAGTACTGAGTAGTGAGTACACATATAACAGCGCGAAATACACAAGTCGTAGCAAGCTTTTGATATAAGTCAGTGTTCTTGTCAGCATTGGAATCGAAATATTCGGAAAACGGAGAGTTTGAGCGGGCAGAATGGGACCACTATGGATATAAGTTTCTAGCTTTTAGTGTATATATTCTGTCGGGTTAGAATTATATTGCATAGCAGTTAATGACTCTCCATCTAGTCACCGTTATATATGATTTTTTGTGTGCCAAATGCTATGTAATATACATCTTACTAGACCGAATAAAAAAATCAAATCAAATCATATATCAAATCATATATATATATATATATATATATATATATATATATATATATATATATATATATATATATATATATATGTAACATAGTCCTTTAGGGCACAGGCATTTTTATCCGTATAATGATCCGGTTTTCGGTAAAACTTGTTGCTACATGTATGAAAATCAAATGATCATGGGAACATAGGCAACCCTCTTTTGAAGCCTGATACGAATTTTTAGGTTTATCCGAGTACTACAAAGCAAGAAAATAAGTCTTGAAATTATAGTGCCATGACTTGACTAAGCTGCAGCGATGCGTGTTCACATCCGGGTATCTAGGTCAAAGAGGACCTCATCGACAGTGGCTCCGCCTGGAGACATAACAAACTGCAGGACAGCTCATTGAATAACACTCCACCTTGTGCAAATATTGTCATTGATGAAGCAAAGAAATAGGAGGACAGATGAGACTGAAATTGACCGCAAAGTCATACTTATAAGGCCCATTGCACTTGATGACCTTTGACCTTTGACCCACATCCTAGAGATGATATTCCTGCAACTCTACATGTAATACTTCTGGATAAAAAGTGTTTCTTCCTCTGACAATTTTGGTACATAGCATGCTTAGCATTTATCAAACTATTCAATTTAACAATGACGTCTACCACAGTGGACTATATAACACAGCAAAGAACATCTTATGGCGAACATCTAAATGAGCGCTTCTATGAAGCTCCATATTTGTTTGTTTCTGACCCGAAAACACATATTCTTCACCTTTTATTAATAAAATTAAAAATGTATTCCTTGTGCACAAGTTTTAAGACCAAAATAATGGTTGTACTTAATATTTTTATCCTGGAACAAGAAAAAGTAACCTGTTTTCGATGGTTTTGGCCTCACCAATTTTCACCTTGACCTCAAAATGACCCCAATTTGACCTTCAATAGAGTTCAAGGTCAAATTGTTTTTGAAATACAGATGCATACAAAAGCCTGTCTCTATACAATTCTAACAAGGGGTCATTTGTTGCAGTCTGTTGTATATGTCCTATTTTAGAGCAGATTTTGTTACCCCCCACCCCATAATTCGTATTTACTACAGATTTCTAATGTTTTTATATACACATAACTTCAGGCCTCTGTACAAACTTAACGTGCAAGCAATAAGGCTGCCAACAAGTAGAAAATGAAATGGGGAATAAGGTTCTGTAATATTATGCAATTGAATGTCACTCCAACTTGTGCAAATATTGTCATTGATGAAGCAAAGAAATAGGAGGACAGATGAGACTGAAATTGACCGCAAAGTCTTACTTATAAGGCCCATTGCACTTGATGACCTTTGACCCTTGACCCACATCCTAGGGATGGTATTCCTGCAACTCTACATGTAATACTTCTGGATAAAAAGTGTTTCTTCCTCTGACAATTTTGGTACATAGCATGCTTAGCATTTATCAAACTATTCAATTTAACAATGATGTCTACCACAGTGGACTATGTAACACAGCAAAGAACATCATATGGCGAACACCTAATTGAGCGCTTCTATGAAGCTCCATATTTGTTTGTTTCTGACCCGAAAACACATATTCTTCATCTTTTATTAATAAAAATAAAAATGTATTCCTTGTGCGCAAGTTTTAAGACCAAAATAATGTTTGTACTTAATATTTTTATCCTGAAACAAGAAAAAATACCCTGTTTTCGATGGTTTTGGCCTCACCAATTTTCACCTTGACCTCAAAATGACCCTAATTTGACCTTCAACTTGAGTTCAAGGTCAAATTGTTTTTGAAATACAGTTGCATACAAAAGCCTGTCTCTATACAATTCTAACGAGGGGTCATTTGTTGCAGTCAGTTGTATATGTCATATTTTAGAACAGATTTTGTTACCCCCACCCCATAATTCGTATCTACTACAGATTTCTAATGTTTTTATACACACACAACTTCAGGCCTCTGTACAAACTTAACGTGCAAGCAATAAGGCTGCCAACAAGTAGAAAATGAAATGGGGGATGCTGCTCTTTCATTTGGTACCAAGAAACCTTCCTCCCCCTCTCGGCACGTTTTTCCAAAAAAATCCGGGCTTGGCTCATGGACTATAAGAGTTAAAGGGGTTATGAAGAGCTTTTTCGACCATCTCAAAATCCCACCAGATTTTGTGTGATGTACAATAAAGTTATTTTAAACACATTTGCGAAAAAATTAAAATGATTTTTTTTTTCAATTGTAAGATATAGCCTTTCAAAGTGGCGAAAATCTGGCCTCTCTCAGTCCAAAAGCCGTGAGTGCGTGACGTCACATGGGGGAGCCTTTTAAAGTAGGTCACCTCGGCCCATCGAGTTAGGTCGTTGTTGTGGTGCAGGTTCCTGAGTAGATTGAACTTTAACCTGCCGACGTTCGGACAATTCGTTATCAATAATGATGACATTTAGGACACTTATAAAGCTGGATCTCTTCTTTAAAACGAGACCAGGATAGCCAGGCTAGGACAAGGAAAACGGCCGGAAAATGGAAAACCCGCGGGCGTCATAAATAAACAGTCATTTCTCACCAGACGTGGTTGCTGGGACACCCTACTCACATTAGGGACTGCACACCATTTATTAGCATTATCCGATCCTAACAAATGAGATATCCACTGAAAGCACAACATCTCCGCTTTGCAAAGATATAAGCACCATCTTTCTAGCATAAAAATTGAGCAGTCTTGAGCAGTTTGAAAATACCAAAATAAGCGTCCTGCTAGTACACCGTCACCGAGTACAAGACACTTGATTATATCGCCATGATTGCCCATGAATAGTTTTATTTAGCCTATAGGGGTTATTGAAGCAGCACAAAAAGTTTCAAGTCTCAATTTAAAGTGTATGACCTTGTACCGCCACCCTAAAAACTATCCCCTACCAGAAAATGGGGGAAAATGACATTTTAGCCTTAGATTCAGATGTACATTTCTTCCAGTCCTTCACTCATATTAACAAACAATACATCAAGTGAAAGCCCTTTGTTCCTGTATTCCAAATACATGTATGTAAGTTTAATGTTCCAGGGTTGATTCAAAGACAAAAAAATAGATTTTGTGAATATCCATACAAATTAAGCCAGAGAGGTCTAGATGCTCTGAATGAATACATTACCTGGCTTTTCCTGGCACTTATTTTCATGAATTATCATTTGAAATGTATGTTTTTTCAATGTGAATAATACATTTCATAGTTCAAGAGGCTTTTTGAATCAATCTGAAATTAGTTTATTTGATGGAGATACAGGAGTTCAAAGTGGGAAGAAAATTCACACATTCCATGATTTACGTGATAAAAAGGCCTACGGGGATACCAATACAGGCATTTTAACATGGCCTTTCAAATGTAATGCTAAACTAGCAGGTCCTCGTGGATTGGATAGTAGTTCAGTAACAACTACTAAATTATGTGAAACAAAAAAGCTAGGGTGCAAAGATTTTTGAAAACCTAACCCTTGTCATGTTGGTATCTATTAGATAGATCTCACAGACTACCCTCGGATGTCAGAGTACGTCTCAAGGGGAATGCATAGAGATGTAATAGTTATGAAATATGAGGAATATGAATAGTGAGTAAAAGCAAATTAGTGATTGTGTAAATATGTAAAGCTAAGTTCACCTGGGAAAAGAAAAAAAGGTCTGATTTGGAAAATATTTTTACTGAAATACCATGAAGCTGAGAATATGGGGAATTCAAAACCATTAATCAGAATTTGCCCCCCCCCCCCCTAATATGATACTGACCAACCCTCTGGGTCCTGGACTTTTATGATATTTTCAGTTCAAAAGCAATCTCTGTGTGTTTTTCATAACTGGGAATCTGTCCTCATGCTGCAAGTGTGATCTGCTATATAAAAATTATTTCATAATCATACTTGTATGGTTATCAATTTGCCAACACCTGTAAAATATAATAGCCCACTCCTAAACTAATAAACTAGCCTGACCCCTAGTGGCCAGGATTGGAACCGCGTAAAATCTCCTAATTTTGGATGGTTGAATGTTAACAGGTATGAATTATATAACTTGGTCAGATATCTTCAGATTAGCTACTGATTTGCCAAAAAAATCAAAAATCATCCACCATTCCTCAAGAATAAATTTATTTTCTAGCCAAGAGCCAATAATTTCATAATATGCTGAACATAGTAAGTATTTGATCTTGAAAGATCACACAATGTCTGGAAAGATGTAAATGTAAATGTTGATGATGACAACATTTTCAGTTCCAAAGCGATCTGCGTGTTTTTGATAACTGTGTGTATATTATCATGCAGCAATTGTGATCTGCTACATAAACTGCAATTAAAGTTATCCTATTAACATATGTTTCCATGATTATCAACTGCAAAGGCCCACTCCTTAAGCAGGTGTACTAACCTGGCCCGTAGTGGCCAGAATTGGAACTAAACAAAATGAAACCAAAAGATGCCTCATTATAGTAAACCGCCTGATATCTCCTGATTTTGGATTGTTGAATGCTGACGAGTATGCCGACCTATGTGCACAATATCAATTGAACAATTCATAACATACTCGTACCATGATTTAAGAACTTATGGCCAGTTTAATGATATTCTCAGCATGAGTTCTCTCCGCCGGGTAGACTACTATAATATAGGTGTACATCTAGATGTTAGACAAGTCGATGGATTACCGTAAAGTCGTTCCCCTATTGCGACATATTAGCTAGAAGTACACGGGCGCGAAAATATCCCAAAAATTTTCCCATACATTAAGAAAAGCTTTCAATCGCATGCATGACTTTGTTTTTTGGCCGCTCTGTTTCATTCAATAAACTCGCTGCCATAAACCGTTATTTACGACAAATTAAATACAGGCACTTCTCTCTATACACCTAGTCTTATGCCATCTGGGCAAATGGTAGAATTCTGAACTTGTCACGCCCTACGGGCAGTAACGTGCACGCGCACTTCGAATGCCATTTCGGTCTAGACTCAAGTTTATGTCTGTTATAAGATCCACACCGTGCATACACCAATCTTGCTTTTGGCATGTCAAACCATCCTGAAAGTAAATTGTTTCCTGTTCTAATTTTAGAACTGTAGCTATAGCACAGCAGATGTTTCGCTTGAGAAGTCCAGTTGCAAGTCCCCAGGAGCAACCCATGCATATCTTTCTGTATTCAGTAAACCAGCCCTATTCTTAAGGGCCCTCTGAGGACACAGTCAGGGTGTACCTCAGTATGATTTATTTCCATCACACTTAGCGTGTATACTACAGATCCAACTCACCTTTTAAGGCGTACACTAGACTGGCAACATCGAGGTTTGACTTTCCCAGTGGCCCAGGGGCATATGCCCCTAGATTTTGCTGTTGACCCCTTGATTTTTCAGATTAGGGGCCAAAAATAGTATGATTAATAAACCTAAATCCTGTTTTTGGCCACTTATTTTTATCAAAATATCTTTTTGAGCCCCTAGCCTGAAATCTTATTGTCAGACCCTGAACAACGGCTGAGGGCCACAATAAATATATGACCGCTATCATAATCTTGTCGATCTTTACATCATCTTCCAGACACATGTGTGTTCACCACAATTAAATAAATAGTACATGTACAGCAACATGCAAACAAAAAAGGCAATTACATGAGGTCATAGTACATATTTTAATGTAAAGAAAGATTGTTAGGGTACTGGCGCAACATACAAAAAGGGTATTGCCAGGATCACCTATGATAAGTATTGTGACTTGAATGACATACTGAGGTGATAAGCTTTTTTCTCAAGCGTTTAGTGAGATAGGCCTATTTCTTCTCTAACTGACTTGCAGGTGCGGATGCCCTGTCTCCGCAAATATGTGTGTGTCCTTTCAAAATATTACACCCTCAATCCAGAATTCCACCTCTTGAATTGAGTCTTTCTCGATTTTTATGATCATGATGATATCAAAGGTTTTCACTGGTACATAAATCAAATAGCATGATATTCACCAATCAACCTGCCCTAAGTACAATGTACCATCATTTCAAGAATAAGAGCTTTATTTATTCTCTTAGAAAAGCAAAAGATGACTTTGCAACCCCAGCAGTGTTGATAGGGAGCAACTGGCATCAATGTGATTACAACTGAAAAATTAAGGTATCACACTGCCTGGGTAAATACAAACTTGACTGATTACATATAAATCTAGAGGCAGCACATAGACAAATATGCTGTGGTAAGTATAATTCTTGATAATGAAGGAGCTATGTATACTACATGTAGAAAGGTAACTTGATCTATATCCTATATCCTGATATATCGAGCAATAGATACTGAGCGATAATAGAGGTAAACAATGCAGCTGTCATAAAGTGATTCACATTCTTTACATTTCTATAGCAGCAAAAGACGAATTATTTATACATATTATACATGTAAGGCACTTCTACGACCTCTTCCTTATGTTCACTGAGGTGTGAATTCAAATTGCTGCTGCTAACACTGCTGGTAACACTGGAGAGTGACGAACCTCGCCAGTAGCCATTGGCATTGCATTGGTGCGAGGACGACGCGGCAGCCTAGGCCCCCCCTATGACGTCACACCACACTTTGCCTTCGGCGCTACGGGCAAGGCAAAAAGTCTTCTTTTTGCGAAAATAAAGCTTTTTCTTGCAGAATAGCATAGACATACTGAAATAATATCATGTATGCCTTACTATTCTGCATCTAACTCATTTTTTTCAAAACACTCTTCATAACCCCTTTAAGTCAACTGCAAAAACCAAAACAAGTGTCCAGTCCTGGAAATGATTCAAGCTTGTTTACACAATGAAGAAAGGATGCAGAGAGTAAAAGACATTGAAAATATATTTGGTGTACGCTTTACTTTTCCAGTTACACAAATAACCCGGTATATGTTATCCTAACCAACCTTTAGCCTTCGTGCCCTGAGCGACACTGATTCCAAATGCAGAGCATGAATCCACCATGTTTGTTTACCATTGAGATAACGCAGCAACGAGACTTTGGTTTTCACTTTCGACTAATTTCAAAAGCAAAGACAAACTTCATAATATGTCAATTTATTTCTGAATCAAGAATGAATGATCATAAATCACGTAAATATGTGTTATAATTGAGAAAAATATAAAAGTTGTCCCTTACAAAGCGATATGACGTCACCGAAGTAAACTATCATGGCAGCCTCCAAGGGTTGATTGTCATCCAAACTGTGACACATCAAGAAGTATCCGGGAACTCCTTTGGTAGCAATTTCGAGGGGAAATAATGGCTAATTCAATAGTAAGTAAAAACTTCTTTCATTCTGCACAATATGACATGAAGATCAGGTTTCTGAAAGTGTACATTTATTGCTTGTTACTCCATGACTTGGATCAGCTGTTTCATTATGACATTTGATGATCTGTCAAGTTTCTGTTTTGAAATGGAAAGAGCGTTTACCCTAGTTATGGAGAATGGTGCGCTTCTATAATGAAGTGTATAACTATATATTTTATGGATAGAATGTGATCACTGTAATTCCTCGTGTGATAAAAGGAAGGATATACCAATACATTCTGTCATTCACAATGTAATTACAAGTTTCTCTATTTATTGTGAAAAAAAAAACATTCATAGTGCAAGCACTTATCTATTCATTGTCAAAAAAGGTTGCATGACTGTTAGCCAGGGCCGACTCTAATACTCATTTTATATACTGATGCTATTTGGTATTAGAGTCGGGGATAGCCCATATACCCTCCTGTGGTAGTATTCGTCCATCCCAAATTTCTCCGTCGGTGTCAAATTTACTTCATACCTGACTGCACTAGGATGATTAATATGAGCTATAGTCTGTCTGACTCAAGTTTGGCAATCACTTTTGCCACTTTTTGTGACAAAACGTTCGAGTTTGCCATCCAAACTTGGCAAACCTCTTTGGAGCACTACTATGTGTAAGTACAAACATACTTTTAACGGAACGGTAGTCCAAAGATTTCTTGAGAAGGTTTGTTTATCAATTGGTGACCACCATCTTGCCGAGATTGCGAGAGGTCAGCGTGAGCTTTCATCAAAGAGCGACTTCTATTTGTATTTAAATTCGGCACATGCCGCCTATTGTTTATGAAAATGGTCCTGGGCCTGCACTTAATAAATGGAAATGCACTTGGCAAATGAATTGAGTACATAGAAAATTTAAAGTGTCTCATTAAATCACACTGGCAGTAAGTACTTTAAAACTAGTCTGTCTGACCCAAGTTTGTCTTCAGGACCGCTTTTAGTGTAAGATAGTGTGTGTTTAAGTGCAGGCCTATGATAAACAACAGTGTAAATACAACATGAACTCAAAGTACTGTTTGGCATGCAGGCGGCGATCTTTCTCACAGGTACATACTAAATTAAAAGTCCACTCTTTCAAAAAACTTATACAATTCTCCACATGATTTACTCAGCCGATGTATCCTAGTGACCCCCATTTCAAGTGTGATGGGTCCTTACTTCAGAGTCCTAGGGCATGGTTTGAACTGATATTTTAAATCGCAGAAAATGGTGGGCCTTCCTGCACTTCCAAATTGAAATATATAGACCATCCATAAACATCATGTGAATATAGACTGCGACCCATGGCCAGCCTGAAACCCTGGATGTTATTATTATATTAAAATGAACACATCAGTTTTACAATTAAGTAGTGCAGGGCTCGACGCTAAGGGTGAACCTATGGCCCCAGGCCAGTAAAAATTCCCAAAAACAGCTTCGGGCCAGTAAAAAAAGACCTCAACTGGTCCTACAGGGCCAGTAAACATATGGAGACATTCTTGTTAAAAAGTTTCCCCCTGAGATGTCTCCAATTGTTTTTGAAATAAATGAAGATAAAATTTATAAAGATAAATGTTGTGGTGAATCTTATGCAATGTTCTTTCTTGTTATGTTAAAAAAACAATGTAGGACCAGTAAACTTTTTGCAGGACCAGTAGATGCTAAGTGTTACTGGTCCTACACGGCCAGTATCATTTTGAGTTAGCGTTGAGGCCTGTAGTGTCTTTCTTTTTTCAGATCATAAGAGTACAATCAGCACAGCATGGGACAAAACGTCTCCAGGTGAAACCAACAGAAAGAATTCAAGATTTCCTGGATAAGGTAAATAAACAAGCAAATTCTGATACATAAATCAGGCTGTAAAAAGGAACCTGGCACTTCCCACCCCTTTGCATCACTTTACACCCAAACTTCCCCAATTTAAGATACAAAACTACTATTTTCCTCTGATTTTTTCCTTGGAAAAGAAATGGATAAAGTTATTGGAAATTCCTAATTTGGTCTGTACATATACACAATATCAAATCAAGTTAGAAATGGTGAGAAGTTCAGTACTATCAGGAACTCTCTCAGCCATTTTGCTTAGTCAGAGCCATATTCATTGCTTGTTTTTGCTCAGTGAGATATAAACTATTCTATTCAGGTTTTCAGTCCCTAGATGATAGAAAGAATGCCAATTAACATTATATTGGAATTGCAGTTGAATATTCTGAAATGGCACCATCCCATATGACTATGAAATGAACATGTTTGTCTCAGGATTTTTAGTTTGGCCTAAGCTTGTCAATACATAACTTTCTTAGTCCTGCTTTTATTTACCTTATTGGAAATCAACGTAAATCATTTAAAAAACGCAATCCAGTTTTAACCAACTTGTAATGCATAACTTCCTTTTACAAAGCTGAATTTTTTTTCTGAATATAGGAAGGTAGCCAAAGAATATGATTACATTCACCTATTTTCCTCTTCATTTTTCTCCAATAGTTGCAAAAAGAACTGAACCTTCCTTCATCTGGATGGGCAATATACCAAGAAAGAAACAAGAAAGGAAAAATACCATCATCCAGATCTAAAACACTTTCAAACTACAAAATCAGGTAAGAAAATAAGACATTTTGACCTTGGTAATCCTCCTTTGTTACCGCTATGTATGTATCTTGTTTAGGATAACACAGGGCAGTTTCCTTTCAAATTGAATATGACGAAGGAAATGAGGCCAAGTACTAAAGCTACTGATATACTACTGATATACTACTGTTACTGCGGCTGCTACTTCTGCGTTTGCTACTAATACTGCTGCTGCTACTTCTGCTGCTTGTTTGCTAGTACTATTACTGCTGCTGCCTACTATTACTACTGTAGTGCTGTTGCTGATACTGCTACTGTTGCTGATAATACTACTGTTGCTGATACTACTACTACTACTACTACTACTACTACTACTACTACTACTACTACTACTACTACTACTACTACTACTACTACTACTATTACTACTACTACTACTACTACTACTACTACTACTACTACTACTACTACTATTACTACTACTACTACTACTACTACTACTACTACTACTACTACTACTACTACTACTACTACTACTACTACTACTACTACTACTACTACAGGGCTCAAGATTAGGGGGTGCCAGGAGCCGAGGGCTCCCTTGAATTCTCCTGGGGCTCCCTCAGATTTCTTCAGGGAGCCCAAAGATGTACTGATTTCTATACACAAAACCTTTTATAGGTAGCTTTTGAAGATGCAATTGGGCTCCCTGAAAAAAACCCGCTTAATTTCAAGCCCTGTACTACTACTACTACTACTACTACTACTACTACTACTACTACTACTACTACTACTACTACTACTACTACTACTACTACTACTACTACTACCACTACTACTACTACTTCTACTACTACTACTACTACTTCTACAACAACAACTACAGGAATGGTCATAATCAGTGATATGTAGGCTGCTAATTAAGTACCTCAGACTGCAGTCAAAGTCTGCGGTGCATAGATCTATCACTTGCTTCAAAATGTCACTCAACTATCTATAATTTGAAAATAGCTAATTTTGGTTGAATTTAGATACATCCAATGTATTTTCATAAGGGAGGACATTGGAGCATTAACCTAATATTTTGCATTCTTGCTATATAGCCCAAAAGTAATAGGAAGCCAGCCGTGCTTGGCTATACTCTGATACATGAATTCCGCAACACCTTATCACTCATCAGCCTAACTAAATGCTTTCTGTCCTGCAGACATGGGGACATGCTGTACCTTGATGCCCCAGGTGTGGATGTGGAGGAGGAGATGGAGAGCAGTGGACCACAGCCTAGCACCAGCTCCGGCATCAGAGATGCAGTGGCGCCACCTATTTCCGCCATACCCAGGAAACCCTCAATAGTGGTGGTGGAGGATGAGGTGGATAGGCTGCTGGACAAGGATGATGGCTTAGTTCACAGGAGTAGGAACGAACAGCTGTAAGTCCTACCCAAATACTGTATATGGCTTTAATTTGGAGTGCTAGAAATTTCGCTTTACAGCCCTGTTGGAGGGTATTTTTGCTAATTTAGCTTCATGCATTCAAGCAGCGATACAAAGGAGATACAAAGCAGGATATTCATTCGAAGGATGTTATTTTGGCGCTATCATGGGGAGTGCAAAATTAGCGAATATTAAATGCCTGTAAAAAATACCAGTTATAGAGTAGGCGTTGTTTTTCATTTCAAAAGATCTAGACAAGTGTGGTCTGGACCTATGGTGCTTTTGGAGATAAATGTGGAAGTCAAACTCACAAGATATTTAAAGGAGAGTTGTAAGGAGTTGCCTCCAGACCAGTGTGCCTCCTTGAAATGTCTTTCATAAATAATGTAATCTTATTGATACTAGTTTGACATTTGTGGGTGCTACAGGCATGGATAGGTTAAGGTAAATGTATTTTAGAGAGAGAGATGTACTAGAGTTGATACAAGTATTCTTTAATGTGTGTACCAGAGTTATGCAATAGATGGTAGTGGAGCTTCATTTGTGATAAATATGTTACAATTCAGTTTGTTCTATGGTTGAATGTTTAAGATCCACTTAACTTTAAGTCTGAAGAGTTTTCTGTGTTTTCTCTTACAGATGCCGTCATGGGCCACAAGGGAAATGTTTGCACTGTATACCATTGGAGGTAAGGAAAGTCCTAACTTCTTATAAACGTATTGTGTAATAATTTCGCAATAGAGTCAGTAACACTTGTTCTGCTCTAATGATTTGTACTGTCATAAATCAATTGCTCTTTTGACATTAACTTCAAATTTGCACTTGGCCAAGGCATGAAAGGAAAACTCGATTGAAAATGATCTTTACAAACAATTCAGAAGTGGATTTTAACATGCAAAGCTTTTTGCCATTTTAAAAATATGAGCCAAGTTTAACAAATATTAAGGAAAAGGATGTGATGTAACTGCCAAAATCCTATATTTTTCTTGTCTTTTTTGAGATGGCAATCATAAGTACAATTGCCACTTTATGTTACAATTTCATAGAACTAAAAAGAACAATGCCAATTTTCTTTTGTTTTGAGAATTTGAGAATATCTATTAATTTTAAGGCATGTCCTTGATGTTACTGCTTTTTGAATTAACTCATCAATATCCACACATTTTTCCTAGTCTTGTGATGTACTCTTGTTGCTTGCAGCCATGGGATGAGCAGTACCTGCGAAGTCTTGATCCTCCTATCAAGTTTCTCTCATTTCATTCGCACATCAGAAAGCTGAGGGGAGGTGTCGATAAGTGAGTTTTACTCTCTTCTCTGAACAATGTAATTCTCAAAAGCTGACAGTGATTTATTAATTATTATGGTTCAGCTACCACTTATAATCTAAATGTCTTTGTGCAATGATAATGACTAGGTTTGAAAATAAGAATTTTTGTTGAACTTGCAACTGGTAATTCTTCTCTGTATGGAATTCTTTGTGGTTAATTTAATCCATTCAAGCCTTGGTATTCTGGAATTATCTGTCATCTGGAATTATGATACTTTTGAAGGAAACTTAAGAATTCATCATAAATTTACAAAGAAAATTTTGAAGAGGGTTGTGGGTGGACCTATCAAATTGTAATATTTCCAAATATAGGTGTTTTTTGCCAATCCCCCCCACCCCCCCTCCTTCCAGATCTTCCCTGACCCTACCAGAAACATACCGTATGTGATGCAAGTGCCACCCATGAATTTACAGTGCTATACCCTCCTTTCTTTCTTTTCCGCAGGGGAAAATTTGCACAGTTAGAAAACCTCAGCTGTAAGATCAAGCCTGGCTGCAAGGAGCACCCTCCATGGCCGGGAGGAATCTGTACCAAATGTCAGCCCAACGCTGTCACTCTCAATAGACAGGTGAGAACAGCAGAACTCATTTCAACATAACATAACATTTAAAGAAATAAAGATTATTATTATCATAGTCATTATTATTATTATTATTATTATTATTATTATTATTATTATTACTATTATTACTATTATTATTATTATTATTATTATTATTATTATTATTATTATTGTTATTAATATTATAATTATTATTATTATTATTGTTATTTTTGCTATTATTATTATTATTATTATTATTATCATTATTATTATTATTGTTATTATTACACATTTTTATATAGAAACTAAAATATGCAAACAATGCAAAAGACAACAAAAGAAAATGGTTTTCAAATAAGTTAATCCGTGATAAATAATACTGGCCATTCTAGCATTTGTTATAACTTCCTGGCATGGTAAGTTGGTTTTGAAACTTATGTTGGTAGCAGTATTTTGAAAAATATTTGAATAAGTAATATGTAACCATACTTATTTTTGCAGACATATCGACACGTGGATTACATCCAGTTTGAAAATGGTAATTTAGTGAATCGCTTTCTGAACTACTGGCGTAACACGGGCCACCAGAGGATAGGCATAATGTACGGCAAATGTGAGCCCTACAAAGAGGTGCCTCTTGGGATCAAGGCAAACGTAGCTGCTATATACGAACCTCCACAGGTAAGAAAAAGACCTATATTTGCCATATGCAGGTGCTCTGAGAAAATGTTGATCTGCTCCTGAAACATTATTGTATGGTGCTGCTTTGGTACCTGTGTCTTGGTATATCTTTTGTTAAAAACAATTAAAAGATATCTAGTTATATCTTTTATTGTCAAAATTTCAATCCTTACGCTGCTGATGGCTATTTAGGCCATTACAAAATAATGCAGAAAACCTGAAAAATGACCAAAACCCTGGCACATGAGTACTCATCTGAGAGTTCTCAGTGAGAGCTTCGCAATGAATACCAACATGACTGGGTTTAGATGATTTTCAAAAATCTTGGAAGGGTTAATTAAAACATCAATCCCATCAATGCTAATCCCATATTGTGGATGTGCCCCTGCTCAAGTCCGTTATTCCATCTCTCTCTATAGCTGAGCAGTAGGAATGGTGTTGAGCTGCTGGAGGATGAGAAGGTGGAGGCCGTCACACAGCTGGCAGAGAAACTAGGGCTCCAGCCCGTTGGCTGGATCTTCACCGATCTCATAGCTGAGGACCTAGCCAAAGGAACCGTCAAACATTTCAGAGGAAACATAGTAAGTCTCTCTTCATCGGTGGATCAACGGAAAAGTACAGTTATAAGCATGTTTCATGAGATCAATGTTTTATTCTTTCTACTATAATGGAGTCACTCTATTACATATACTCCCTACCCAATCTAAGTACAATTGACCTTATATCCAAACGATATCCACCGTGCTTAGAATAGAACTTGCAACGCAAGATTCTACCTAAAAATAACATCCAATGACTGCTCACCTCCTCGTTCCACTTACCTGCACAACCTCGCTCCCGATTCGCTCCTCCTCTGCCTATTTTTTCTAAGCACTTCCACCGTGCGGTTGGTTTCTCCGTGGTACAGCATGAGCAGACAGAACACGAGATCCGGGAAAAAAATGGCGACGAGAAAATGTAGAACTTGTCAGGCCAAGCTGCGCGTGGAGGACACGCACGCTCTATGTTGGGAACACATCGGTCGTTCCCATTTCTGCGATAAATGCGAAGAACTCGCACCTTTCGGCAGATACAAAGATTACCAACAGTTCTTGGCGAACTGTTGGCTAGAGAAGGACGAACAGGAGGGAGTTGGAGAGATGCCCCGACTGTCGCCGCGCCCAGGTGGGCCGGCAGAAGAGGGCGAAATTGTCGAGCCGTTGCGGAAGACTTCCCAGAGTGCTTCGCGCACAAGTCATCATGGCGGCGCCCATGGAGAAGATGCGGCCGTATCGGACAAGGAGGAAAATGGGGATTTGGGACACAAATCCCCCCAGGCAAGTGGTTCTTTGGGGTCTGGCAGGTCGTCAGGGGGCCCCTCCATTGAGTTGCCCAGTGTTTGGAGCAAAGTGAAGAGCCTTGAGCGGGGGTTTGAGGGACTACGGTCCGAAATGAAAAATGGCCTACTTTCATTCAAGGAGGAAATGAAAAAGTTTTTCTCCGACACGTTTTCTCCCAGGCGGGAGGAAATGATGATGTTTCGGTAATGGAAACTCCCACCCAGGCGGGTGTGGATGATGGAGAAGACGTTGAGGAAGGCAGTGAGGAGGAGGAGGATGATAGCTTAGTGGAATTTAAGCGAAGGTTGTCCAGGATAGATTCCCAAGTTAAAACAACACCCCCAGTTAGTGTGCCTTCGTTGACTACTACAACTACGGTGGCCCAGGGGGCTAGTCAACAGCCAGTAGTCATCCATCTGTTCCAAGATAAGGATAAGGAGGATAAGAAAAGGAAGGAAGATGAGGTGGAGGAACGAAATAACGATGAGGACAGCTTATCTCTGAGGGATCTAGTTAAAAGCCAGCTCGGGAAGGATGACTATAAGCCCTATATGTCAGACCAGGTGTGTCGGGATTTGACAGCGGAGGGACCGGTTTTGACCAATACGGCTGCACAGTGGGCCAGGGTGTGTCTAGATGAGAGTGTTCCCTTTAAGGCACACTTCCATGAATCCATGTGGACTCATGTTGTCCTGACAGATGATTCGCTGTACAAAACGACCATGGTACCTAAAATGGTCAATCAGGCTGATTCGTCAGGAGTGAAGGCGGATATTAGACAACCTAGGGTACCGGTATCGGAGGTAGAGTGCTCAGCCTGGAGAAAGCAGGTTAACGAGGTCCTGACATCGTCATCGTCGACCCAGAATTTGAGTTTGGTGACACAAGCGATTAAGAATGGGTATCAGTTTGTCAACAAGGACTTCAAAAGACTGGGAATGGACCCTAATGTTGACGTGTATGTCAAGGAGGTGTGCTCGATGATGGGCAAGAAGGAGCCGAAGTTTGATAAACAATCAATGGCGTATAAAACTCTGTCCTCAACCAACACCATGTTCCGGATTATTACCTTTATCAGAATGGCGTTGGAGACGGGGAAGAATCTGCATGAATCCTCGGTCGGTAGCGATGATGAGTCCATCTTGCCGATGTTTTTCAAGGTGATGGAGAAGGCCTCGGAAGATCTAAGACTGGTGACGGCAAGGCTGCACGGGCTAAGCCTCAGGAAGGTCCGGGGACAGGTTCTGGAGGGGTCACCTTTTGAGAAGGGGGATCGTGAGAAATTGGTAAGGGCGACATGTCTACCATCCCAGTATCTTTTCGCAGGCAGGTTGCCTGACGGAGAGGGGTTTAGAGATAAGGATGCTCAAGTAGCTCGGGCCAAACAGGAAGTGGAGAGACTGGAGAGGAGGAAGCGTTTTGCTTCCAACAGACCTCAAGGGCCGTCAGCTAAGAAACCTCGGTTCGATCAACCCTCCAGAGGCAAGTACCAGTCAGGGTACGGCTCAAGACAAGGCGGAAACAACTATCGCCAGTTCCAGGACAATCGAGATAAAAGAGAGCCTTTTCGTCCCTCATGGAGAGGAGGAGATCGTGGAGGACGTGGAAGAGGCAGAGGGTCTGCCAATTCCAACGCCAGGAAGTGACCAATTCCTAACTCCGTTTCCCGATGTTCCGGTGGGGGGGAGGTTACTGAAATTTTCAAGGATTTGGAAAACATTTTGCAGGGACAAGTGGGTTCTAGATGTCGTAGAAAGGGGGTACAGAATGGAGTTTCTAGAGTTTCCACAGTTCAGGGGCATAGTCAGGTCACCAATCCCGTCAGACAAGGTTTCAAGAGATCTGTTATTAGGAGAGGTAGCAGATATGTTAGCAAAGTCTGCTATTCGCAGGGTCCCGTACAATCCCCAAAGCGGGTTTTATTCAAGGATATTTCTTGCCCCAAAGAAAAATGGAAAATGGCGTCCCGTAATAAACTTAAAACCACTGAATCAGTATTTGAAGAAACAACACTTCAAGATGTCCACCCTAGCGGATGTAATCCAGGAGGTCGAGGTAGACGATTGGCTAGTCTCAATAGACCTGAAGGACGCGTATTTTCACGTGCCCATCCATCCGTCGCAGTGGAAATACCTGAGATTTTGTGTAGGGGAGGAGATGTACGAATTCAGAGTCTTACCCTGTGGGGTGACGACAGCTCCCAGAATTTTCACCAAGATGATGGCACCGGTGGCCGAGTACATCAGAAGGGAGATAGGATTGTACACGTCTCCATACCTGGACGACTTCTTGGCGAAAGACAAGGAAAGATCGTTCTTGGTTTGGAAGTCCGAAAAAATGGTCCAGTTCATGCTCGAGGTCGGGCTGAGAATCAACTGGGAGAAGTCGGATCTAATACCTTCCCAGGACACCGTCCATATTGGACTGAGGCTCATGACCAAAGTGGGCATGGTGTCGGTTCCGGAGGATCGGATTTTGGCCATAGTAGAGTTAGTCAAGACAATCCAGGGGAAGATGATGATTTCGGCGTCTTTGTATCTCAGACTACTGGGGTGCCTGAACAGCGTCATACATCAAGTGGAGTGGGCCAGATTATTCATACGGCCAATACAGATCTATCTCCAGTCATTTTGGAAACCCAGTACAGGGTCCCTGGACGATCTCATTCCAGTCCTCAATTCACTCAGGGGTCACCTGAAATGGTGGCGGAACAAGGAGAATCTTCAGAGGGGGTTACCGTTGTCTCCATTGATCCCGAATCGGGAGCTTGTGACCGACGCGAGTATGGAAGGCTGGGGGGCCTATCTAGTTCAGGGCGGGGAAACCAGGGGCGTATGGTCGCCTCAGGAGAAGGAACGGCATATCAATTATCTAGAGATGCTGGCGGTGTTCCGAGCCTTGATATACTTCAGTCAGATGTGGAATCCGGGCGACGTAGTTCAAGTCAGAAGCGACAATATGACGGTGGTGACATATCTGAACAAGCAGGGGGGAACGAGGTCGTCCACGCTGTGCTTCCTGACATGGGACCTGCTCAATTGGTGTAGGGATCGCCAGTTGAAAATGGTGGCGGTATATGTACAGGGGGAGAAGAATGTCCTAGCGGACCTGTACTCGAGGAAGGGACTCCCTCACGAGTGGTCGTTATGCCCGGCGGTGGTCGAGAATCTGTTTCGGCTGTGGGGTCGGCCTCAGGTGGACCTGTTTGCGAGCGAGGGCAACGCCAAGCTACCGCTGTATTGCTCCCTACGGGAGGATCCCAATGCGATAGCCAACGATGCGCTTCTGTTGAGTTGGGACAACATGGAATCCTATGCCTATCCACCACAGCCTCTCATACGCAGGGTGCTGCTAAAGGTGAAAAAGTCAAAGACCAGAATGATCCTGGTGGCGCCAAATTGGGGAAGAAGACCATGGATGTCGATTCTCATAGATCTGCTCATAGACATTCCTCGCGCTCTGCCGATAAAGGAAAAGCTCCTAAAGATGCCCGGCCAGTGGGTATTCCATCCGGACCCTCAGCTTCTAAATTTAGTTGCTTGGAGGATAGGAGGAGGAGACTCAGAGAAAGAGGCTTTCGAGAAGGAACTGCGAAGTTGGCAACCGGGGAGATTAGGGGGTCGACAGAATCATGCTACAATGCGAGAGTCCGAGTCTTCGTGGATTGGTGTAACAAGAATGGGGTTAAAGATCCCATTAATTCCTCTTTAGCATCAGTTTGTAATTTCCTGCATGAAATTTTCCAGGAGGGGAAAGCAGCGAGAACAGTGGGAGGTTATATTGCGGCAATAAGTAAATGGCATCGAAGGATTCATGGGAAGAAGTTATGTGACATTGAGGAGGTGGCAAACATACGGAAAGCGACCGTTATTGCAAGACCTCCTAGGAAGATAGATTACCAGTCTTGGAGTCTTCCGTTGGTTATGGACAGTTTGTTTCAAGAGCCTTATGAACCCTTGGAGGGGACACAGCTTAAATTTTTAAGCCACAAAACAGCGTTTTTGGTGGCTGTTTCAACGGCCAGGAGGAGTAGTGAACTAGGAGCGTTATCTGTGGAGAAGTCCAAGTTTTTAGTTAGGCCTCACGGTATTGAGGTCGGGTATGTTCCGGGATTTGTGCCCAAGAACGCGAGGATAAACTATGCAGGAAGGACCATAGTAATACCCAAATTTGAGGAAATGGCGTCGTGTGAGGAAGAAAGACTTTTATGTCCGGTCAGGGCAGTGAAATGCTATAAGAAGAGGATGAAATCGCTGAGGAAAGAGGGGGAACAAAGATTGTTTGTGACATATGGTAATGGGGATAATCAAGGGGCAGGAGCGTCGAAGAAGACGATTGCCAGATGGATTACTGAGACAATAAAGTTTGCATATGCCAATGCATCAGAAGAGGCTTTGAGAGTAATGAAGATAAAAGCCCACTCGGTGAGGGCAGCGGCGACAACATATGCTCTTTTAAAGGGCGTGGAAGTCCGACACATTTTGGAGGCTGCGGATTGGGCGTCGCCTACAACCTTTATAGACTTTTATTTTAGACCAGGCAGCGGACCAGGTCAGGAGTTTGCTTCGTCAGTTTTGAAGGCAACGGAGAGGTCATAGGAGGGGGGGCCTTTTCTATAGGTACCATCAGTGACGATAGGTAGCCAACACATATTGCACTAGCAGGCACGTTATATTTAACACAGATCGGTGGGATGAGGATGAAGATTGCCACTCAAGATAGCTTCCTGGAGGAGAGGAATGGTTGATGATGAATGGCCGGCAGGAAACGAACGTTCAGGATGCCCTTGTCGATATGAGGTTCGGGAGAAATCCAGGAGGATCCATTCTAGAGGATACTAGCTTGGTAGGTGGATTATTGGATGAGATGGTTATTATGTCGGTTTGACTACTAATCCCATTGTTTGCACAGCTGCGCTGATGGTACAACTATTTTTTGACTAAGCAGGAAGGAGATGATAGCCCACAACCACCGTCCCCCATCCACTCCCAAAGAAGATGATAGTGGGGTGCTTAGAAGAAGGGATTAGGTATTAGTAGTCATGACTATGGGCGGGCCCCATCGGTCAGGTATCATTGGGCACCCGGGTGGTGTTTCCCTGGTGTACTTCCCTACCAATTTATGGTTTTTTGACTCAGGCCACTGCATTCTGCTATGGATTGCTATGGTATTCTGGTCAATTGTACTTAGATTGGGTAGGGAGTATATGTAATAGAGTGCAAAGATCACTAGACAAAGGATAAAGTGATCTACACTCTAATAATATACGATACCTACCCAATCTAAGTACACACCCTCCCGTCCTCCCCAGTGGCCTGGTCTCATTGTGTGACTTAGAAAAATAGGCAGAGGAGGAGCGAATCGGGAGCGAGGTTGTGCAGGTAAGTGGAACGAGGAGGTGAGCAGTCATTGGATGTTATTTTTAGGTAGAATCTTGCGTTGCAAGTTCTATTCTAAGCACGGTGGATATCGTTTGGATATAAGGTCAATTGTACTTAGATTGGGTAGGTATCGTATATTATTAGAGTGTAGATCACTTTATCCTTTGTCTAGTGATCTTTGCATTTTGAAGTTTACAGATTTGGAATTTTGTTTTTCTTCACTTTTTCTGTCATATCTCAGCTAAGTAATAGCCAGTTGTAGCTGGTTAAGGAAACCCGAATACCCAGCAAAAAACACCACCTAACCCCAAGTCACTGGCAACTTCATCACATGCCCAAGTGGAATTCAAACCCGGACAGTGGTGAGAGACAGCTAGCAGTCTGTGGCAATGCCTTAGACCATCAGGGCAGGAGTAAGAAATTGAATAAAATATATTTTCCTGTAGACCTAAATCACTATTTTGGCCTATTGGAAATATTTGCATATCTCCATCTCAGATTACTCATCCTTCATAATAACGCAATTATACTCTCTTTTTAGTCCTCACAAAAATGTGAATACTAGCAGATTACTTATCAATTTCCACTCTGTTCCAGAACTCACATTTCCTCAGTGCAGAGGAGTGTATCATGGCTGCTGATTTCCAGAATAAATACCCCAACCCATGTAAACTTTCACCTGAGGGGCACTTCGGCTCCAAGTTTGTCACCGTTGTAGTCACAGGTAAGATGGCGCGAATATACAGTAAATCTTGTCTGGGGTTAGAGGGCAAGGGTGGAGAGTGGAGATTATCAGAACTAGGGCACTGTATTATTTAGTGGCTAGTTTGTGGCAATCGATTTGGAAAAAAAGTATTCACAGGTGTTGCTACTGTATATGTCTTCATATCAATAATAAAGATGAGGGTCAGTCATTATACAGTATCAAAAAATTATTATTGTCTAAAGTCAGTTTTATAATTGAAAAGAAACCATAGGCTTATTCCTGATTTAAGCAACCTTCCTTGGTTACCAGCTATGGCAATTCCTAGTGCTGAAGTTGTGCAGCATCTCTGCAAGTTGCTTTAATTGATGCTTTGTCTTATAAATCTGTTAGATGATGTTCGCAATGTTAAAACTTTTTATTAATGAAAATCCTATATCAGCAGACAGGGTGCAGGAGCAGACTCATTTTGAAATCTATCTAACGTATGCCCTTTCTCACAGGTACTATGATATCTAGAATTTATAAAGTAATGATAAACGAATGAGTTCTACCTAACAGATGCTCTGAAAACCTCATACTTATGGCATATGATACGTGAACTTGGATATGACAGACTCAATGGGACCAGGAAAATTGGTCCGTCATATGCAAAATCTGTGGTATACATATGAGGAATACTTGATATGTACCTGACTGGGACCAAGCATATCGTCCGTCATATGCAAAAATCTGTCATACAGTGGTCCGTCATATCCAAGTTCACCTGTATTTGAAATGTTGAAAGTCTTGATAAACAAATTTGCTATTATCTCAGGCGATGCCCAGGAGCAGATTCACTTTGAGGGTTACCAGGTGTCTAACCAGTGCATGGCGCTGGTTCGGGACGACTGCCTCATTCCCACCCGAGATGCCCCCGAGCTCGGCTACATCAAAGAATCCTCCAACGAGCAGTACGTACCTGATGTCTTCTATAAGGTAAGTCAATGCAGAGAATGTGTGTGCTGGAAGAGAGCATACTGTATAAGACTTTAATTTGGGGTGCTAAAAATTCCGTTTTACTACCATGTTGGGAGGTATTTGTGCTTCTTTAGATTTGTGCAATAAAGCACTCCGCAAAGCAAAGATACAAAGGAGGATATTTATTTGAAGGATATTATGGCACTATCAGGAAGTGCTAAAATAGCGAAAATTAAATACCTGCTAAAAATACCAGTTATACAGGATATGAATGTTTTATTTTACTCACATATGTAAGATAGATTAATTGGAGTGGTTGATTTTGGCATAATTAACATAAGACATAATTGTAATTTTTGGAATTAGGAATCTCAGTAATCATCCATTTTCTGGCAGTGCGTATAGCAATTGTCAGTTGTAGTTGTATGTTATCTCTACTGGCAAAATCTCAAAAGGGGTAAAGAAATTTTGTGTCATTTTCTCTGGTGTTTATGCATAGTCTATTATTACTGGTACTAGCAGTTGTCTGTTTTGTTGCTGCACAGGAGAAAGATGAGTATGGCAATGAAATCACCAGACTGGCTCGTCCACTGCCGGTCGAATACCTTCTGCTGGACCTCCCAGCCGCCTTCCCAGTGGAACCTATATTTACCTTCTATGCAGGAGATTCACAGAAACCGTTCTCAATCGAAAACAGAGCAGAAATCGGAGAGATGCAAGTAAGGCTTTTTCCATTAAATGATATGTATCATGTTTTAATCATTTATGGTTAAAGTAATTGTCTGGCTCTGAAAATAATGTGTAATTAAAGCATATATTTGTAAATGATTTAAAAGATAGTTGTTTATTATTTTTTGATTGACATTTCTGTTTTGAACAGTCTTATAGATCCCTTAGTCTGATTTTTTTCAAATATTTCCTGAAAGTATTTCATAAATAAAGCGTAGATGTGCACTATATATTTTTTCTTTTTGACTAACATTTCTAAATATTTTCTTTAAAGTCCTCTTGTCAGAACGATATCACCGAAATGGCCAACTTTTTTATCACTACAGACATAATTGGAATAATTCATTTGTCTGTGCTATTTCTAATATATTTTATCCTCAAATGTGTGCTGTAAGATGAACACCAACCTTGCCTTTCAGGATTTCCATGCTTTCTGCAGTTACATGCAGCAGTTTACTAGAGAGAATTTCCTCGACGCTGTGTCAGACTTCCATGTCCTTCTTCACATGTCAACATGTGATATGATGCCGCTCAGGGTAAGTGAATCTCTAGACTCATAGGGTAGGTGATTCTCTAAACTCTCAAGCAAATGACTCAAGAGTCTCACAGTAAATGAATAGACTCTCAGGGTAAGTAACTCTGGTCTCTTAGGGTAAATGACTCAAGACCCAGGGTAAGTGAATCTCTGGACTCATAGGGTAGGTGATTCTCTAAACTCTCAAGCAAATGACTCAAGAGTCTCACAGTAAATGAATAGACTCTCAGGGTAAGTAATTCTAGTCTCTTAGGGTAAATGACTCAAGACCCAGGGTAAGTGAATCTCTAGACTCTCAGGGCAAGAAACTCCAGAGGCTCAAGATAAATGGCTCTTGTGGTAACTAACTCTAGTCTCTTTTAGTAAATGGCTCTAGACTCTTAGTAGGGGAGCGGCCAGGGGCCAGATTTGGGATTTATTTTGGGCGGGTCTCACACACACCTCCAACATACATCATTTGAAAGCTTATACTCTCTAGTTTAATATTCTGCCTGTTGGAGTTGTCAAAAGTGGTGCAGATTCTGAGAAAATACGTTTATGTAACATAATGTCTGGAAAAAAGCTGAAAGGTATGAAATTACCATATTTTTTTTTGATGGGGCTAAAGAGGATAGTATGTTCACTCAACTTTGTGTACTACAACAAGCCTCATGCCCACAATTCAAATAAAACATTTGAAGCCATACTACTAAATTTTTCTGGTGAAAATTCCAATTTTATTACAAATTTAGGGTACGATTCACCTTTTTCTCAAATGCCATCACATAAATCAACTTTTCAGATAGTACAATACCCGACTTAGCTACATAGCACACATACAGGGACTTAGCCAGGACCCGTCTTACCTGTCTTTTGGACAGGTAGTTTCCTAAAAACCTCCTGTTTGGACAGGCAAAATTTTCTATGATGATTTTTCAATTTTGACTTTTGGGGTGTAATAACCAAATATTTTCCTAACAATCCATCTTCTAGGACATAGCTGAAGTGTAAATTGCCCTTTTTGACACACTAGGCTATTATATGTAGCTGGTATAAGGATTTGAAGTAGATAAGTAGCTAAATCTGGACGGACAGATATTTTGAAATAGCTGATTTGGACAGGCATTTTTGAAATCCTGGCTAAGACCCTGCACACATATATATAATCCTACATCTTTTTTTAATCATTTAGGAACCAAACTGAGTTACAAGGCTGATTTATTCAAACGTTTTGGCAATTCCTATGCCTATAAAACTGAAAAAGATGATAATAGAAAAATGTGCAAAATATTTAATCTTTCAAATATTCCAAAAAGTATCTGAATGACATCCAAACTGAAGCATACCCTGTACAGATATCTTATATTGGATATTGGCTGTCAGATTTTTAGATTTGTTTGCCCAGTCACCCAGGACAACTAAATTATTTGTGAAAATAGTCAACAATTTAGAAAAATTCACAAAACGCTCACAAAAAAATAAAAAATAATAATAAGTCAAATAAAATTTAATCATACAGGCAATCTTACATAAGTCAGACACTTATAAGTCAGATTTTCTACTAAGTCAGATGGCTTTGCTGGTCCCATCCCTATCATTGCAGTTTTATAATCTTCACATAACTCTAACAGAAAGTCCTGGTCCCAATTCATCCGACTTATGCAAGGTTACCTGTATTATGAGATTCACAATATGTTTTTCAGGCAGATTTTTTTCTTTTCTTTGATACCAAATGTAAAATGTCCACCTTGAAGAAGACAAAGAAGACTCACTGGATGATCAAACTTGTGTGCAAGTGTTCACACTCAAAGTCTCACAGCTTCAACCACAAACAGAATTATTCTGAATCACTGTCTGATGTATCTTGTGTTGAAATCGGATTTTGACAAACATCATCACCGTGACAGGAACACAATTCCACACAGGCCAAGCGGTTCTTTCTACAAGAGCATGAGTCAGTACCACAAAGATTCCTCTTGCTGCAAGTACAAAGCAAATCTTGCATCACCTCGGAGGCTGACAATCCTTCATAGTACACTGGGACAAGCTTCTCCCCTCTCTTTTCCATCCATATTCCAGTGGGGATCCCAGGTCAGGCTTAGCAATGTGGTAGGAAATCCAAATCCTTGTTTGCCAGGCAGCCCTTCTGACATGCTGTTTCAGACTCTCTTCACAGGGTGGCAGCTTTGCCAGCACACATTCTCGCTTGGCTGCAAGCTTTGCACGTAACACATTCATGTTTGAATGTGCTTCTTTTTCCTTGCCCTTAGGATCATACAAACTAGCAATGAACTTGTGAGCTCCAACAATTGAAGTGTTCTCATCATCACCACCTATGAAAACCAGCTCAGCAAAGGAGTCTACCCCTTTTTCTGAGATTGTTTTATACACAGAATTTTTTCCTATACCGAAAAAAACAGATGTTGAATTACACCCTGTGAGAGCGTGAATAGCAGGCAATACTTTCAGAAATAGTGGTGATTGTGAGTGACTTATGTCATGTACTGGGATGAACCTCCGAAGGTCAGTGGTTCTGGTTACTGTTCCAGTCTCAATCCAGAATTCTTTCACTCTGTCCATTTGCGGATAGTAGTGAATGGCTAGCACCAGAACTTCTGTGTCAGGCATTTTGATGACTCGGCCTGTCATGTCATTTCTCTCGAATACGTTGTTGGCATGGACGGCATGTAGAATCATCCTGGTATCAGACCCATTTGACTCCTGAAGTCCAAGAATCACTACTGGGAGCCAAAGATACTGGATTACACCGAATGGAGAGATTTGTCAAATCCTCCTTCTCAACACAGCAGACAAGCAGCTTTTATAGCCCCATCAGTAGATCTGGCGTACTTACCTTCTCTGATATGACAAAGAAAGCCAAATTTCTGTGCAAATAGTGAAGTAAGACTGGAGGCATCAGTCTGCCGAGCTCTCAACATTGCTGGCTGTAGGGATGATATCAGCCTTGAATCTGTTCTTGGTCATCCTGTGGGACCAGTTCCATCAGCCCTGTTTCACGATGACAGCTCAATGAGAAAGACCACCAAATCAGAGCTTGGACATTAACTTGAAGCAGATGTATCAAAGGTGACTGAGCTTCCACAACATGACAAGACATCCAGTGTATATATCAGGGATACAATGGCCGCCATTCACATGATGCCAGGAGACAGTTTCAGTACGTTTGATAGCCTAGCCAGTGCATATCAGCGCAACTTGCTGGTTGAGTTTGACAAGGCAGATGCAGTATTTGATGTATTTGACTAGGGTTGCATATCGGTACTCGGGTCCCGATAGGAACCGATACTCATATCGAAAAGAACCGGTATTTACCCGTTTCATGGCACGAGAATGTGTGTTGGCAAAGCTGCCACCCTGTGAAGAGAGTCTGAAACAGCATGTCAGAAGGGCTGCCTGGCAAACATGGATTTGGATTTCCTACCACATTGCTAAGCCTGACCTGGGATCCCTACTGGAATATGGATGGAAAAGAGATGGGGAGAAGCTTGTCCCAGTGTACTATGAAGGATTGTCAGCCTCCGAGGTGATGCAAGGTTTGCTTTGTACTTGCAGCAAGAGGAATCTTTGTGGTACTGACACATGCTCTTGTAGAAAGAACCGCTTGGCCTGTGTGGAATTGTGTTCCTATCACGGTGATGATGTTTGTCAAAATCCGAATTCAACACAAGATACATCAGACAGTGATTCAGAATAATTCTGTTTGTGGTTGATGCTGTGAGACTTTGAGTGTGAACACTTGCACACAAGTTTGATCATCCAGTGAGTGTTCTTTGTCTTCTTCAAGGTGGACATTTTACATTTGGTATCAAAATAAAAGAAAAAAATCTTCCTGAAAAACATATTGTGAATCTCATAATACAGGTAACCTTGCATAAGTCGGATAAATTGGGACCAGGATTTTCTGTCCGAGATAGGCAAAATTATGTGAAGATTATAAAACTGCAATGATAGGGATGGGACCAGCAAAGCCATCTGACTTAGTAGAAAATCTGACTTATAAGTGTCTGACTTATGTAAGATTGCCTGTATGATTAAATTTTATTTGACTTATTATTATTATTTTTTTTGTGAGCGTTTTGTGAATTTTGCTAAATTGTTGACTATTTTCAAAAATAAATTAGTTGTCCTGGGTGACTGGGCAACCAAATCTAAATATCTGACAGCCAATATCCAATATAAGATATCTGTACAGGGTATGCTTCAGTTTGGATGTCATTCAGATACTTTTTGGAATATTTGAAAGATTAAATATCATTTTGCACATTTTTCTATTATCATCTTTTTCAGCTTTATAGGCATAGGAATTGCCAAAACGTTTGAATAAATCAGCCTTGTAACTCAGTTTGGTTCCTAAATGATTGAAAAAAGATGTAGGATTATATATATGTGTGCTATGTAGCTAAGTCGGGTATTGTACTATCTGAAAAGTTGATTTATGTGATGGCATTTGAGAAAAAGGTGAATCGTACCCTAAATTTGTAATAAAATTGGAATTTTCACCAGAAAAATTTAGTAGTATGGCTTCAAATGTTTTATTTGAATTGTGGGCATGAGGCTTGTTGTAGTACACAAAGTTGAGTGAACATACTATCCTCTTTAGCCCCTTCAAAAAAAATATCGTAATTTCATACCTTTCAGCTTTTTTCCAGACATTATGTTACATAAACGTATTTTCTCAGAATCTGCACCACTTTTGACAACTCCAACAGGCAGAATATTAAACTAGAGAGTATAAGCTTTCAAATGATGTATGTTGGAGGTGTGTGTGAGACCCTCCCAAAATAAATCTTAAATAGAGCCCTTTTTCGCACTTGGCCGCTCTCCTATAGGGTAAATGAAAAGATTCTTACGTCAAATGACTGTAGAGTCTAGAGTCTCAAAACAAATTACAAGACTCCGGGTTAGTGACTCTAGACTCGTAGGGTTAATGAGTTTGGTAATCTCTAGACTCTAAGTGTGTGTCTATCTTCTATAGATAGATCTCCTAATCTCATTTTATATTGTCCCAAACTATCCACCAAGAGGCATAAGGGTTAGTGTGCTATATGTATTGATTTTGTGTTTCTTCCCGTCAGGACAAGATGAGCCACCTTCTAGAGGCAGTGAAGACCAAGGATGAGGGTCTGGCGCACCACTGGTTTAAAACCGAGGAGTGGGGCACCGTCGAGCAACTCATGGCTGCTAACGGTAAGTTTCATGTTTCCGTAAATTCTCGGAAATTTGGACCAGCCTAGGAATTTGAGCCATTATAATTATTTTGCAAAATAATTAATGTTAAATCTGGGTAATCTATCGCCAGTTGCCATTTTTAGAAAATATGGACCTTGCTGTAAATCTTGCTGTTACAACCTCAAGGTATTTTCTGAAAACATGGGACACCCCGAACCATGAAAATTGTAATTATTAAGAAGTGTCCCAAATGCTTGAGAATTCACTCCGTCTAGATTTCATACAGGGTGGAAGGGGGTCAGCTAATCACTAGCCCCATAGCCTGAGGCGAGAGAAAACTGTGTGGGGCTACAATAACATTTGCCATTTTAGCCATGTTGGCTATTCGAAATTGTTTTTGAAGGTACTTCAGTGGGACTGCTAGGGCTATGAGGTCTTGGATGGAGCTTCGGGGATTTGAGAACCTGAAGTCCTGCGGTCTTCCAGAGTTTTTAACCGAAGCTGACCCCTGGGGTGGGGAGGCCTAGACCCGTTTTCTAATCCATATGTTTCTTATCCTTTCAGTTCCCTCTCCTCCTTCCTCGAGACCTGGTTCGACGTACGTTGGTCCAGGCGCTGCGCCGCTTCCCCCTATAGGCGCTGGAGCTGGCCCAGTGTGGAGCTGCGCTCACTGTACCTTCTCCAACTCCTCCGACAGGTCCGTCTGTGAAATGTGTGGCCTACCCAAATGATGGAACAACGACGACAACCCAGCTTCCCACTCTCTCCGGACAGACATTTCTATGAAATGCAGCGTATACCCTGATAGATTATAAACAAGTGCACTTTTGGTGCGAATTTCTTGATCATAGATCACTGTCCAAAGTGGTCGTCTAACCCAAAATGGTTGAATAAGGACAATTTGCTTGTGGATCTCTGCTGAGAGATCTTCCAAGGAAATGTATTGATAGAAGGCTGAAATCTTGTTTCTTCAACTCCTTGACCGTTAAGAAGTGAAATTCTTTGAATGTGACATGGCAATCTTTTATTCAAAACTGTACAGCAAGTCTCCTAGGAAAATAGTCCACACATCTGATTTTTAAAATGCGTCGCCCATCCAAACTACTTGTACTCTTTTTGAGCCACAAGGTTGGGAATATAATTAACTCATCCACGCCTGTAGCAGCCAAAACTGCCTGATAATTTTGGTGAAATCTCTCGAACAAAAGCAATATACAAAATATTTGAAGCAGAATTGTGCATCAAAACTATATCTACAACTCCTATTGAATTATTTTGCGAATGAATTTATGCTTCATTCAAAAAATACTTACAAAAGAATAACGGATCCAGACGACACTGCTGAAGTAGATCTCCGGGCTTGAATGGGTTAAACCCTTTAATGCTCACTGCAGCCAAAAACAGACTGATAATTTTGATGAAATTTGCCAGGCACAAGAGTGTATCGTTAACCCTTTGACTACGCTATTTGAGAGCCAAAATTTACTGGGATACTCGGTTAAACTTATTTGCTGCTTTTTGTCACTCCCAGGATATACAGGGGTACATAGATGATGCGACCATAGTCACTTCCTGTACTTCACCCTTGTCCTGCGTAACCCAGAAGTAACAGCACAATACTAACCTACTGTGCAAAGCTAGGAAATATCCCTATGCACTTGCTGAACTGCTAATGACCATTCAGCAAGGTTAGTCTATAGGACCACCCACTGAGCCTGTAAATGACCCAAAGCTGCTCCGTTTTTAAGACCGCCCCCTCAGACCTTCATTTTGATATCTTGCAAGTTCGTAGTAAGTTCAAGTTGTGTCCCTACAATCTGGTCAATTTGTTCTCGGGTATCAGAAACAATGTATCTGGCAGGGTAGGTTGTATCCAGCAATTCAGCAGGACAAGGGTGGAGCTACTTGGATGCTATTAATCTCTCCCTCTCTGGTAGGTTTTAAAACGCACTCCTGTGATGCAATTTAGTCCTACAATAAAGTTAGTGTTGGTTTCCTTTAGTTGAATAAAAAATGCAACCAAAAAGCTGAGGTGATTTACTAAGTTGAATATGTTATTTTTCATAGTTGAGTGCAATTTTGATTTTGTCTGTAATTATGTGTATAGTGTCATTGTGCTATTATTGGAAGGATTGGTCAAAAGCCAAGGTGTCTTTAACCAGCAAAAACTATTCTTGTGTCTTGTGAGACAGGATATTTTGTCTTGGTCAAAGAGATTAATATAGCTCAACCCTTCCAATGCTGAGGCTACTTTCATCCAAACAAAAGAACGCAAAGAATTTTGAAAACCATCTGAACTCTGTCATGTTGGTATTCATTGGATAGCTCTTGTCGAGTACTCTCAGATGAGTACCCATGTGCCAGGGTTTCAGTCAGTCCCCTCTCAGTGACCAACCTACTCTTTAGATGATTGGTTTCCATTGTTATTTTGTTTCGAGATTTGTTGATGTTACGTTACCCGGTCAGGATGGGCGATAATGGATGGACGATAATGGATGGACGTTGATTCACCGAGGATGGGAAGTGAATACTATATTACACGGCCACCTGGTGGCATTTACATCCTACTATAGGATGTCTACTGGTTAAGTTAGATTGATTTTGCTTCTGTGTATAATTATTACTCACCTGATGAAATAAATAATTTATTATACGTAAATTTTGGCTTGTTGTTATGGTTGTGTTAATCTGATGTATTGATAATTACAATGGCCATTCTTGCCTCAAAATGCCACACTTTAAGTGAATATTTTCCTGATGACAGCATATTTTTGAAAAGAAATATGATAGCTTGTCATTCATACCAGGAACTATATATTTGATATTTCCTGTCCATACCCATACGCAATAACAAAACTGCACCAAAGGCAGCTGCCTGGCAAGGAAATTACTTAAAATGTGCAAAATAAACGTTGTATACATACATAAATAGATTGATAGATATATATAATTAGATATACACACATATGTATATATATATAGATAGATATACACACACACACATATATATATATATATATATAATAAATATATATATATATATATATATATGTATGAAATGTTGCATGTGGTATAAACTTTATATTGAAGTGTAGGTATTTTGTGCACACTGTAGGGACCTTGCAAAGATGAATAAAAACAAGGAGGTCAATCAGTTTTCAGACTTCTCCAGATATCTTTTTTATTTTACAGAATATTACATAATATTACAGAATAATATTTCCCAGGGGAAACCACAGCTAAGTTTTAATAAAAAAACAACAGAGCTGTTTAGAAAATTGTCATTACACATGCTGCTGCAGACTGTTGCAAGAATTCAATGACAGCTTGGCAACAGAAACCGTGAATTAATTGGAAGCTCGAGCAGTGTGTGCGAGCAGCCTGGGGCTGCCGACAGACTCACGCTCACATATACACACAGACAGACATAAATACAACCAAGCTCCCTCATAACACACACGGCTGTGTGTCGGAGAAACAAGGCAAGCATGTAAAGCAACATACATATACATCACAGAACAAGTGCTGCAAAGGTCAGTCTCAACACTTGCCGCTCAGAAATACCAACTTCCACAATACAAGGAATATAGAACATGAATCATACTGAGGTATTACTTTACAAGTGTCTTCTTACCAGTCAAAGTTAGTTATTAGACTATGCGCGTAGCGCTGGATTATTATGCAATAATAAGGTGCCAGAAGTGTCGCAGTCATACAAATAATTAGTGACAAACCGGGAATGCTTGACATTTTTGCATATAAAACTAGTGCACTGAAGTCCTTTCTCAGTCGAGATCTTCCGCAGGTTCATATTTTCGATTTGGGATTTTACACAAACAAAATGTTCGTTTTAGAACAGGGTATCAAAATAACCTCTCTCTGATCCTCTGGAAAAGGCATACCGGTATATACCAACTGAACTTGCAGCAAGTATGGTACACACAGGCGAATGAACAGAATGGGTACAGGACTAAACCCAGGTGCCTAAGGTATGAGAACGCCCTAACCATCTCATATTTCACATACATCACTCCTATACTAAAGATAAACAATTCACCGGTCATATACCCAAGCATTTAAAAGAAGGCCCTTAATTGGGATTAACATGTTAAAGTAGTATCCTGCAATCTATTCAATTTCCTCTCTCCTTAAGCTTTAATTATAGCAACAGTTAAAATATATGCAAAAATTGCCTAGACCTTAATATATAATTATATTTTTGTTGTAATATTTGATTCTTTTATCCATATATATAAATCCCTTTTTTTTTATCTGGAGAATCATGACAAACGTTTGTTTTAAATAACCACCACACAGACTGCAGAGTGAACAGCTTTCACCTGGCAAAATCACAAAGAAATACTTCACACAATAAGTAGACCCCTTAGAGGTAACACGATTGTATTCAATACATTATATGTTATCATACAATACAATAAATCGAGTCTTAGTCTGATTTTGTTTTTAGTGCTTTCGTATTTTGCTAGTAGATGTTATCATAATACTACAATTTGATGAGTATTTATATATACTGAGATCAGGCGCGGGAAAGTTGTGGACCCTGACGAATGCATGACTGGCACTTGATATATATATATATATACCACATGCTACCTGTATACACGATTATCATAAATACTCCCACCATTCTTTTGTGTGTGTTTTTTTAGTTTTCCTTTCTTAAAACTTCTCCAAGCCACCACCCTTCGTTTCCACTCTCACACAAAACTGCACCTTATTGACTTTAACTTGCAAGGTCCTTAAACCCACAATTCCATTGCTGGGATCACTTATTCAGCAGCGAAAAGGTTAAAGGAGCTCAAAAAAGGATTGTAAACGCCCATGTGGTACATTGCACTCTTTTTTCATTACATACAGAATTGCTGTGCGCCTCAGAAAAAAATCAAAAATAAAGGAGACCAAGTTGCTAAGGCTTCTAGTTAGAACCTTGTGGCATTTTCAGAGAAAACAATTGGCACCATTAAGTTATAAAAGGGTTTACAAGCACAGACTGACCTGTAGTTTCCAAGAACTCAAAAGTTCAAATCTGCATCACACCCCTAAACGAGATTTGTTGATAGGGTAGTAAAAGGTGTACCTCTTCACCAACGTTTTCACCTCAAACAAGCACTTACACATCATAGGCTGTTGGTATATTTCAATTACTACAATTCTACATGCAGCTTAAGGAAAAGAAACTGCATGCCCATATATGGATAAAAGAGCTCATTATGTATGCACAATGATGTATACTATTGGCTGCTTGACACACAACAATGGTATAGGTTGACAATGACACGACACTCATAGAATCGTATCGAAACTCCCATGCCCCCAGTCCCCATCCCACACTTGTAACCCTGTGCTAAAATGTGCAATAATTAGCGATCGGATGATTAAGTAGAAAGAACTGAGCAATCACAGTGCACATCTTGCCTTGGTTTGGGAAGTCTTTGTGACATAACAATGAGCCACTTAAAAATGACGAATAGCTTCACAGGAATAGATGGCTCACAGACCAATCAGATGCCTCCAGCTTCAGGAAGTCTTAATTAAACTACAATGCGTCGCTCTACAACGACCAATAGCTAAGTAGGGATAGAGGGCTAACTGACCAATCAGAGGCCTGATCAAGCTGCATGGGGTCTTCATAAGCTTATAACTGGCTGCAATACAGAGACAATTACCATTAGTGGGTAGGAGCTCTTTTGACCACCATCTTTTTACACGGGTCATTTAAAGATATGAATAATGAGGAGTCTTAGAGAACCTACTTCCTTTTCTGGTATTCCTATGAGATGAGTGCAGGATTCACTAGACAAATTTTGATTGATAATGCTGCGAGATTGAGATATTATGATTATAAAAAAGGTTTCTTTCGTTCAGTTTCACCCCACAGGTTTACCTACTATCATAGGGGGCTTTAGCCAGTATGGTATTTTTCTCACACTAAAAAAAATCTATTAGCAATGGTACTACCTAGGCAGTTGAAATACATGTGCCACTGAGAGTGAACACTATTTTAGGTAGGATATGATATATCCAACTTCTTCCCTCCCACCCCCTATCGCAACTTCATGCTCAGTCGTTCTTGTGTGTCATTGGTGGAAATTCATTCTCGTCGTCCAATCGTAGCTGTCCTACGTCCGTTCCGTCGTCGCCTCCTACCGCTCCTTCTACATCCTGATAAGGTTGAGATTCTGCGAAAAAATGAAGGAATTCTCGTTAAATGCTTCACTCACTTAAGACACACTCTGAACATTTTCTCCATGCCGAGAAATTTGTTTAAACAATCACCAAAAGAAACAAATGAATAAGAACGAAAGAGACATGTAACAAAATACTGAACTTATCATAAGTAGGCTGTGTTAGTGAACGAATCATGGCTTATTGTTAAACTAGGCATAGGCACATGCTGCAGCTTACATATAATTGTGCAAGAGTTGAAGATTTTTTAACTGATTATATTCTTGATCTCTAAAGAGCTGCTTTTTACTGCAGTGATGAATGTGTAGGGATCTTGATTACTAATTTTTATCAATATGGTCGCCTTATAGGATATAAAGGATATGTTTCAAATATGGGAAATAAAGGAATTTCAGAATTTTTCAAGAGAATTTGTTCTTCTAGGAAAGTTTCCTTCAGAGGCAATACACACCAAAAAGAGTAATTTACAATTACAATTTTTACAAAGTTTTATGATGTGGTTTTTGAATTTTAAGTTTTTGTCATGACCATGCCACTTAGTAAGTTGATCTAATAATCAATCAATTTACTTATCTAATAGTCGCATTCTTTTCTGCACTACAAATTGAGATTAGTGGTCTATATCAGCCAAAAGAATCATTTAGAAATTCACTACTATTGAATAGTGCTAAAAGAATATTGTAAGAAATCATAAATACAAATCTTTTTGTTGTAATAAAGAACAAATTTGAAATGAATGTATAAAATGTTTAGACATGCAATTGAAATCGAGAAAGTGCTACGACTCCAGTGACCATTCACTCCTAGTGGGCCTGTCCCCCGTCTCAGACTTGTCTGTGCGCTGCCAGCGCTAGGACCAATATACATGCAAACCTCTCCTCGTCAGCGCGGTAAAGAAACAAACACCAACCACAGCATGCAGAAATTCAACACTGAACACTGCCACATAAACGTAAACATCAGCTGATAGGCAAAAAGGTGCCACAAAGAAATCAAAGACTGGAATTCAAAAACAGGGATTTTTAAGGGCTATTGCTTCTGAAAAACTGCTCTTGGTGATTTTATCTAATGCATGATCCATGTTCTTCAGTAAAAATGATAATAATTATTGATATCAGTAGAGAATTTCCATCTGCCTGCTCTACAGTTTAAACACGGACACCAGGTACTCTTTTCTGTTAAGATATCTGCACCACCCAAGATTTAATATCAGTGAAGAATTTCCATCTGCCTGCTCTACAATTTAAACACAGACATCAGGTATGCTTTTCTGTTAAGATATCTGCACCACCCTAGTTTTAATATCAGTGTAGAATTTCCATCTGCCTGCTCTACAATTTAAACACAGACATCAGGTATGCTTTTCTGTTAAGATATCTGCACCACCCAAGATTTAAAGGGGAACTTGGGGAAGAACAAATCATAGGTTTATATGAAAGTTCATGAACATAGCTCAACATCTGTCATAAACACGGAAGCCCTAGAGCTCCACACAACGAGAAATCTAAAATTGCAATTAGTGAATTACACCTCATCTGAGCCAAGGCCGCCGCCATTGTGAATCTGGGTCATTACCCCCTGCTGTGGTCAGTGATATTGGATGGCAAAAGAGCTTGGTGGGGCATAGATAAGCACAGAGCTTAAGGGGCAGGAAGTGATCTCTGCCACCCAATTGAACAAAATGGCTGCTGCCAGGGGTGAAAATGGATGAAGGTAATGTACAAAAATCTCCCTTCATTGGATCAGTAAGAGAAAAAGAAGGGCAGCATTCTGTTTTTGAAGTGTATTACTTTCATATAAGCTGATATGTTTGTGAGCCTTTAGGGCCCCTTTAATATCAGTGAAGAATTTCCATATGATGGCTCTACAGTTTAAAAACTGACATTAGGTACGCTTTTCTGTTAAGATATCTGCACCACTCAACTTTAAACCCATTCACACTCAGAGCGGCCAAAACAGGCCTGACAATTTTGGAAATATTTTTCTAACAAAAGCATATTTTGGAAAATAATTGAAGGAGAAATGTTAACCAGAAGTCAATCAACCACTCTCCTTCAAATATCTTGTGAAGTTTCGTTTTATTCCCAAGTTATTTTAAAACGTATGAAAGTAGCAGATGATACTTTTTAGAGGAACTCTGAGTGTGAATGGGTTAATATTACCATTTACTTGACTGCCACCAGGCTAAGATACACCTTCCCCAGACCCCACCACAAGGATAAGCAAATGATTACACAAGTTCACAGCAGGTGGATTGATTGGTGGATCAGTTTAACCCATTCATACTAAGAGTTTCTCTAGAAAGTGTCGTCTGCTACTCTCATACTTTTGAAAATATCTTTTGAATAAAGCAAAAATTCACCAAATATTTGAAGGAGAGTTCTTGTCTGGCTTGCGATCAACATTTCTCCTTCAAATGTTTTCAAGAAAATTTGTTTGTAAGTTAAATATTTCCAAAATTGTCAGGCCTCTTTTGGCTGCTCTGAGTGTTAATGGGTTAAGTCAGTGGAAACCAGGGTATAAGGGCTATTTGAACCCATTAATGCCTATAGTTCTCCCATAAGAAGTATGATCTGGTATCTTTGGTACACAGATTCACAAAACAGTGTGTTAGGAAGGAGAACAGGAGAGTTCTAGCCAGCATCTCTTGTCAGAGATATATCACCCAATTAGTCAAGCCTTTACAGGGCCCAAAATGAATAAATGTTTGGAAAAACAGGGGAGGGTCATTTTCACACAAAATTGCCATATTTATTCAATGAATGTGGCTAAGGTTTATTACTATCCAAAGTCAAAAGAAACAATGGTATTCTATTCAAGAATTTATTTCTAAAGAGGAGCTCTAGGAACACTTTAAACAGTTTCTACTGCAGTTAAGGTTACAGTTAAGTATGAGTGAAGGGGGAAAAACAGATACACGTCGAAAATCATTTAAAGAAAAAAAAAAGTTCAGTCAGAAAAAACATATACCAGACTGCCTTTTAGGCAACAACAGAAGAATTTGTCCCTACTAAATAACATTAATTCTTTTCACCCAAACCACCAATAAAAAGAAGATAAATGGAAAATCCCACAAACCAAAATTGGAAAACCATACAATAGGGTTGCCAACTCTTAAGAATAAAGCTGAGTAGAAATGGGGCGGGTGTATATAACGCAAGGATTGTGTTTCATAAGGATCTGTGTGTGTGTCATTTTTGAGATACATCATTACACCATAAGACGGATTTCACTGTTCATTTTTCGCCATCCTAATTCATTCCCATTTCATTTCATTCTGCATGTAGGCATCTGTAGTCTAGTTGCGCATGCTGGGGGCAACAATGGCTCTATCTTAGTATCATTTTAGGAAATAGAAGCAGCACAATCATTTGATTGAAACAATGGCATAATCTCTGATGACATCTGATGGCATAATATGCATTCTAAGAGAATGGTGGTGCTGATTTCAGTGAGATTTTATAGAGTTTGCAAGGCATCTGCAGAGCATGCCAGATTTGCAAAGTTTCAGCCTTCCTAAATAACTCGCTCGAGAAGTCGCTCGATAACTTCTAAGTGAAGTTAAAATGATAAGAAATCAGCCTCGAAATGGCTGATAAAACCTGCGATAGATTGAACAGATATCAACTGTTTGGTTTAAGATAAGTGGAATCAAAGAGTCGTCTGATTGGCTGATCACATGATAAGATCTGGTATGTGCTGAAGAATAATAAACTGGCAACTATTCGGCTAATAGGAACCCGAAGTGCCATCTGATTAGCGAACTATAGGGCCTGCCCTGATGGCCTTATGGTCTAAGGCGTTGCCACTGACTGCTAACTGTCTCTCACCACTGCCCGTCTACAGCATGTGAGAAAGTTGCCAGGGACTTGGGGTTAGACAGTGGTGTTCGCCGGATATTTCCTCCACCACTTACAACTGGCTTGTCACGACAACGAAAGATCCAAATTAGCCAACTACAGCCATGATGCTTTAGAAAACCATAGAGGACTTCAGCAATCATGGTAAAATAGACTAGGGCAGTAGCACCCTATAACCTCAGCCAGTCTACTCAAGCACCTACGAATAGCCCTGAATGTAATGAATCTACAGGGATACCAGGTATAGGAGAATCTAACAGAACCCTATGAACAGAAGCAGTTAACCTTTCTCACTGCAGATGACCTCGCTTGTTTTCCCTGGTGAATCCAGGCCTGCAATATGAAATGGCCCCCTTGGTTATTATTGATTGTGCTGTGGTTAGTGTTAGGGTATCTTATCTTTGCAGTGTTGGAAAGATAATTAGGACTTGGGAGCTGATGTATCCCTCTTTTCTAAGAAGGCTAATGCTGGTCAAAAAGGTTAAGAATCATATTAAGATTTCAAATATTTATAGAATTGACTTAATTGCTTCCTATATGTCTCAATAAGTTTGCTATTCATTATTGAAATTTCCAAAGCTGACAGTGCTAAATTAAACAAAATTAGGTCCATGGGGCCTGGGTAGCAGGCAGTATCATAAGAAATATTGTTAAGTTATAGAATCATTAAGGAAACATCAATATATCGTGAGGGCTTGCCTGGTTTCTGCTCAATGGTTATTTCTCTCATTCTGTGGTTGGATTAGTGGGTGCGAATGGTACTTGTGAGGTGCCAAAGTATAATTCATAGAGTACCCGCCACTTAACAATAGCCCCCACTTACAATAACCCCACCCTAAGAGCTAAAGGATATCGTAAATTGTTTGTTTTTTGTTCTAGTTTTCATTAAGTAAACATTAAAATGTCAAAATAGGCTTTAAACAGTATATGTATGCATATATATATATATATATATATATATATATATATATATATATATATATATATATATATATATATATATATATATATATATATATATATATATATACACATGAACGCTTACATGAAAATACATATACATATCTATGTTTATCAAGGATATAAACATCTTTCCTAAAAATAAACTTGGGAATAGGATATCCAGATAGTTGGTTTTTGAGGAGGGTTTTTGCATCCCACAACAAAGCAATGGACATGAAAGCAAAGACTGATTAACTTACTTTCAAATTCAAATGCTCTACCTGAATATTTAAGAGATACACCAATCAACAGAGGATTCTAAGGTAAGATACAATGTGCGACATGTCTACCTAAATTAGGTCGAACCCCTTTTTGAAGAGTAAGAAAATACTTTATATTTCATTCAAATTCTATGTATTACCAGGATGTTTTTAAGATAAACACCTGTGTATGCTAAACACTTTGTTTTTTATGCATTAGGTGTTTAGTCTTAAATGGAATCCACTGCATAAAGGAAGCAGACTCAAACTGATGATCTTGGTTAAATTAGAATAGATGTTTCTCATGTTAGCACTAAGTTAAGGCCAGCATTAAAATTAGGGCTTCCTTTTTTACCTATACCTGTACAGTTAAACAGTATGAGAAGACCACCAAACAGTAAAACAAGCCAGACTAGAGCAAAATCTTAACAACAATATAAATCGAGAGATAAATCTCTAGTTTAAAGTAGAGCTCCAAAAAAGACCTTTTATATTGACTGAGCGACATGTCCTGTTAAATTGTGCATGAAACTTTAGTTGTCACCTTATGCATTTTCCCATCTTAGAGGTCTCTCAGCCTTACAGCTTAGTGGTCTCTCAGACAATTTTATTGTACAAGATCTCAGTGCTAAGCATGATGCAAATAAAATAGCTTAAAGGAACTAAAATCCAACTCAATAAGCATCAAACCGTACAGAATTTAAAACTTCCATTAATAAGATTACTCAAAATGTACAAATGAAATTTTCCAATACCTAAATCATCTATTATTACGCCATCTCACACTGAAGAGGGAAGGATGAAGAAATCTACCGAGGACATTGAACCGGAATTAGAAAGGTACAATATTGAACAAGAAGTGTTTTTCACCATAAAGTATAGAACCAGAAACGTGTTTCACCATACCCTACTGAACCAGAAACGTTATTCACCGAGGAGAAGGCAGCATGTGGTACATCCCAACTAGAAACTATCCAAAGAGAACCATGTGCATTCAGCAGTGAAGTTATTCTTAACGCCAGCAGCAGCAGCAACTATACGGCTTACACCACTTTTTTTTTACGTTAACCACGTGTACGTTTTTACGGGTCTGAGTGACGATAAGGAGGAGAAGGAGGAGAACTGGAGCGAATGGTTACTGTACCTTGCACGACTCGTTCCAACAACATCAACGGGTCGTCGGTCTCGTCACACTGGGGACCACCACTAAGGTTCCGCACTATGGTCGCGTAACTGTCGCCCCCCGAGGAGCAGGCTGGAGATGGAAAGGGCTTACCTGGAGCGGTGCTCGCGGCCGCCGCCGGCAGGGACGATGCGTCGCCGGGTTTCGCGGCTGCAGTGAGGGGTTTATCACCTACCGATGAGGGCTCGCCCAGAGTCCCGGTGTCTGCCTTACCGTCCAGCCTGAAAGTAGGTCAGACCATTGCATTTATATCATTCTGAGAGGTCACAGAGAAAGCGGGTCAGAGATGGACAAATAACACACAGACTATTAAATTCACTTTTTTCTGAAAGTAGGTCAGAAGTGGAGAAATGACATGGAGACTATTCAATTAACTTTTTTCTGAAAGTAGGTCACAGGCCAAGAAAACAAAGAAACTGTTGGATTGACTATTTTAAGTAGGTAAAAGATGGAGAAGTCACAGGGAGAGTACTACATTGAATAATTTCTGCACTACATATAATTCCCATGACATTGTTTAATGATATCATGCATTATTTTGATGAACTTATACATGTGTATGATTGAAATATGATTATATTGTGATCCCCCTTAAAGATTTGGACGCCCAAAAATTTTACAACTGTCAATTTTAGACACCCAGTTTCTAAATCATGGCTAAGACACTGTTCTGCAGACTCCTCCTTTTCCAAGTGTGAAGTAGAAATTATAGGAACTGGCAAAATAAGTTTATAGTCTGCTGTCTCTCATCACTACGTGTGATTGGATTCAGCTGGAGGCAGGTGAGATAGTTACCAGTGACTTCAAAGGGTCAGGTGGTGGATTTCCCAGGATTTCCACCACCATTTACAAGTTCCTAGTCACAAATAAAATAAAAAGCAATGAGAAATGAAACTTCAAAGCCCCACGATTACCATTATATCTTTACTTAATTATGCTACATAATTCTCTCGCATAAATGTTAAACAATTCAAAGAACTTCTAAATTCTCAAGTCTACTAATTTTACCATATCTTTCCTAAATTATGCCAAAACATATCATCCAAAGAATCTATCCAGCAAATGTGAGCAAAATAAAACTATTTCAATGAAAATAATGTACCTATGCTGTTTGAGGAGCGTACACTCTCCTCCATCTCCCGGGTCCAGGTTATATATGTACAGGTAGCCATCCTGGGACGCCACAAGCAGGCGTGGCAGTTTCTGGATACTGAAAAGACAGTCACAAGTCAATAGCTATATGTACCGTATCACCTAGCCTCGATTTCTAGCAGGTCATATATATTCTTTCTTGACCCATACCCATTGGGAGTGCACACACGGTTTGAAAACTTTGAACATGTGGTCAAGTACAGTAGAATGATATTGGAAAATATATTGGAAAAGTATTTTTGTCAACCTAATAGAAAATAATATGCTACATCAAGACGTTTATGTCAGACTATACATATACTTGAGATGCAAATGGATAAATACAATGATCAAATAGATCAAATTCATACAATGATTAATAAATCAAATTCATTTGTAAAGCTACAAAATCTAGGTTTGGACTATATACAGTCAATTCATTTTCCATATTTAATAACTCATTCATGCCCATAGCGCCCAACACTGCCTGACTATTTTGTTGATATCTCTCTAGCAAATACTATGTTTAGAAAATATTTGAAGGAGAAATGTTGATCACAAAGTTTCTAAAATATCTCTATCAAATAGCTGTCCAATTTATGATTATTTTCAAGGTTATTTTCAAAAGAATCATAGGTCCAGACGATACTTGAAACTTAAGAATTCTACACATAAATGGGTTAATAGGAGTTGCTACAGGGCTCGACGTTAACTTTTGAAAACAGCTGAAATATGTTCACCTGCCGTGCAAAAAAAACACCTGGCAGACTTTGATAACTGTGTGCACCCTAATCCTTGTGTTCATGCCATTTTCCTTGTTTTCTGCACTTTTGACGAATTATTAATGGTGAAAGTTGACCTTTGTTTCGTCTTTGTAGGTTAGATATTAACCACACCCCCCCCCCCCCCCCCCCCCCCCCGCCCCTCATTTAAACTAGGCGGGCAGGCCTTAAGGCTCTGTGCCAAATAATGCCAATAAGTCTGACCAGTGACCATACTCTGCAGCTAGCCGCGGCACCATTTCCAAACATGGCATGACTGCATTGCCCAAAGAATGGGTACTTAACGAAAAGTTTTGCTTGAGAAAATACTCAGGTGAGTGATAGTATAAGGAAAGTCCTCAGTGGCTTAAATTGGCAATCATAAAAATTTGGGGTGTTCTTTTTTACAAGGGAACACAATATTAACCATTTTCATAATCTGAATATGACTTTCACAATGATTTAATTTTTTTCTTAATCATTTGTGTTCATGTTATTCACCTGTATACAATTCAGGTTCTACATGATAACTATCATTCACTACAATATAGAGACTAAGTCCTTATACCGTATACTCCATTAGGTAACTCGCAAAGATTTAACTTTGAAAAATTGAGTTGAGTTTTTCCTCCAATAGTTGGAAACTAAAATAGCAATTGCTTGATAAGGAAAGGGGGAAGCTAAACTAAACTCTAGTTACTAGGGTTGTCAGAAATTTAAGAGTTTTACTTTCTTAGATGGGTTACTAAAATAGTGATGCCTATGTTTAAAATAGGGAAGCCAAACTACTCTCTAGTTACTAAGGTTGTAATAATAAGCAATAATAATACTATAGGAGTTATGCAGGAACTACAATACACTTCTACTATACATACTTGTATTGACAATTCATACACAAGATTGGCCATAGAAGACTATCTTTGGCACGTAACTTCATTTAAACCTGAAACCTTCAGATGATTGCATGGGCCAACATAGTTCACAACTTTTTCTTTTTACAAAGGGTTCGCCACCCCCTTTTTAAAGGGTGGCTCAGACATATAAGAAGGAGCTTTTTTGTATATGCAGATGACACAGATAGCATGAACGATGATATGAAATGAATATGAGGCTCTTCAAAGTATTTTCTCACTATAATTGGTTGAAAGATATCAAAGATAAAAACTAAATACAGATTGCAAAAGCAATTAGAGTAAACTACAGCACATTCAGAAGGGCGTGTAACATTTCTGTAGTACAGGATGATGGTACTGTAGAATAGGAAATTAATCCAAGTGGTTTATTCTGCCAAACTTTTCCGAGTGGGGTCAGTTCGGTATAATGAAATTCAATAATATTGTACCATACATTTACAGTATTATTCATGTCATTAAGATATCAACTATCAATAAAGGCTTTTCGGAATATTTTTTTCAAAGTCACAAATTCTGTTAATTTGCACCTGATCAATTTCCTATTCTACAGTATGCACTTGCCCTGCAGGGCAAGTTGGCTTATAATAGGTGGTAAGCTCTGCAGCCCTTCGAAGGGATTTCTCCAGTACCAGTCCAGCCTGTCTTTTGGACAGGTAGTTTCCTGTAAACCTAATTTTGGCTTTTAAGAGATAATGAGGAGAAATTTTCCTACAAACCATCGTGTAGGACATGGCTGAAGAGTAAATTGCCCTGACCCTTCACCTACCGAGAGCATGGCAAACTGTCTCAAGGCCCAGGTTCAAAGCCCAGTCATCATCATAGTCGCATCTCTCATCTCTGATTATTTAGTCTATTCTAGAATTTCCTTAATCTATCATAACTATTTTGTTAGAGACAGCTTTCATAGCATCACTCTATCCTAAGGCAAGAAGGATTTGACATGGACTTGGCACGTATATATTTCATTGCGGCCCCTAGGTTCTCTAGATTCTCTCCTTATGCAAAGGATGCAATGAATCATTACAAAACCTTTCTGAAGTTTCACTTTCATTTTCAATTTGAGATTCTCGGCATACCACTGCCTTGGCAGTACTTAAGTGTAAAGGCAAAACATTGCAGAACTCAACCACTCAGATGCATTCAAATTACATTAGTATTGGGTCAATGTAAGATTTTAACAAAGGGAATTTCATTTATTGAAGGGGCTTGAAATTTCACCAAAATTGAACAAAAAAATGATTTTATTTGTGATGGTAAGGTTCTTTCGAACTCTGCCTTTTCCCATACTAAGTGTCTGAAAAAATTGCAATCCTTAATAAAATGCAACTATCCTTTTCCCTTTTTGAAAATATGCCATGAGCTCTTTTGAAAACAGCATATACCCAGGCAATTAAGGAAATAAAAGAAAGTATCAAGAAACAAAGCAAATAAGTTGTGAATCTAACCAAACTGAATATAAACATAAGTTAAAATAAAATGCAAAAGGAAAATTAACATAAGCACTTAGGTTATCATATAACACTTCAAAAACATCAACATAACAATTTCTAAGCCTTTTCCTCATAATCTTTATAAAAAAATCTACAACTAGAATTGCATAACCTTTAAAAGCTTGAGGCATTTTGACTTTCAGCTTAAAGCAAAGCATGTCAGTTTTTTTCAGATTTAGGAATTACCATTGTCGACTTGGGAGAAGAATGATGAATTTAGTTGTTACTCACGTGGCAAGCGCACACACATTTCGGAGCCCGGAGAAGGGAAGTCTGCAGGTGGCAAACGCGCGGCCCTGGTTGAAGATGTCCGTCACCTGGCTGGGCAGGTACGTAGCTGACGACTTGAACGCCTGACCGAAGTAGCCCATCCAGCCTTGTGGTTCCTCCTGTGGCCTGTAGGTGGCGACACCATGTTATTAGCATTACACACACATATATGCACTGTTGTATTGTAGTTACATCACAGCTCACACTTAGTATGGTATTTGATTACATTGTTTTACCTTACAATGCTATTCAGAGCTACTCTGGGACCATTCTAGACTTAGTTTGTGATTGTTATGCAAGAGTGGAGTAGATAATGGTTTAACACATTCGCATCTGGCTTACATATATGGTTTGACAAATAGGAACAAAAATCATCAAATACAGCTTAGGGCACGTCTAGTTGATTATCTGTTTCCCATGTCCAAGGTACTGAAAATTAGAGTCGGTCGGTCGGGTAAAAAAAAAAAAAGGAAAAAAAAAAAAAGGCAGACGTACCTATAATAGGGTATCAAATTTCTTTATTTGTGACAGAAATGCTGCCAATGCCATGGCAAGAAGTACAAATATGTTGACATGATGTTCATGAGACACATTTCCCTCTGTATTATTCTTCAGCTTGTTCATACAGAAAATTGTGCAGATTTGAAAAATGTTGAATTCGCAGGCTCCATTATAAATAAACTTAATTTATAAAATTTATTTATTTCATTCAAAATGCAGTTCTCAGAAGAAAAAAAAGCTCCTCTGGACAGGGTCGGTCAGAAAGTAAAAAAAAAAAAAATTTTTTTTTTTTTAGGGTCGGGCACAAAAATAGGGTCGGTCGGGACATGGGAAACAGATAATCAACTAGACGTGCCCTTAATCAGAAAAACTTGAAAGAGAGTTGTTAGACACAACACGATTATTTTCAGCAAATATGACTAACAATATTGCCTTCATACTTACCTTTCCTTCAAAGTCTCTAATTTGAAAACATGAACCGTTTCTGTGTTACTCGATGCGCAAAGGAACAGCGAGTCAGGACTGAATGCCAAAGAACTTATATTTACACATCTGAAAAGAGAAAAAAGAATATACATTTAAATCTATCGTATGATAGTAGCACTGAGTTGTTGATTTAGAAAAACAAAGGACACGCTCATGACAAATTATCCCATTCATGCCTTGAGATATCGTAACCAGTGTCTTCTGGACCAATGATACTTAGGAAAATAAATTTGGAATTTAGCATAAATTCACAAAATATTTAGAGGAGAGTTGTTGGTTTACTTCTGATCAAAATTTCTCCCTGAATTTTCTTTCCAAAAATGCTCTGGTTCTGAAACTATTACCAAAATAATCAGGGCATTTTTTTGTCCTCTGCCGGCATGACTGGGTTAAATACGTCCAGAGGGTCTGTAAGCAAGACTAGGTTATCTATACTAACACTCAGCACCTGTCATCATACACGTCATAAAAATAGACTTGATTTCCACTTCAGTGATGAAGAATTAGGAACACAGATTAAAGTTGTCCCAAACTTAGTCTCAGCTTAAATTAACAAAACCCTTAACTTGCTGGCATCCTCTTTCTGGTGAGCTCTGATAAGACACAAGATGGCATCTACATGAAGTCTGCTGAGCCAGTGAATTTGCTGTATTTTTGCAAGATACAGGTTTAAATATATCAGTCAATTTGGGAAGTACAATTTATAGTAATTCTAGGTGTCCTAGGAATGGTGACATTGAATCTAACATATCTTTTTTAATTTTTGAAGGCAGAGTTAAGTTTTAAACTATGTTCCACAGGCACCAACATAAGTTCCAGAACTAACTTTCCTTGCCAGGCATTAACTACTTGCCAGGCATCATTTGTGGCTTGCCCAAAAAGAGTTATAACGTATTTTAGAATGGATTGTATTCGCAGTTGTTTATTATGGATTCGATACTTTGAAAACCATTTTCTTTTTGATTTTGTTGCATTGTTTGCATATTTCTCTTTATTTGTCCTGAATTTTCTATATAAAATGTGGGGACTGCTCAGAAAATCAGCTTGCCCATTCGGGCAAGTGAAAACTAAAATGTACTTGCCCGAAGGCCACTTTTTCAAAAATCCACTTGCCGGGGCAAGCTAGCTAGTACTTATGTCGGACACTGTTCCACTCACCTTTTCACTCCTCGCCTGAACTCAAACAGCTTCTGTCCCTCAGGAACAGAGAAGACTCTGATCACTGTTCCCTTCTCTGACGCTGTCGCAATCCTGGTTCCGCTGGAGTTGAAGGCCAGGGCCGCCAAGGGGTTATCATGTGCAGGAATCATGGTCACAGCTCGCTGGAGGCGAGAAATAAAGAACCATACATGTATAGAAAATACAATATTCTGGAAATATCAGACTAAAAATGGTTGTTACTGACGGGTTCAACATTTCATTTTCAGATATTTTTGAATTATAGCTATTCCCTAAATTTCATGGTCAAAATTGTTAGACCGTGTGTGTACTCCAAACCTATTTGTATATATATATATATATATATATATATATATATATATATATATATATATATATATATATATATATATATATATATATATATGTGTGTATATAAATATAGATATTTTTTCAAATTTTGGAATTGATCATTATTTCAAAATACTTTATCACTTATATTTGAGGAAAGCTGTGAGTTTTCTCCTGAAAAATATTCTGTCTAAAACTTTATCAGTAAATACAGGCACTAAAGGGTTAAGAGCAAACAAGAGGTTCCCTATCATTGTGAAACAGAGTCTGCTGCTCTGTCTATTAATATCCTCAGTGCACGTCACTAAGCCTTGGAAAAAAACACTTGTTTACCAACAGTACGTTGATAGGAGGATATCCCATAGTCCAAGTGCTACCTAACCTCATAGCCCTACAGGGAATACCTCTTAGCACGTTTACACCCTGAGCCCAAAAGGGTCTAACTTGTATTGAAATACCTTGATAACAGCGCACGATTCTGAGAAACATTTGACTGAAAGTGTTTTTACTGATGGGTTCAACATTTTATCTTAGGATATTTCTCAATTTTTACTTTAAGGCCTAAAAAAATAAATTGTTTGTTTCCTGTAACGGTCCGAAAAAATAGGGTAGGTAGGTCGTTTTTTTTTGCATTATTTTTTTGGTCAAAAATGTGTGTTTTACGTTGATTGGGAGTTCAGAGGGCGGAAAAAACTTAAGGGATTTTTTGAATAAAAAATTGTTAGGGTAGGGTTACAGGAAACAAGCAACTTTTATTTTTAGGCCTTATCCTAAGATTCATGGTCAGAGTTGTTAGACCATTTGTGTACTCTAGGTCTAAAAGAATAAAGACTAAACAAATGTTACATCTGCACAACCTGTAAATATATCTCACTTCTTAATCCTTAACTAACCAATGCATATATCAACGCATCCATGGTGCAAACGTTTATTTGACAACTTAAATAATATCTGAAAAATATTTTTAAGGGGGGGATCATTAACCCTTCCAACTCTGAGGCTACTTTTGTCCAAAGCACAAGGACACAAGTATTCTTGAAAACCATCTAGAAACCCTATCATGCTGGTATTCATTGGAAAGCTCTCGCTGAGAATAATCAGATGAGTACCCATATGCCAGGGTTTCAGTCATTTCTCAGGTTTTTTGCATCATTTTATCTTGGCCAAATTAGTCATCAGCAGCATTAGGGTTTGATCTAGTTGAAACAATAACTTTCACTTGAGTTTTTCTCAAAATATTGCTTTGTAATCTAGATATTCCACAAGTGCCACACTTTGTGTACGCTTCAGGTTTGAAAGGGTTAATTGCTGTTTCCCAGAAAATCATTTTCAAGCACTGAAATATAGTGATTGGAGTAAGGTAGTGAGTCAACAGTCAATGGATCACCTGACATATCCTCATAAAACCCCCAGCAGAGTGTGATCCCGGAGATAACAATAAACACAGAACATAAACACCTGACAGTGCAGAGGAGAGCTCCAGGGGGCCATTAACTCAGGTCATATAGGCAGGATACGCTCATCTATAGCCTGGCGTCCAGGCTCAGCCAGAGAGGTATAGTGTCAATACCATGTACTAGGTGGTTAGTAGGTCTGATGTATCTTTCAAACTATAGATGGCAGCACAGTTATTATGGTTTGCGGATAGCCTGGTTCTTAGCCTGAGTTTATAATGTCATTACCATACTAGATAGTATGGAGGTTGGATGTCTCTTTCTTACTATAGGGCAGCACGGTTCTTAGGGGTTTAGGTTATCAAACACAACTCTAGTGCCCCCCCCCCCCCCCCTGGTCATTTAAATAGAACTAAACCTGGATTGAACTAAACTCAGAGTCAGTGTCTTAGCCAGGATTTAGAAAGTGGGTGCCTAAAATTAGCAGTTGTAAAATTTTGGGGCGTCCAAATTTTTAAGGGGGATCACAATATACTCATATTTCAATCATAAACATGTATAAATTCATCAAAATAAGGCATGATATCATTAAACAATGTCCTAGGAATTATATGGAGATGAAAAAATTCAATTATAAGCTTGAGATTGAGATTTTTGGAAATACCCCACTAAAACAATTGGGTGTCCTGAGGGGTACTTTTTAGGGGTTTGGGTGTCCAAAATGGCACCCAGACGCCCTGCTGGCTAAGACCATGCTCAGAGTAGATCATGGAGACTCAGGAGGCAGCCATTTAACACAGACTTGTAGCGAGTCTAGGTGATCTACTGCTAAGGTAATAGATGAGGCTAGCAGCTAGCGAGTGGACAAGTGATAAACATGGTTCGCACACAGGCCAGCGGTTCAACAACTGCCATGATAAAGGCAGGCAGGAATTGTGCAATATCTAAGCCTCTAGTTTCATACGGGATATATGCTTAAGCTGACTCCTTATGCATCATGTTGTTGTACTTGTATGGCAGACTGGAAGTAATGGATACTGCACTTAATGACCCATAGCCAGGTCACACCCCCAAAGCTGACAAATAAGGTTGACTATTTGCATAGTAATTGTCAAACAAAACTGTTCATTTTTTTCTAATATAAAACGGCAAAATGTTCAGTAGAACCATCAACCCTCTTCAAATAGTGCCGTAGTATCTTTTAAAGTAGCACAGCATACAAATACTTTTTAAATAGGTTAAGATTATTCATGCATGGAGATCTCCTTGAAAATTGTAGTATGGATCAATGCAACTTTAAATAACCCTGAGTTAAGTATCAACTTTCAAAACTTACAAAGGAGAATTGTAGGCTTCGTTGTGACCAAAATTGCTCCTTCATTTATTTTGTGCTGGATGTTCATGTTAAAGAAACAAATACCATAAAAGGTGAGGATGGTTTAGAATGCTACAGGCAAAAATGGGTTAAGTATATTTTTCCACTGCTCGAGGCTAGATTATCCATCATAGGGTAGAGGCTTTCCAGGACTGTTAAGGCTTTGTGGGGCAAAAGCCCTTGGCCAGTGTCATAGCCAGGATTTAGAAACTGGGTGCCTAACATTGGCAGTTGTACATCCACACAAAATTCTTTGGGTGTCCTGAGGGGTTCTTTTTAAGGGTTTGGGTGTCCAAAAAGGCACCCAGATGCCCTGCTGGCTAAGACCATGCCCTTGGCTGTACATGTACAGTACATGAGTGCAGTTAAGCAGCCTAGGTTTAGATTACCCTAGGGAGGATTTATAACTGAACTCTACGAGGATATTGTGATTGGCTAGTAGGGAACAGGTATTGTCCTATACAGAGTAGTACAGTATTGAACTACCCTAGCGTGGCTATATTTCTGTTGTAACTCTAATATAATGCTGGACGGCGAGCAAAGTTTCTAACAAATGCTTTAGAAGGGACGCTTCTCAGTTCTCACAATTATAAACTGCGAGTTTGTTCAAGAGTTTCGAAGGACGGTGTCACCAATTATGGACAAGATTACTCTAGGGAGGCTACAGTACCAGGGCTTGAAATAAGGGGGTACCGGGAGCCCAGGGCTCCCTAGAATGCTCCTGCGGCTCCTGCAGGGAGTCCAAATATATACTGTTGGACATACAGAACACTTTTATGAAGCTTATGAAGATGCAATTGGGCTCCATGGAAAAAAATCTTAATTTCGAGCCCTGAGTACTGTTATAGCTAGATATGGGGGGTATCTTCCTTGGCTTGGCTAGTGCAGATATTGTCATGTTCTAGAGCAGTACATGACTCCAGGGCCTATATATGACCCTAGAGAGACTAAGGTACTGTTTAAGGTCCATTAGGTGCTCATCCTTGGCTGGTTCAGTACAGGTATTGTCCTTCAGCTCAGTACACAAGCCTGCCTGGGGCTACTCACAGTCATAGATCACATGAGCATCATGTCAATAGCTCCCGGTGCATTATCAACTTTCAGTATTGATCCTCTATTTTCTGCGTGCATTTAGATTGTCATATTCACCATATTGCACTGTCAAACTCTGCTAAACAACTGTTGTGTATGAATCAATGAAGCTATCTCATCTCATTGACATGGGTTGTGTGGATCAACAATACTTCTGAATATGGAATTATGCGTTAGTTTATTGGAAAACATTTGGAGGAAAGGTGTTGATTAGGTTACAAAAAACATTTTCTTTATTAAATATCTTCTGAAATGTGCTTTTGTTATCAAGAGAGACCTCACCAAAACTGTCAGGCTATTTGTGCATTAGAGGCATGAATGGTTAACCCACTCCTCCCAGCAGCAATGTACTGCACTCAAAAGCTTCCAATCAGACGAAGTACTGTCAAATGTATGTCTGACAGGTGAGGTTAAGGAAAATACCTGCCCAACTGTTCATTTTCAAAGATTTTATCTGCCATTGGCAGTCAGACAGTCCTTTATATCAAGGCCTGGTTAAGCCACTAACGTCTAGTCAAGAGTATGGTAGTTTCTTTAAATTCTTTTCAAGCATAATAACACCATAAATAAGAGGCCACACAAGTGTCAAGACACTTATCTATGTAGAATAGTTCACACATATAGGAGTGCCCTTTTCTGCAGCTGATGACTGTGATGATAGGCCAGTCAGCACCTAACCTAACTAAACACCTATCATGCCTACCCCACCTGCAAACACTGAGGGATCGCCATGTCAGTCACATGAGCAGGGACAGTCATAACTGTTACAAAGAGGGTACCAGCAAGCAGGGTTTATAACATAAACAATAGACCCTAAAAGCAGGGTCAGCCATAACGGTTACAAAGAGGTTACCAGCAAGCAGGGTTTATAACATAAACAATAGACCCTAAAGTAGGGTCAGCTATAACTGTTACAAAGAGGGTACCAGCAAGCAGGGTTTATAACATAAATAATATACCCTAAAGCAGGGTCAGCTATAACTGTTACAAAGAGGGTATCGGCAGGCAGGGTTTATAACATAAACAATATACCCTAAAGCAGGGTCAGTCATAACTGTTACAAAGAGGGTACCAGCAGGGTTTATAACATAAACAATAGAACCTTAAGCAGGGTCAGCCATAACTGTTACAAAGACGATATCAGCAGGGTCTATAACACAAACAATAGAACCTAAAGCAGGGTCAGCCATAACAGTTACATTGTAAGTACCAGCAGGATTTCAAGCAACAAATAATAGACCCTCAATCAGGGTCAGCTTATAACTGCTATACAGAGGGTACCAGCAGGGTTTAGAGTGCTCAATAAATAATAGACCCCCATGCAGGGTCAGCTAAGTGTGGTACTCAATTGGTCCAGCAGGTAAAAGATAATAGACCTTAAAGCAGGGTCTCAGAGGGTAACGTATGACATGGGATAAAGCAAAGAATAAATTAACCTACACTAAGAGATATAAAGCCGCTTACCAGAGCTACACAGTCGAATATCTGTACTTCTCCTATTTGGTTGCTGCCGGGGTAGGCTAGGTAACAGTTGTCATTGTTGATGGAGAGCACGCAGAGGCCCATGGGGTTTGGGGGCGTGTCGCGGATCGTGTGCAGAACTTTCATATCCCGTATGTTGTGTATGTATAGGCTCTCCTCCAGGCACACCACCAGCCGCTAAAAACGGAAAAAGCTTGTCATTCTCTAGCCAGGTATTTAAAAATTGCCTGTCCGAAACAGCAATCATAGAAATTCTCCCCATCAAGATTCAGCTACTCAGCTTCTTTAAATCCTTACACAAAATACATTTGATAGCCAAGGGCAATTAACACTTCATTCATGCTATGATAGAAGATGGTCTGTTAGGAAAATATTTGGTTATTACCCACAAAAAGTCAAAATTGAAATTTCTTCATAGAGTTCCTTGCCTGCAGGTCCAAAAAGGAGGTCTTTTGAAAACTGCCTGTCCAAAATGACAGGCTGGACAGGTCCTGTGGAAGTCCCGCCCAATCTTCAACGACTCACATTATCCCTAGTTTGAAAGAGAAGCTGCATTGGGAACTTACCAAGCGGTTGAGGCGCACGGCCAGTATGGTGTTGGAGTAACTGTAGTTGCATATCTCTGTCCCTTTCTTGAAATGGCACACTTTGAGTTTCCTGGGTGACGAGAGACTCACAATAGCCACCAGGCTACTGGAGAAGAGTCTCTCCACTATACATATATCCTCAACCACTGAAAATACAATACACAACAATCAACATCTTCAGCATAACGGCTACTTGGTGACGAGAGACTCACAATAGCCACCAGGCTACTGGAGAAGAGTCTCTCCACTAATACATATATCCTCAACCACTGAAAATACAATACACAACAATCGACATCATCAGCGTATGAGTTTCCTGTGTGAGGAGAGACAATATATATATATAGCCACCAGGTTGTTGAAGAGTCCCTCCACTATATACTCCTATCTTCAAAAACTGATATGTACAACAATATGTACACAACAATCAACATCTTCCGCTTAAAGTTTTGTCATGTAATATTGGTCAAAAAATGGTGATTCCACAGTTCACCCTAAAAGACATTCTGGGCAACTCTATTCCTCAGTTGGTACCCTGTACCAAATGTTCATGATGTTCATTCAAATGCCGGAGTTGCATGAAATCATAAGCAACATATGTAATACAAATAAGCTAAATACTACCACAAGGCCATTAACAAATGTTATAATATGATTCACAACAGTCAAGGAATTTAATGAAATATAGCTGACAGGAGCCAAAAGTGACACCTAATGACAGTTGACCTCTGTCTGTCACTTTATTTTTAGGTCAACTGACATCCTTGATCACTTGATGACAAAACTTTTAACTAGAACTTCATAGGTCTACAGCTGTCAGGTCATAGACTTATCTACCCTCCTAGATGCCGTGTTGACCTGGTCACATACAGTTCATACATAAGTAAATATACAGTACCCAAAGAACATCTTTCCTTATTACAAATTATGAATGCATTTTGTCAAAAAACTGAACATAGTCGCCTTATCAGTCAGCATAGTAGTCTGCAGAACATACATAACATACAATTCTGTCCCAAGCCATATAGCTGTATAATGTTAACAGTCAGTGCAAGTGCACCGATACATGGAAAGACTAACCCCTGCAAGGCGGCAACATTTTCAATTTTAGGTGAAGAGATTGTGTAAACCTATAATGGCCAATATGTTTCTGGTGATATTAAATACTAGTGTGATAAAGCAGTGAGAGTGCTAGCTGTCATGAAGTTGTATGAACATAAAATTAAGGGAATCATATTTATCAGGGAGGCTGCAACTGTGCAACATATTCAGGAGGCAATCTTGAACATGGATATAGTCTGGGTATCAGTGTCCAATTCCCTAAAAACCTATAATATATCATATATATATGTGTATGTTAGAACTTTGAAATAAACCATCACTTAAAAATCTAAATGTATCAAGAAATCCCAGACTATGTTAAATATGTCTAGCAATTTGTTTTTCAAGGATTGTGAGACCCTGAAGTATGACCTGAAATCCTGCTGGCTAAGGCCCTGGGTCCTAGGAGTCAACAAGAGATAGTTGATGGAAATATATGGGGGGAGGCAGCCCGATTGCTAGCCTTTCAATACAATACTATGCAGACACTGAAACTGCAATTAGCCAAATAATACAGCTCTCAGCAACTGTGTATATAAACTAACAAGTATCAACATTAAAACTCATGTGATACTGATACATAAGCTACAGACATCTAAAAATCAGTAGCAATTATCAATGAAAATTTGATTTGTTTTGGAAAATCCATGCAGTGGCTCACCCCCTCTGAAGTCAAGACTCAAGTAGGTTTGTTTTATTGGAACTGAACATTTTGTAGGCAACTAGGATAGGAAGCCAAGCTAAAATGTTTCAATAAGTGTATGCTCACTGCCTGTGTTTCGTTGCAGTGGTTTAAAGGATGGATGCACGAAGTTTAAGTTTGACATATGTAAACATACGACTAAATTGAACAGTCAACAGGACAAACAAACAAAACTTACCATTTTCATAAATACTGTCCAACTTATCCACAGATCCGAGGGAAAATAGTTTGTACCCACTTTTGGTCCCAACAGCTATAGACCTAAAATAAACCATAGATGAATCGTTAGGGCAAAAGACGATTGCTACGTTCTAAAACAAAAAGATTGTTTCACATATTTTGGACACCAGAGGGCTGGACAGCCATTGTTGTTGTAAAAATCTGCTGGTAATACTTACGTACAGTCTTGGTTAAAATTGAAAAACAATAGGTTGGACGTGGGATCACCCCCTTGGCTTGCGAGGTTCATGAGGCCTGTTAAGCCTTTGTTCACTGAATCGTAGAAGTAATCCGTCGTGTTATTGGATATTTGTGTAATTCCGTGAGAATACAGTGGTCTTCATCTCGTAAACTAAACTAGTTTGGTTTCAGCTGACAATGCAAGTGCGCAAGTGCTCGGCCCTAAAATTGATGTAACAAGCTTAGCCATTGGTCAAATCAGCCATGACGTCATGGTAATCTTTAGTGTAACATTTGACCGTCGTGTGGCAGCACCTTCCATAAACTCCCAATCTGAGTCAGCACCTTGGATACATATGCGAGCTTACAAAGTTAGGTATGACATCACGCACTGCTGTGCACCTGAACAAAACAGGTGCCAGGTGTATGATTTCGTCATCTCTCTTTGTGAGTCCTTCTGAAATGGTTGGAATAAGAAAGGAGCAGTTTAACAATGAAATCTTAAAATAGATTGTGAAGCAACTTTGCAGGGGGAGAATGTACATTTCCATAATGGGAATAACTGGAAATACAAATGTATATGACGACACATACATGCAATATACTATTTGTTACAAAACGATTTTGCTCATGAGGTTCCCATTGTAAACTTTGCGCATTGCCAACACTGCAGTACAAATATGAGCAATATTATGTGGAATTTTATAATGGACAACTAATGTGAGAAATCAACATGTTAACCCTTATGTTGCTGGGGGCTAATTTTGGCAATACAAAATTATGCAAAAAACTTTGAAATGACTGAAATCTTAGCACATGGGTACTCATCTGAGGGTTATCAGTAAGAGCAATATCTAATAAATACCAACAAGACAGGGTTTAGATGATTTTCAAAAATATTTGCATCCTTGTGGTTTTGCTGAAAGTAGCCAGTGGAAGGGTTAAGGAAATGAATAAGAAAGTAGGGATATAGATAAGGGCGCAGTCCTAATAGTATAGTTTATTGAACATCTTGGAAAGAATAATAATAAAATACAGATACAATTAGGTGAGAATGTATAACTCATACTACAAATAGATCAAAAGAACAAGGAAAACACAAAACACAACCGTCAACTATTCTCCTAGGGGGAGATACACCAAGCCTAAGAACACAACATATATAAACAAAAAAACAGTAAAAAACCTGAAGAAAAAACTAAATAAAAAAGTACATATAAAGAGGCATTGGACTATTCTGTATATGGGGACGACTAGCGACATATGTACCATAAAAGGTTTGCCAAGTGTGTCTAGTATATACGACCTCCTTGTAACATAAAAGAGGAAAAACAGTCTGACAGACTATGGAATCACACAGAGAGTAAGAACAATCGCTACATAAGACATTATACAATTAGGCACAGGTAAAGACGAATTGATATAATATGATAAATGTAATTGATATTATCAATCCGTAAAACGTATATTTCGACCCGAGTTCCATTACGCGCCATATAACTATATAAGTGCTCGTGTTTCAAGGTATAATCAAAATATGAGCATATGTGTATTAGATGTGCCACGATTATACTCGGTTATGATCTTTTAGATGTTATTCGCGTGCGTATCTATGTCAAAGAGCGTGTATTAACATCATCATCATAATGATATTCTGTAAAGACCACCAACAGGAATGGCCAGTAACTGCATTAGAGTTCTACGAAAGAGCATACGTGACAGTAAGAAAAAAAAATCAACATTTTCCCAACACTTTTTGGGAAACGTGCGAGTAAAAAGTTCAGAACTTTTTCCAACAATTTTTGGAAAATTGTTGAAAAAAATATTTGATTCTTTCTGCCTCTCACGTATGCTCTTTCGTAGCTAGAAATACAGAACATAGGTTGTGTATATTTCTGGTTACATGTATTTCAAGATAGTCCCTGTAGGTCACGTTCAATAAGAGTTAAAAGCAGAAGGTGTGAGCCCCCTGTGACATCGAATGAGATAACCAGATGATCTAAAAGTTTATTTGCCTCAGGGCTCTTCCAGGGAGGGGGTGAGGACGCTTTGATTTTCCACCAATGATTACTTTTTTTTCAAAAATCCCCTACCTACAATGTTGTCGTTTTTTATATTCATGGACCCCCACATAAAGTGTTCGTAAAAATACAACATTTTATCGAAAGCTCCTGTTCTTGCACTGTATGATATTCCATTTTCTAATAATGTCGCAATAAAACAAAAACGCTTTTATTGATGGGCTACGTCAAAGTTGTAAGACCATGCGAGTACTACAGGTGCTAAAAGAGTTACACATTGTTTCCTGGTTGGCTAATCACGCCGCTTGAAGGCCATTGTACGATGGTGCAAGTGTGAACGTCATAAACAGATTTTTCCGCTGTTGTTATGGAAAACAACAGAAAAAAGTGTTTTTTTCTGACGTTTTCCAGAAAAACGGCGAATTTTTTTTTCTGCCGTTCACACCTGCATCATCGTAATACTATAAATGGCTTCGGAAGTATTTTAAAATTTGTTTTTTCTTACATCACGTCGAAGCATCTTTGCTTTTTTGTTAGTCTGATTCAACCTATTAAATGGCTATTTTCCGTGTTTTTCTAACAGGGAGTGTGGAGTAGATGTCTCTGGTTCAAATTGTTTTGAAATTTGTTTCCTTTTGTATGAACGTTTGCTTATCAGTTGTGTTTGCCTTGTTTACAACTAGTACATATATTGTGATTTTAAGGTGTAAACCCCCATAGAGATACAAAGGAGAATACAAAGGGAATAAGATGGATTATTGGATGTTTGAAGATCCAAGAACATGATTTTATTCAAGGTAAAGATCCAAACTCGAATTAATTATCCTGCTCCTTACCCTGGTTGTCTGTAACGCTCTTAGCTCTTAGAAGGGGGGGGGGGGGGGGGTGACCAAGTACTCGACGGATAGTCTGATTCTCGGGCTTAGGTGGTTGGTTATAGGCTTGGAGAAGGTTTGATGTCTTTATTGAACAATAGGTGGCAGCACTATACATTATCGAACACAGCTCTTTATATAGCCCCCTCCCCCGCTCGTGGATTTCAACAGAACAGAACCAAAGCTGGACTGAAATATGATATACCCCAGACATATCATTGAGTTTCAGGAGACAGTCTGATATTCATTTTTATACAATGGAATGACAACTCAAATACGTATTCGATTTTTTTTCTACAAGCGCAAGCTAAAGTTAAAATAGTTGTTTGAGTAATATTACAGAAGATAAAGTCAAAAAGTGTTTTAAATTGAATATTCCATCCCCGCTCAAAATATACTCGGTAACAATTGGTCTCTTTAACGCCGCCAGCTCTAGTTGGCAAGGATAATGAGGATTGTTGTTGTTGTTGACGTTGTTGTCGTCGTCGTCGTTGACGTTGTAATTTTTGTTGTTGTTGTTTTGAACAGAAGTGCTCCACTTTTTTGGCACCTCGTTGAAAACACGTTATATGTGAAGTGCTTTTTTTTCAGTATGTCCATATGTTTAATGTATTATCTTAGATGAATAAAACAAAATAATAAGTACTTTGAGTAGCTACTTTCTACTGCGTGGCATTGTGTTCAGTAACCAGAGACATGGTATTAACTCAATAATGAGTAAGAAATGAAGGTTTTCGGTGGTTGCCCCAGTGTATAGAGGAATCGAACCCCTACTCTTCCCGGCCTGGGATTGAACTATGTACCCCATGCCTCTCAGCTCTAAGGCCGGCAATCTTGCCACTGTGCCATTGAGTCTGGTCATTGTGCCATTAAGTCTGGCCATATCTGTCCTGTTGATGCTTAACAGGAATATCTACATTTATCTCATGATTGGCAAAATTCTAGGCTTTTGATTGGTCAATTGCCATATGATATGAAGTTGTATTAACCTCTCAGAATCCTGTATTAACCTCCCAGTATTTGTATGTATGTATGCATGTTCATTTTTATTACCTATGCAGAGGTCGAGGAGGCAATCATGAGATAAATTCGTTATCAACTGTTTTGGAGTATGATACAACTTATATCTCGCAATCAGAGGGCTGTATCACCCTCGGCTGCGCCTCGGGTGATACAGCCCTCTGATTGCGAGATATAAGTTGTATCACACTCCAAAACAGTTGATAACTAATAGTACCGGGTAAATACATCCAAAATTATCCAAACGTATGTAATATATTTTGAAGCTATTTTCAGTAAATAAAATCTTTTTTTCATATTTTCCATCACTACTATGTTGTAAAATGTTCTGCTACTACCATTTCTTATTTTCAAATTCACCTGAAATACACCTTACGATACGGTGTTCGAAACTAGCTGGTCTTCGTATTCTATATTCATGTGCCTTTCCTTACTACTAGCAAAAGGTGTCCAGTCAATTTTCGGCCTCGAGAAAGGGTTCTGGGAGTAAAACAATGACCAATAGTTCCACTGAAAAGTTTCACATTGAAATGAAATATACATTTCAGAGACGATTCAGTTTTGTTCCAACTCTTGCATTCATTAGGCCTTAGATGAGCAACTCTTAATTCAAGGATACCGGGTATTTTAATTCAAGATTAGGCCTAAGGAGAGACCATATCATTTTTGAAGTAGAGCAGGGCAAGATACTAAATAGTCTACTAAATAACAGGACCAAAGATAAGTTGAGTGTATCACCGACCACTAACAGGTGACGCGTTGATTAGCGCACCATTGTCTTTAAGCGTGGTTACCGTTATTGCCAGACTTAATCTTCTGAAGAAGTAAAGTAGGCGATCACTTATGAACCTTCAAAACTGAATATTCCTTATTATACGCGTGAGAAAGTTACCAGTGACGTGTATTCATGAGGTGGTTTTCGCTGGGTACTCAAGTGTCCTCCAACACTCACTAGCTACATGTAGTTACAATTTCGTCTGGATATGGCAGACCCGTTATTTCATATTCTTCTGAAAAATGAGAGCTTCAGGCCCCACCTGATCTTCACTTAGTCGTGTCCAACTATAGGCAATCTGAAACAATGGCAACTACATGTAGTTCTACAGCAAAACATTTCAATGGCCGATATTGGCAATGGGTCCAAATATTTTTTTCTGCAATGGTGGCACTTTCATGCAAGCCTTTAATACCAATGGCAAAGCCTGGATAAATACATAGACAATAAAGATTTAATGGAGTTGACTTGTATTATAAAATATGTTTAAAATAATTGATGTAAGAATTATCTGAAAGACTTAGAAGGCCTTAGACTTTACGAGTTCATTATTAAGGGTTATAATTTGACTGTTGAACGTTTTCAAGCCATTATCACAAGCTGGTGGACGATCCTGGATTGTTTAGGGATGCCATAATGCCTCATGGATATCAGAAAATCATATTTGAATAAGGACAAGTATCTATTGTTGTATAGATATCAAAAGATTCTATCCAAATAAAACATTTCTTTAAAGGCACGTTTTAAGCGAAGAAGCCAACTACCTATTATTATATTAGAGTGACCAAATTGTATGTTAAACTTTATGCTTGCCCTTTAGTCAGATTGCAAAGGTTTCTGTTTAATTATTGGTTCTATTTTTTTGCACAATTCATGGGACTGCTGGGTTATGATAGTAGGCCTCCACCTATTCCATACCTACATAAGGAAAACACTATATGCATGCATTCATGTTCTTATACTTTATTACAGATAGAATGACAGATAGCACAGACATGGTCTCAATTATAATAACATTATCACACTTAATCATCTCACCTCCCCTTTGAGATGCATGTAGACTGGTGACGCAGCTGGGGGTAAGAGGTTCTACAGACTATGGGATCAATACGGCATACATGATAGATATTCACACACTGTTATACAGTCTACATCACAGCCTAATAAGTTAAACTCAAGAATACCTAGTCCAGAGAGCTAAATATACGTAACATACCTCCTTGTCCAAACCTTTAATAAAACATATCTTTATTTGTCACATTACCTTTTGAATTGAAACTTGGATATGTTACCCATTACTGCTACCAAACACAGACTGACAATGTTGGTGAAACAATTCAGCCGCAATAGCATAGTGAAAATAGTTTTAATTTTAATAAAATATCTATCAACAACTTTCCTTCAAATACCATTGTGGAATCATATCTAGTTTCCAAGTTATATTATTGTCTTAAGTATCATTAATTCAGAAGAAAATTAAGAACTCTTTCGCATGAAAAATGGGTCGAGTGGCCCTATCAGTAACTGCATCAAATAATATCACAGACCTGCCCTCTATTGGCAACTACTGAAAGTGTCATGGTGGCCATGAACCCTTTCATTGCTGGTGACTAATTTGTCCATAGGAAAATGCTGTAAAAACGTTGAGATATGACTGAAATCGTGACATATTGGTACCCATCCGATAGTACTCAGTAAGAGCTTTCCAATTAATACCAACATGATAGGATTTAGGTTGTTTTCAAACCTTTTTGCAGTATTGCGCCTTGGAAAAAAGTAGCCTCAGAATGGTCCATATACTTTGTCCAAGATTGATTCCTATGCTAGTAGTAATACACCATCAGGACTCTCAGAGCCTAGCTCGTTAAAACTTTCCTTGGATTCACACACTTATGTTTCTATAGTCAATTCACTAGTTTTATCGCCCTAGACCATTACAAATAATGAGGACTATACTATCTTCAAGCTTTCAGTGCCTGTATGATAAAGTGAGATAAGTGATTAATGCATAAATGTGTTTATGTGAAATATTTAGGAACACACGTTTATATACACATTGAGCATTGTAAAGCCACAGGCCACATATGACATGTCTGAAACAATAAAATGACTATGCAGTTCATTTTCAAAAAGAACACAAAGACCCTGAAGGCCCAAAAAAAGGTAGGTATCGGGGATCAAAGCTGAAATATTGTAGAGTGAAAGGTTTTTGTTTTTGTTCTTACAATCAATCAACAATAACTTTAAATTTGAATCATCTGAGGTAATGTTGTTGTAATCATACACGTGTGCATCAGTGGGTAATTACTAGTAACGGGAAAAAACTTCCCCTCTCATACTGGGATATTACCATAAATTCTCAGTAATTTGGGACACGATTTCTATAGGCAGAGGGTGGCCCAAATTTTCCATTTATTATTTTGCAAAATAAATATAGTGGCCCAAATTCCTAGGATGGTCAAAATTTCCGAGAATTTACTATATGTGACAACCATACAAAACCTTTTTTCTTTTTCCTTTCTGCAAACCCCTTTAAGTATGTTTGCCAACAATATCTATGGCGCTTAGTATTAAAGGACAATTACACCATGAATAAAACATAGGTCCAAATAGTTGTTTAGAGTAGTAGTCTCTACTTTAATCCAAGTACCCACCACTGCCTCCATACAAGTAAGCTATTAATAGACTAAAATGGCCACTGCCAGTAGCCCCATTTCTTGTGTGTTAGGGTGTGTTTAAACAGCAGTATACTTTTTGTATGAAGGTTGGCAGTAGTGGGACTTTGGGTTTAAGTTGAGAATACTCTAAGAAACTATTTTGGCCTATGTTTTATTCATTTTAGAAATGTGATATCATGATCCTTTTATTAAACCTTATTACCCTTGTTATTATTAAATAAATTAAAAATTAATTATAGCACCTGCGTATAATAGAGCGGAGGCGGGAGACTAACAGAATCAGAGACCTAGCGAGACAGAATACAGAGCTCATAAGTAGCACCAGAAAATATAACCCATACATCTCTCGGGAAAGGGGGTCTTAGATGTGCAGATCTTTAACAAATTCTAACTGATGGTATAAAAGGAATGATGCGTGCACGCCTAAAAAAAAATACACAAATATTTTCAATACAGTTTAAATTCAAAATAAATTAGACATACTAGATGAGACTAATTTGTTATTCAAGCATGCATGGTTTTGCTTTTTCTAGAACCCTGGCCCCTCAGGTTGTACATTTCTGAAAAGAGCATATTTTGTAAAAATACTGAAGCAAAAATGTTTGTCAGAACATGACTCAAAAAACTAACTTTTTCAAATATTCTGCGATTGTGACATTTCATGATTTATTTCCAAAGGTATAATAAAATCCAAATGACACCTTCCTAAGGAAACTCAGGCTCATGAGTAGTGTCTAAAAAGATATGATGGCGAATGCACAGATATTTACATTAATACAATAGGTATCATAAACATAGATGAAATGATGTAGTTTTTTAAATTTCATTTACAAACAAGGAAGACTTATTGGAAGATAGATTAAATCAATCACACATACCTAAAATATGAAAGGGTTATAAATTACTGGCTTTTTTCCTCCATCTTGAACTCCTATTTTGCATATTTTGATAGAGTTTAAACCTAGATTGCTTTCGTTACAAAAGAATATAAAAAATATATGTACAGACCTCCAAACACTTTTGAAACTTACCTGCTCAAAATATTGAAATATACAGTCCAAAATATCTATGCTTAGTGAAGGCATTCTCAAAACACTGTTATTGATTTTCAAAAATATATTCATTTGAAAGAGTATGAGAAGCTGAGTTTCTAGTCAATGAAAATAGTAGCTAGCTAAAACATTCTAAACAATTGTTTTACCTAGATACTCACTAAGAAACGAAAAACAACAACATGTAACCCATGTATGTAAGGGAAGAGGCGCTGGCTGGCCTGACTGCATTTACCTCTCAGCTGTCAACTTACTAATATATGCTACTCACCAAGGATATCAACAGGCATAATTGGGTTAAATGAAAATTTCCCAAATTCCCTAATTTTGACTTAATAATATATTGTTGAAAATAAGGATAACCGCCATAATCATTTATTCAAACAGGAATAACATCTGGGGTTGAAATCAATAATATACCTTCAATGCGGGATAAAAACAAACCAGCCACATCAATCAGAAGTATCATTAATTTTATCCAGCACCTATTTATTTTTTGAGATTTCATTTTTACAAATAACGTCCCCTTATATCTCAGTATTATCAGCACACATAAGCAAAATCGTATTTTCCATACCACAGTATGGGTTTTCTCAAATGTTAACAATATACAGCAAACTATCAAAGCTGCTAAAAGACATGTTATTCCATTTGAAATTGTTGGGAAGGGGTAAGTGAATGTTAAAGTCAGATTTTGTCAGTTTTTGTGTTATGTCATACTAAGAATGAATGCAATATCACCTCAACTTCAAAGTGAATGGCCCTCTATAATATACAACCATGAATATACAGTAGTTACATTAATTACATGTTAATAATATCTTCTATTAGCATTGTTAGGGATTTCATTACATATACCCTCTTTGCATATACATATATAATAAGATCATAATAGTGGCATAGTTGTAATCACAGTTTCTTGTCATCAGGTTTTATAACATCGCCTAATTCTTCTTTGCTGATCTGGACGAAGCCGTCGTCTGAGCTACTGCTGGTGTCGTCATAGCGATCAGCCTCCTCGTCCTCTACCTTCCCAGCATCCCCCTCTCCTTGGCTGACAGAGCCGCCACCCTCAGCGTGCGACTTTTTATCCAGCTCTAGAAACTGTTTGATGTTTTCAGCTATATTCTCGTGTTCACTGGAAGAGAATGCAAACAATAACATAACTTATCTACTTCAAGTTTTTCCTGAAACATTGTTCTGATAAAAAATAAGTCACAAAGGTAGGAGATTTCAAGGCCCCACATGAATGAATGTGTCACTCATACTATATCGTTTATATAGAGTATCAAACAAAAAATGCCTAAAGGGGATTAAATCAAATTAATAAATCTATCATACATAGATAATCTGTAGACAGAAAAGTCCCTTACAAATAGTTCATGGTTATTCAAGTTATTTATAATATTACCGATATGGTACTTTGATTTGATTCATCTTTATGTCACCTCTTACTGCTGATCTCTACATCATTACCAGTAATGAGCTCATTTGGCATGTTGGCGGTTCGTGCATGGGGTGATTTCTTGACATATTGATAGATAGATAGATAATCTTTATTTCAAGTCGGTAATAATTTTACATAGTAAACACGATCTGCCAGGGCTCTTGGCCCCCCTCACACATGCATACATTGCATCTGTGTGGCTTCTGCCAAAGTCCTGTGTTGAGGAAGTGAGTGCGCCCAGTGAATTATCACGTTTTTGTGTTTACTTTTAGTACGCATCAATGCGGCGCTACTACACAACCTAATTCACACATGAATTGATATCTTGGGAAGATATTGATAATCGTTCATTGATACGCGAGTTCATTGATAAACAATAATGTGATACGTTTAGACAAGGGGTTTTGAAATGGCAGTATCATGTATGGAATTGTTTACTCTCTTTGCTGTCCTTTGTAGGAGTAAAAGGCATATTTTGTATATTCTAATGGATCAGGTCACAAATTACCCAATGCCGTATACACTGGGTGCCAGGAAGCTGAGATTTTGTCATTTGTTTCAGCTCAGTATTTTTCTATAGAAAATAGATCTTTAAGAGCTTAATTTATTTGAAGTGGATTTAGGATCAAGGCACTGTTTTTCTGTCAAAATATAGCTACTTTACTAAAATATTTATTGAAAAATCAGGTGCTGTATCTGCTCAATATATAGCTGTTAAAATAATCATCCTTTTTTTAAAGAGACCCTAACACTTTAGGAGGACAAAGTAGCTCAGTTAGTTAGGTGTCGGACTAGTACTCAGAGGGTGGCTAGTTTAATTCCCAGCTGGGGCACTTTGGTCTGTCCTTAGACAAAACAGCTTATTCCATATTGCTTCAATCTACCCAGCTGCAAAATGGGTACCTAGGATAAATAAGGTAGTGCTTAGAACATGTGCGCTATATGCTGCCAGTTGCTCTGGAATATCCCCCGGGGGATTGAAGTAGTTTCCATGTGTAAAGGCCTGCTAGGGGAGGAAGGTCGTGTGAGCGCTTCGGTGGATACAAGACTATAAATCGAATACCTTTACCTTTTACCATTTATTTTAATCTAATCGCTCTAATCTTTTCAATTGACCACCCAAGATTGCGGACTCACACTATCTACAGTTTCAGTGTATCAATCTTTACACTAACAGTTACCACGGTAACCTACCTCTTATCACCAACGGTAACAGTCTCTGTGACACCCAGAGAGTAACCAGAAGAGAAGCCTAGAACCACCTGGTGACCATTGGCTCCGTACTTGACGTCCTGAGAGTCTATTGTCACATCCACAATATCAGAAATGTTGGTCACTACTGCAAAACAACAAAGAAAAAACAATAATAAAGTTTGGAAACTTCTGAAGGGAATTGCCAATCAGTCTCCAATGACAACAATCCCTGAAATAGTTTATTGTCCCTTCTAATGCTAAGTCTACTTTCATCCAAAGCACAAAGATCTTTGAAAACCATCTAAACCCTGTCATGTATGTACTCATTACTGAGTACTCTCAGATAAGTACCCATGTATATGTGCCAGGTTTCAGTCATTTTTCAGCTTTTTTGCATCATTTTGTCTTGGCATACTTAGCCACCAGCAGCATATTTTTATCAATATTGCCTGCCTCCCAAAGACCTTATTTTGTCAAATTTAGCACTGTCAGCATTGGAAACTTCACTAATAGTTAAAATTATACGGTATGGTACGGTTCCGGTATTTTTTATACGGTTCCGGTATTCTAACGGTACCGATACTGGTTACTTTCTTTACTTTGTCGATGTTTTTCGAAATTCTGTCGCGCGCGTTAGTGCTTGGAAAAGTGTGGTGGGGCTGGACTTGCACTATGTAAAATACATAGCGTGGCCCTCTCCACACTTTTCCAAGTACTACTGCGCGCGTTAGTATCTATCGTAGTGCAGTTTCAATGGCGGCCGGCACTGGATGACGCGATCGCGATGTATTTTCCCGCCGATCCAGCGTCTCTGCACTCTTTTCCGCCTTGCCTGCTATATCAGCAGCGAGGCGGCTTATTCATAGTACCGGTAAAAAAATACCGGCTTCTATTTATACAGTTTATCACCGGTATTTTCGGGCGGAGTAACGGTACCCTCACGGTACAGGTATACCGGTGTGGACCCCTATTCACTAATATAGAGCAAACTTCCTTCTCACAGAGATATCCTGGTTGCAATTACGTCATTTTATAAATATATTAAATCTTAAACGATACGATACAATACATAAATTATTCCCATTCAGTACCAGTATTTGGTATTGTATGAAGTACCAGTACCTATCCATAGGTTAGAGTCAGATAGCCAACTGCAGGTGAGTAGTATGATGTAGCATCACACAACCCATCATCCTAGACCATGGTCTATTTCTTACCTAGCATGTCTTCGATTGCTATCAAGGACATGTAATTGTCTATTGTCCAGAATCTTCTCACACTTACCTGCTCTCTGGTCCGTTTGTCCAAATAGCATTTGAATAACGCTGAATTTTCTAAAAGTTACTTTTCCACTGATTTTATCAAAGATGCAATCCTAAAAAAACAAAGAAAAGAATATACTCAATACAGATGATATATATCAATAAAACAATACTAAAACATTGTATTTCAAACAAACACATGGAAGGAATTAACCTAAAATATTCCTCTGTTTAAGCAAACACGCAGGTAATGGGTTTGGAATAAAATTTGAAGTGGTATTGGCAATCATTTGTATAGCCACACTTCACAGCCGCTTCAAGCTTGAACTATCATACACGACAAGCTTGAAAATGCTCTTTTATATTTCTCCATTATGAGTGGGTAAACACTTTGTATCGTTTACAACGGACAGTCCACTGACTACTTTTGAAATCCACTCTTGGACATAATAGGTGAAAGGCAAATATTAATCAAATACAGGTGAACTTGGATATGACGGACCACTGTACTAAGAATTTTTGCATATGACGGATGATATGCTCGGCCCCAGTCCGATGCATATTAAGTATTCGTCATATGTATACCACCGATTTTGCATATGACGGACCAATTTTCCTGGTCCCATTGAGTCTGTCATATCCAAGTTCACCTGTATATTCAAATAAATCAAATATGAAATAAATAATTATTATCATTACCTCCCACTCTTCCATACAGGACACTCCTACACATGTGGCACCCAACACATAGGCAACTTTCCAAAGCAGCCAATCTACAAGAGAACACCATTAATTATTCATTCAGATCAGCCCTTGATCCAGAAATATATGGGTGCTTCTATCTTTATGAAGCCAAACATTGACAAGAATTGATGTTTCCAATAAACCTTAAATAAAAGGGTGATATCAAAATCATTGGTCTATCACTGAGTTATAAATCATTGATTTAATGAACTTGGCAATTTCTAGCCCATGTGCTGAATTGAAATTAAATGTATGAATATCTAAAGTTTTAGGCTGTGCCAATCTATGTTAAAAACAAACATAATATTTGTTGTGATCCAATACTTAAAACTTATACTCTAGGTCATATGGCAGGCCCTCATACTTGGATATTAACCCATATATCTAATTCCAGACAAAATATTTGAGGTATGCCAATTATGAAAACTAGAAAACAATCAATGTCCTGGTACAAACCATTACTGTAGTAGGCAGCTCCTAAACCCAGAGAGAGGATGCCTGAAAATACAAATATAACAAAGATATACAACTAATCAGGAATTGTGAAAATGTAAATATTAAAAAGCGTGTGAAACATGCATCAAGGGGGGAGGGAGGGAGGGAGGGAGGGAGGGAGGGAGAGGAGAGAGAGAGAGAGAGAGAGAGAGAGAGAGAGAGAGAGAGAGAGAGAGAGAGAGAGAGAGAGAGAGAGAGAGAGAGAGAGAGAGAGACAGAGACAGAGACAGAAAGAGAGAGACAGAGAGGGGACAGAGAAATTCTACATACTCGCACACAGAGATACCTTTTCAATTTTGCATATATTTTCCAAATATATATCTTTTCAGTTACACAGGCATTCCTTTTGTCATATCTGTCAATCTATTGTGCACTTCAACCAGGGTCCGACATAAGTACTTGCCCGCTTGCCCCGGCAAGGGAATCTTTGAAAAAATGGCTTTCGGGCAAGTACATTTAAGTTTCCACTTGCCCGAATGGGCAAGCTGATTTTCTGATCAGATCGCACATCATCATTTAGAAAATGTGCAACAAATACCTAGAAATATGCATACAATATGCAACAAAATCAAAAAGAAGATGGTTTTCAAATCATTATTCTATAATAAATAATACATGTCATTCTAGAATATGTTATTACTTATTTCGGGCAAGCCACAAAACAAGTCGGGCAAGTAGAAATAATTATTTACTTGCCCGGCAAGGAAAGTTAGTTCTGAAACTTATGTTGGTGCCTGTCAACCTATTTTTGAAGGACCCACCTATCAAAATACTCCATGAGCGTAGAGTTGGTTCCCTGGAGAGATGCAGCCTCTCATCAGACTGTTCCTTCACTGTCACATACACCATAATGTAACGACCTCACAAACAATCTGAAAAGTTCAAAAATGGTAAGAATTACACATTAACCTGCTAAAAATACTAGTATAACTATCAAAAAGTAGTATCAAAGGGCTAGGGTTTTTATAAACAGGTAAAAAATAAGTGTTTTGCCTATGATTCAGATTTTATGATGAGATTAGGCCTAATACGTAGGTGATTTCTCATGTGGCCTAAAAGTTGTTTAATTTCTCAAAGGCTTAACAGCCAAATGAAAGCACGCAAAAGGGTAAACTGAGCCAAAAGAATTAGCCCAGTAAGCTAACTTAAAACAAATGTTGGTTGAACTACACAAGTATTTAGAGTTTCAGCTTGATTCTGATATCTATGCCATGTAACTATTTGTCTGAATTCCATAGGAGCTCTGTTTTAATCTACTGACTGACACTATGGTTTATTTTACTTCTACAGTTGAATTGTGAGCATTGATATTCAATTGTGATGAAAATTGGCTATTGGAAATAATTAAATGACCATTAGTGACCACTCTCTCTTGATAACCTCTATGTCTCTATAGTGTACAAGCTGCATGGCTATTTTGTACAGGTGAAGAGTCAATTCCCATATCACCTGAGAAAGACAGTGCTAAATTTAACCCTTATTATATGCTGCTGATGGCTAATTTGGCCAATACAAAATGATTCAAAAATTTAGAAAAATAGCTAAAACCCAGGCATATGGGTACTCATATGAGAGTACTCAACGAGAGCTTTCTAATGAATACCCACATGATAGGGTTAAGATGATATTCATAATTTTTTGCGTTCTTGTGCTTTAAACGAAAGTGTCTCAGCATTGAAAGGGTTAACAAAATAAGGTCTCTGGGAGGCAAGCAATATTGCTATCGTAAGGTATCATATTACTAGTATTATAGAAATATTGATATTGTATCATGAACATTTTTTTTAATGTGTCAATACCTACAGGGCAAGCAAACATGGTTCCAGGAAAGTAGAAATCATCAACCTAAAATTTCTGCTTGGATTCTACCACAACATTCATTCAAAACTCATTATCAATACTCCATTGTTTGCCCTTACAACTTTAAGATCAAAGTTTCAAAATAATGGGGTATTAGAATGTATTTCAAATACAACTACCAGCTGTAAAGACCATTTGACAACAAGACCTTAGTCAACATTAAAAGTCTAACATTTTTCTCTGGTCATGAAACTATTTGCACATATTTTACCATCTATTTGCACAATCATCACATCAGGGTGAGCCAAAACCTATTTCCTAGGGTTTTAAAGTTTAAAAATACAAATATATTCACTGTATTTTTCAAACTTTATCTGAACAAAATATTTTTTCAACTATATCTTTACCCATTTGTCCCAAAACCAATACCAAAGAAGCACCAATTATATTGGGAAATAATATTTTCAGATGTTTTGGCAGATTTCTAATCAGTTTCATTCATTCATCCTAATTCTATTACAAAGATATTTATTACTAAGATATTTTCATAAGTTTGAAAGAATCCCTTTATTAGATATCCTTCCAGCGGAACTCTGAAGATGACTTATTACTCACTACCAGTTATATTTCCAATGCCAGCTGATGTTTTCTGACAAGACATCAATTGTTAGAGTCAGACCATGAAGTCTGAATTGAAATCAGCATCAGAAACGAAGTCAGATCAATTTTCCTATTCAATGACTTATCTAAATATGAAAATGAAACCAAGTCCTATGCAAGTAACACCTGGCCAGATCATGATATTGATTTCTGATATTATCAGTGATGAAATATTTGAAGTAGAGCATAGTGAATCATCATGATAACTGAGACGAAGATCTCAACATGGACTGGTCGCCACAGGCCAATTAGTGTAGGCCCTATTGTCAAACCCTTTGCACGCATGACGTCACTAGGGGCTGAAGTTGAAGCTACAGAGAGCTATATATATATATATATATATATATATATATATATATATATATATATATATATATATATATATATATATATAAAGAGGAAGGTGCCAATGCATGTGCGCAGAAGGCATCGCTTGACAGTGGTTCTATTCTGCATTTGTGTAAATATTTCACTGAACATTGTATGAAAGTGAAGATCAAATTGAATTAAAAATTTGAAAATCAATAACAGCAACAGAAATAACATTCTTACCTCGAAAGAGTCTTATAAGTTTAGTTCTATATAGTCTTAAAAGTGTAGTGCTATGCTTCTTTAGTTGTGGAAGACGGTTAATTTTCTCACCTGGTCATCAGTCAACTAGTCCAAGCAATGAGAGATCTATTCAGCATTTCGTAATCACTACCTCAGATGTGTTAAGATACATGTGGCAGCCTGACAGTAAGAGTTGGTGAAATTAGGTGGATGACATCATCACATAGATGATATTGATGTAAATATAATAGCAAATTGCCTCAGCTGAAAGTGAATGATTACCTCAGCACATCCATCAAGTATGTGGACGGTATAGATACCCAGGAAAGTAAAATGGAAAATATTGCAAAAATAATCAATTACTTTTTCTCTTTTTAACAACTATTACTTTTCTTTAATATACCAAGAGTGGTAAAGGAAGAAAATAATGGAAACCCAATACAAAAAATTCAATTTTTTCTTTTCATTAGCTGGTAGTTACATCAACAATCACAGTCTACTTTGCCAGTTAGTTGTCCCATCAGTCGCCTATGTTTAGGCATAAATGAGTAACCCTCTAAAATGCCTGTTATAGCCATTCATATCTATATTACCATTTTTTTGTGAAATTTTTGGCAATATCTATGCAATAATTCTACAGTAATATTTTGGGTAGAAGTGTTTTATTATGCCATTGCTATGTTTGCATCTATAAAATGTTCAAAGGGGAACTAAAGCCTCACATAAATATTAGCTTATATGAAAGTAATACACTTCAAGAATAGGATACTGTCCTACTTTTTCTCTCAGGGATCCCATGAGGGGAGAATTTTGCATATTGCCATCAGCCTGCCCATCCCCAGGCTGCCCCAGCTAGCAGCCATGTTCTTCAATTGCTGTACGTGACTCAAAGGGTGGCATTGCCACTTCCTGTCCCCCTATTTGAGCAGTGCATCATAGACTGCAGTGCTATTCACAAGAACTCTCTGAGCATTAAAGTTTATCTGAATAGGAAAAGTTTTTTCCCATTTTACTTCATTTTGCATATGAAGGGTGTCTATAGCGACAGACCGTTTTTAGGTGCCTGTGCCCCAAAACTATGGAATCAGCTTACTAACAATATCCAGGCAACTAAGAGTGTGGCAATCTTCAAAAGACAACTGAAAACACATCTGTTCAAAGATGTATACATCAAATAACTATATGGATACAACCACTATCCATTGATAATGGAATGTATGCGCCTTTGAGCATGTTTATAGGGAAAGTGCACAATATCAAATGACAATATTATCATTATTAGTATTACGTCAACCACAGGCCTTGTATCTCCTATGGGATTCCTATTTACATGAACTGGCAGTCACATATGTGTCCAACCGTCGCATTGTCACATCAGCATGCGGCAGAGGCCCCAAAACATACAAAAAGACAAAGCTTTAATCACTTTTGAAATGAGGAAATTTGAACAAATAGGTCTATTTGATGTTTCACTTGCTTTTTTGAATACAGATTTTATATGGAAAATGCTTAAATCCCTTTTGTTGATGCCACCCATTAATTGACCTCGATCAATGATCATTATTATTGCTACAGAGGCTGATATGCTAGTGCAACATTGTGACAGTTATCAAACTATCACTCAGCAAAATAACACCTACCAAAAATAAACTGCTGTGCTTGGTCAGGACCAAGGACTTCAATATGTGGACACCCTTGAGTAATGTTTCCTGCACCAGGCCTTTCCCATCCCCTGTCTTGCAGTCTTTCCTGCTATGTTACACAAGATCAACAGCAAATAGGTGTGCACACCCTTGTTTCTTGTTCTCCTTTCCCTGACCCTTCCTAATTCTCCTATCCTTATGTTTTTTACTTATTGTTCTCTTTTCTTTAACATTTTTTCACTGTTTCCTATCATCCTAGCCGGTACTTCTGATGGGTCCTTTTTCAGTTTCTTTTACATTAATTAAAGCTATCCTACTAACCTAATCCTGCTCTGCCCCGTTTAACATACATTCATTTTTTCTTCCCATTTCTAGTTTCGTGCCAATGTTGCCTTCACTCATCTCCCTCTATCCACTGCAAAACCCCTTCCCTATACCCTTTGTCAGTGTATCCCTACCCTCCCCTTTCTTAAACTAGCTGTGATTATAGTTTGGTTACAGGATGCAACATAGGTTCCAAAACATTACTTGCCGAGTGGGGCAAGCTGCCCCTAAAGTTTAATAGCCCTGCCGGCACTTCCACTTGCCCTACCACTCTGTTAAACAAAGGTGAGTTACATTGCGAGGACTCTGCCCAAAACATTACTTGCCGAGCGAGTCAAGTTAGGGTCTTATTCTGCATGCCCGATTGCCGTTTTTTTGCTGAATTCACTTGCAACTTGCAACGGGGCAAGTGGTTATATTGCACACTGGGTTTACCCATGCCGAAACTACTCCCCCTAAATTAGGCCCTAATCATACTCCCCTCTGAGAAATTCCTCCAGTGAGAAATGTATCCCCCACTCTTTCCTTTTGCTAATTCATTCTTCGCTAGTCTAACACTTCTAATCCCTGCCTCCCTTTGATCCACCCTCAGCACTAATCCTGACAAAATCCAAAATCCTTTCCAGGGTCTTAGCCAGGATTTCAAAAATGCCTGTCCAAAACAGCAATTTCAAAATTTCTGAAATTGCTCTGAGATCTGGTTACTCATCGACTTCAAATCCTTATATCAAATTTATTAGATAGCGTATTGTGTCAAAAGGGTAATTCACACTACTGCTATGCCCTAGAAGATGGAAAATGTTAGTAAAACATTGGGTTATTACCCCCCAAAAGTCAAAATTGAAAAATATTCATAGAAATTTTTGCCTGTCCAAACAGGAGGTTTTTAGGAAACTACCTGCCCAAAAAACAGGCAGGACGGATCCTGGCTTAGTCCCTGATCCTTTCCCTAACTACCTGTCCACCTGCTCTACTACCCATCCTGTCTCTATACCAATTATTCAAACTCTGAGCACTACATCTGAACTCCCTCTTCCCCTCTGTGTGTCACCTATTCTAACATACACTACTGCACAATCTAAAATATCTTTTCTTTGCCTATTTCCTTAAACGTCTCCAAATGTCTCACATTTTTGCCCTGGACATAGTTACTATTTTAGCCGTGATACCCCTACCTACCCCCCCCCCCCCCTAAATCTTTCTCCCTAATATTCTATCACTATAACACTTTCCTAATCTATTACAGTATTGCTTTCTGTGGTTCCCTCATAACCCTTCTCCCACACTTAAATCAAACATAACAGTCATGCATCTACATACAGTGACGATGATGATCTATCACTGTGATAACATTGATATTGCATTAACAGTCAGTAAGTTACACCAAAGGTGTTATTGGATATTCAGCCTCCCCCCCCCCCCCCCCCCCTCATATCCTCCTGCTGCTGTGAAGTATGGCTGGAATTATGGATACAAATACATCCCCTAATAACTGATTGAATTGTTATTATCTAATATGTCCAGGATAATATGTCATTGTAATGCACAGCCAAGAACTCAACAAAATCACCTGAAATCTGATTGTGAATCCCATGTCCTGACAATCATCTTCATACAGAAACCTGTTTATCAAGAGTTGAAGATGACAAGAAATCATTCTAAGGTTGAATTAAATCAACCTGCATGAAGTGTGTCAACATAGCACTGGCAGGTTAAGTACTCAGAGTGTTATCTATACCTGCTACTCACTCATAGCTCTTTAGGATGGGATATATAAAGATATGACAGGCACACTTACCTTAGATTATGAATGGGTTGTTTTTCTGGTTTCCTTTCCCGACCTTTGACCCCTCTGCACCGGAGGTAAACAAAGAGCACATCGACCATGCGCAGTAGAACACTTAAATATGGAACATCGGTAAGATCACTCTTATTTGTAACCTTCAAACACAACTTTCTATGCATCAATGTTTGAACATTAAGCATATACTCACCAGGAAAGAGTGCCAATTTTGTCCAAGATGAGGAAACAGAATGACGATCGGTTGTTTAGCAGCTTTTGCAAGTTTCTCTATTATCGCCCACCGTGGCACTCCCTGATCTTTTATTATTGTTTATCGATAGTTTATTGTTAGATTTGGCAGGTGGTCAATGAGAAATTACACAGTTGCAGCAGTCAGTGCCTTAGGAGATAGATGACATGCTGGTATGGCTTGATCAGTGACACTACCAGCATACCTGACGTTGACATCTTTGTAGATTCATTATTTGTTTCACACTTGCAATTTCCTCATGAAAGATGAATAGTTATTTCCTGTAAATCACCAAATCAAAATGCACTTTTGACAAGAATGTATGTGCATAAACATGTACAAAGGTACTTATACATATTTATTTATTGACACTGGTTAAACCGGAGATTTTGTACAAATTAGAATGTCATTTAATATTTAAGGTTTTTCTCATTATTTTTTCACTTCAGACAGTATATAGATATATATGTTCAGAAGTGTTAAAAACTCACACATCACTATATAATACCGATTATTTAGGGTTGCCAGTAACTGTGCACATCCAGATATCCTTTTGACACATAGTTGAGCAGTATGGATGCATAGGTGATAGGTGTCTTGAAAATGTCTGCATCCCGAAGCTCATCAATTACCTTATCATGACAGATAATTAACTCCTATTTCCGCCGTGTGGCTCATGGTCAGTCATGGTCTTAGCCAGCAGGGCGTTTGGGTGTCTTTTTGGACACCCAAACCCTTAAAAAGCACCTCTCAGGACACCCAAAACATTTTGTGAGGAATTTCTTAAAATGTCTGATTGTCAATCTCAAGCATATGATTACATTTTGTCATCTCCATATTATTCCTATGACATTGTATAAAGATATCATGCCTTCCTTTGATAAATTTATACATGTTTATGGTCCAAATCTGAGTATATTTATTTTAAAGGCAGCCCCCTTTAAAATTTGGATGCCCAAAACTTTTTAAATTGGCAATTTTGGGCACCCAGTTTCTAAATCCTGGCTAAGACCCTGTGGTCAGTAAGTAGGATTTTCTGGACCTTGATATGAGGATGGGTTCAACCTGTATTATTGTATCGCTATTCCCTAACACTGATTATTATCGCTTATCATTACCTTTCAGACTGGTTCATCTGGACTTGAAGGGCGCCCCACCCATAGTGAAATACTATGAGAAGCTGTTTCCTCTTATTAAGAAATGCGGTGCCACAGGGTTGCTGATTGAATATGAGGATATGTTTCCCTATTCCGGGAAATTGCAAGATATCGCTGCCCACAATGCTTACAGGTAGGTCGCTATTGGTAACTGCAGGTATGAATACATGCACCAACATAAGTCTTTGCCTGCTTGTCCCAGCAAGTGAATATTTGAAAAAAGGGCTTTTGGGCAAGTACATTTTAGTTAGCAGTTGCCCGAATAGACAAAGTGATTTTCTGAACATTATGCATTCATTATTATATAGAAAATGGCACAAATATCTAGAAATATGCAAACAATGCAACAAAATCAAAAAACAAAAAATGGTTTTCAAATTATTATATATTGATGATAAATACTACCAGACATTTTAGCATATGTTATAACTTATTTTTGGGAAATCAAAATTTATGCCTGGCAAGTAACTTGCCCAGCATGGTAAGTTAGTTTTGAAACTTATGTTGGTGCCTGGAATAGTGTTAATTGCCTCCTGCTTTCTGTATGCACTCCACACCGTCTGTGCTCTTAGTGAGTAGACAGTCTCTAAAAATGATGGTCTCTGAAACAGGCTTGACTATATGTACATATTTTTCAGACTGGTTATAAACTTCTATGTTCTATATACAGCCCAGACTCTCATCGTCTTTGAATAGTTGGTTTCTATAGAAACAGGTTTCCATTCCATTCCGCTTTTCCTTTCAGTGCTGAGGAAGTGAAAAGAATCCTGGAATTGGCCACAGAAAATGATCTCATAACCATCCCCTTAATTCAAACTTTTGGCCACTTTGAAGTAAGTATCATGTAAACATTGAAGTTGTGAAGACAAAAGGCAACTTATTTGGATTCCATTCTATTCCATGATTGTCATGTATGAATTTTGGGGGATTTTTGTACATGTATTTGTAAACTTAATTTTGAGAATGGTAATTATTTAGAGTATTTGGAAGTTGTGAATTATAAATCTGGGATAATTTGCTTGAAAACAAAGCATACAGTATGTCTTGGTTTGGAAACTTCTATTTATTTTGCATAACATGATATTTTATAAATGTATTTATAAAAGAATTGACACCTCCATTTTGTCATTTTTTATTCAGAAATCCTTCATCTGGATCTGTGATTATTTTGACAGTTTTCATGAAAAATCACATAATATTTCAGAGAGTTGTTTGTTTTGGTTTGATTAACATAGCCCTTAAGCCTTTAACTATTTCTCATTATGTGCTCTTGTCTTTAGGATATTTCTTAAGGCCATAACTGGCATTGATTGGTTTGTAAACATCAATTTGAAGGAAAAGAAATGCAGCTTAGCACATGTATATTTAATGCCATTGAATGTTTCATCTAAGGCTATGTACAACCTGGTAAAATTAAATCTAAACGTTGACAATCATTTCATATTCTAAATTTATTAGAATATGATTAATCTACGGTAAATTTTAGACATTGTACGGAATGCCATTTCAGAATTAATACTAATGAAAACCTAATCAATGTTTTTATGTCCTGTGCAGGTTTTACAATGAAAATCACCCTTGTCAATTGCAGTTCGTATTAAAGCATGACAACTTTAGAAAATTACGAGAAGTTGAGGAATTTCCCATGACCCTTTGCCCAAGCAATTATGGTAAGTTGTTACATCTATCCTCATTAGGGAAATTCTTTGGCATTTGCGATTTTCAGTATTTATTCAAACTTAATCGTTGGATACCGAAGGAATTAAATGTTTGTCAACTCTCCTTAACCCATTCATACCCCTATCAGTCAAGTAGATCTCCAGGTATGAAAGGGTTAACCGAAGTTAAATTACTTCAATAATTCTGTAGTAAGTTGCCTAACAAGGATGTCCAAGCACACCAACATTTAATGGAAGAAGTGCGACAGTGTTCAAAAAAGAGTTCACTTGGGACAGTAATTAATAAGCCTTATTATCAATAATGACTTATATTGTCTCAATGTACATTACAAATTGATTGATTTTATATGATTGATGAAATCTTCATCAAAAATATTAGATAATATAAAGAGATTTGTTATCGTATCAAGGGATGGATACCACTAATAACAAAACACTATGGTTCAGTATAGGTACTATTTAAACGGTACAGTATTTTAATGGTGATGTTCATTATACTTTATTGCATTATTACCACATAAATTCTGTTGTGAATAGTCACATTTAGGATCTTGGACAATCCCTAATAAATGATAACTTCACAGTGGTTAGTATTGTTAAGAGTACCTTTAGGGAATGAAACAGTACAATACAGTACTTTTTGAAACAATATAGGTATCAGTAACCGTACTGCTTAACAGTATCCAACCCTACTCGTATAGGGTACCTTTACCTATCCCTAGTGCTGTTGTTTTTTTGCTTGTAGAGTCTCTCTGGCTGGTGAAGCAGATGATCGACCAGGTGATAGCTGCTCATCCTGACAGCAGGTGGTTCCACATAGGTGCTGATGAGGTCAGTACTCAACTCTAATAGGCAAATTAGAATTTAGAATAGTATATACAGTATACAGTCAAATCATGGCATTCTTGTGATTAAGACAGGAGCTTTCTGTAATAAATGACTTTCATACTTTGCGGTCATTTAATTTTAATCATGGCATCAGTGGGGACAAAGTAGCTCAGTTGGTTAGGTGTCAGACTAGTAATCAGAGGGTCGCTGGTTCGATTCCCGGCCACTCCGGGCACTTTGGTCGTTCTTGGGCAAAACAGTTTATCCCATATTGCTTCAGTCTACCCAGCTGCAAAATGGGTACCTAGCATAAATAAGGCAGTGCTTAGAGTGTGTGCGCTATATGCTACCAGTTACTCTGGAATATCCCCCGGGGGATTGAAATGGTTTCTGTATGTCCAGTGCCTGCTAGGGGAGGAAGGTCGTGTGAGCACTTCGGTGGATACAAGACTATAAACCGAATACCTTTACCTTTACTTGTGATTAAAATATGAGCTTTCTGTATTGAGAGACTTTCCTAGCTGTTTGTGTGATATTTCAGGTCTTCCACCTGGGTGTGTGTGCAGATTGTAAGAAGCACATGGAGAGTAACGGCCTGACCCCAGAGCAGCTCTTCTTCAGCCACGTGCACAACGTGCTGCTCTACCTGAAGGACCAGTACCCAGACATCAAGCCCATCATGTGGGAGGACATGTTCAGGGAAACCAGTCTAAAGCGACTTCAAGGTACGTCTTTCTATCTAAGTCTGTGAATTTTTGACAACAGAATCTTTATTTGTTTATAATATTATCTGTAACCTGAAGGAACAAGTACCCAGACATCAGACCCATCATGTGCGAAGACATGTTCAGGGAAACCAGTCTAAAGCGACCTCAAGGTACATCTTTCTATCTAAGTCTGGGAATTTTTGAAGTAGCATTTTTTTTTTGCTATCAACATCTTTGCAAGTTAAAAATTTTGTAGAGGACAAATGGTCCTATAATGATATGTATGTATGAAAATCAAACAAATGTCACTTTTTGTATTGGATTGATTGATATGCAATAAACAAAAAACATTTTCAAACTTCAAAAAAAGGTTTGTGAATTTTTGACTACTGCTTTCCTCTTATTTTACGTTTATAATATCTTTCGTAACCTGAAGGAGCAGTGCCCCAACATCAGGCCCATCATAGAGTTGACAAGTATAGATGGTTGTGTTGGCAGATTGTACTATACATGTAGCATCATGCTTTTCTTAACTATTGCAGATTCAGGAATAGGAGATCTTGTAGAACCTATGGTATGGCATTACCTTGACAACTTCTGTCTCCCAGCAGGTGAGTAGCTTTTACTCTTTATAAGTAAGTAAGTCTGCCCGGGTTCGAATTCCAGCCGGGGCATGTGAGAAAATTGCTAGTGACTTTGGGTTAGGCAGTGGTTTTTGCTGGAAACTCTGGTTTTCTGCACCACTTATAACTGGCTAGTCACGACTTATTATAAATATTAAAGAAAAAGTGATGAAAAACAAAATTTCAAAACGATTGTTATTATTGTTAATTTTCTTTGTTTTTGTTGTCTATTTACTTATATTGTTAAATCTCTTTGTATTTGTATACCTTCTGTATCCTTTTCGGTTGGTCAATGAAGTACAATACAATGTGATATGAATTGAAGTACCGCAAGGTATAATATTGCACTCCTTGTGTGAAGTTTTGTATCCCCAGCAGTCTGCAGAAGTGCCACCAGCTTCAACCCTCTATGTCAATGTAACACGTTTTTGCATTCTGTAGTGTGAATCTACAAAAGGTATCTTAAAGGTCTTATGATGAGGAATACATTGGGCATGAAAAATGTGAGGGGTATAAACTGATTTTTTTTGTTTTATATTAAGATATTCTGAACCCTGTAGACAGGCACTTAGCCAGGATTATTAAAACTGAAACAGCAATCACTAAATTCTTGCCCATCCAGATTTAGCTGAACAGCTACTTAAAATCCTTATTCCAACTACATTTAATAACCCTTTGTCTCATACAGGACATTTCATGTTTCAGCCATGTCTTAGATGATTGCATGTTTGGAAAATATTTGTTTATCACCCCCTAAAAGTAAAAATTGAAAATTCTTTCTAAAAGATGTTGCCTGTCTAAAAAGGAAGTTTGCCAGAAACTACCTGTCCTTAAGACAGGCATGAAGGGTCTTGGCTAAGTCACTGCCTGCAGATCAACTCCTGTGTGCGTGGATTCCCCTGATATTTCTGTACACCATTATTTTTAGATATTTGGGAGCGCTACTCTGCAGTTTTTGACAGCATTTGGGCAGCATCCGCCTTTAAGGGAGCCACAGGGGTGTGTGCTTTTGTCACAGACATCAACTATCACCTTAGCAACCACAAGTCCTGGATAGATGTCGTTAACACTCAGATCCGCCCTAGGTTTAACAAATTTCATGGATATGCTGTCACTGGCTGGCAGAGGTGAGTTGAGCCTTAGTGTCTAATGCTTGGTGTTAGGAATGGATTGGATTTTTATGATCAACTTTGGTAAGTAGAAACCATCATCATCATCATCATCATCATCATCATCATCATCATCATCATCATCATTGTTGTCGTCATCATCATTGTTGTTCTCGTCATTGTCAGCATCATCATCATAATCATAATCGTCATTATAGTCAGTGCCATTGTCATAAAAACTGCATCATTTTGTATTGTGTGTTCTTTAGTGGTTAAGGCTGACCCTTAAAAAAAACTTTGGTAATCCACGTAACTACATTTTCATAATCACTAATGTTTTTGTTGTGGCTGTTGCTGTTGTTATGATTTTGATATTTGTGAACGGTATAAGTATTTTCTCTTGTGTTTTCTGGTGTCTAACGTAGATAAAGCTCTATATGGCTTGTTGTTTTCCAGATATGACCACTACGCTGTGATGTGTGAGTTGCTACCAGTTGGACTACCCTCCCTAGCACTCTGTTTGAAGACACTCTGTGTAGGTGAGCATCTCTTCAGTACAGACATTTAATTCCTGCACCAGTCGACCGGACGTCTTTCCTGTGCCTGGTTGTTTCGAACACCCATGGATAATATGTCAAAGAAAATAAGCCAAGCACATCAATGACCCTCATGGCTTGCAAATCAAATCTATGTTCAGTTATAGTGAGGTCAGAGACTTGTGGTCGCATCCATGGCCAGGAAACTGGGTGGCAATTGGGCTTGCAGTCGTGTATTATGCTATAGCTGCCTATGCATTTAGTGCAGGAATTAAATGCTGGCACTGAACCTCAGGGAACCACTAACAGGTACGGAGGGTTGAAGTGGGTGTTTCGGTGATTAGAGAGTCTATGCATTTTTTGCCCCACATTGTGTGATGGCAGAGCAATGGCTATTTGGTTAACCCTTTTGCTGCAGGCAGCTAATTTGGTTAAAACAATATAATACAAAAAAGCTAATAATGACTGAACCCCTGGCACATTAGTACTCATCTATAAGTTCTAAGCAAGAGCTTTCCAGTGAATGCCAGCATGAGAGGGTTGGGATAGTTCTCAAAGCCTTTAGCACTCTTGTGCCTAGGAATTCAGTAGCCTCAGCATTGAAAGGGTTAATGCAGGACTAAAGGAAACATTAATTGTGACTGCATATACTTAGCCAGGCAAAGTGCTGAGGCTATAAGTATTCTGCACTTGTGTTAATCCTCCAGATTAGAGAAGTTACATAAATAGTAATTAAGCCAAGATTTTACTTTAACATATATACTACAATCATCTTGTCACCCTATCTTTGTGTTTGTAATTTCTGTCGTGGGCTTATTTTAAAAAAAGAAAGTGGGTTGCAAACTCCCCAGATGCACACATGAAACACCAGAGACAAGTATCGGTGACAATTTCTCGATCAACATTTTCAAATTATTCATAGTTTTAGTGGTTTTAAGAAATGTAACCAATAATGGATCTATGCATCTGTAAGTAGGGCCAGCAGAACATAAAAGATATTAATTAAGATAAATCAAAGACTGTTTCAAGTTTCATGTCTTGGTAAGCAGATAAAAATTGTAGGAATGTTTGGAATGTATGTGTGTGTGTCTGTTTTTCAGGGGGTTTTACCCTTGAGGTCCACACAGAAGTAACACAGCTCTTAAAGTTTTCCAAACTAATCACTCTCAACCCCTATGAAAGGTAAGGCAACCTCAACTGCATCACAGTATTCTAGGGATGGGAATCAATTTGGATTTCATAAGCAATCATCTCTTGGTACAAATCGACAGCTGCATGAAGATAATTATTTAACCCATTCATGCCTGTACTGCCCAAAACTACCCAACTCTTCGGTGATACAGGTGAACTTGGATATGGCGGACTCAATAGGACCACGAAAAATGGTCCGTCATATGCGAAATCCGTCGTATACATATGTCGAATATTTGATATGCATCGGACTGGGACCAAATCTATCATCCGGTCATATGCAAAAATCCATCGTACAGTCGTCCGTCATATCCAAGTTCACCAGTATCTCTCTAACAAAAGCAGTTTTCAGAAAAAAATATTAATTGAGAAATTGCAATCAGAAAGAAACTAACAACTCTCCTTTAAAAATCTTTCCACTTTGTTATTATTTCCAAAATTGTTTTCAAAAGTATATGTTTAAATGACACTCATCTATGAGAAAGGGTTATGAAAGGTCATGAAAGGGTTAAATATTGCTTTTCAAGAGCTTTCTCAGCACTTGAGAACTGATGATATTCACTCCATTTCATCACTTGCCAATACAGGTACCTATATCATTTTAATGAGGTATGTACCGTAGTGGGGTGAGAGCGGTATCTGGACAGCTATACAAAGATGGCAGTGGTCTGCAGTAGCACTGCACTATAGCACTATATATCACCATAGCTACAAGCTGCCTTGCAGGAGGCCATCTTTATAAGAAATTTTGGAAAATCTTACTATTGCATTTGCTTTAATATTAATACAGTTGTTTTGATATTCATTATACCATTTTTTTTGTTTTCAGTTCTCCCATAGCAGAATGTCAGTTCCCAGGTTCAGATGTTTTCAAGGGGGTCCATAGGTATCTAGTCCTCAAAACTGAGTATAATGTGTTCTTCCAGAGTGACAGGTAAGTATCCCAGAAAATCAAATTGTGGTCAAAATCAACTTATCTTGTCTTTTAGTGCAGTCAGAACTTACCGTGCTTAGTGGCATTTCAATTTTATTTATACTTGATGGGTGTTTATATAGTATTTTGAATATATTTATTTGATTTGTTGTTGTTTAATTGGTTCTGTATTGGGTTTCAACTTTAGAAGCAGGGGGGGGGGGGTTAAATATCATACAAATGATCTTCACTCACATATCAATATAAATCCAAGTATTGATGTCACAATACCATGGAAAATTAAATTTGAAGTTTCACTTGACTCACATGTTGTGGAGATAGTCCTCATGCATGAATGAGTTAAATATCAAAGCCTGTTGTTCTCTTTCATTGTAGTAAGCTTTGTGGGTTTTTGAATTTGCCTGGTTCTATGTTGGACTGTTTGTTATTACTTGCAGAGTGTGTGGTTGGTTCACGGAGTACCACATCAAGCACAACTACGCCAATCCTGCTCACCTCAACTTCTTCACACCTCATGTTTCTAGGTAATATCCATTATTATTGCTCCCTCTGTCTTATCCAATCAGCAATCAGGGCTTGTACAATGTGACCAGTCATTATATCCCCATAATGCCCTCCGCCGCAAGGCATTAAATCTCGCAACAATGTCCTCCATCAGAATTTTAGATCATTCATTCTCGACATGCCCATGAATAACATGTCAGTAAAAATAAGCCAAGCACATCAATGACCTACTTAGCTTGCGAATCAAAGCTATATTCATTTGTGAGGTCATCCATGCAACCATGCCTGGGAAACTGGGTGGCAATTAGGGGGTGCAGTTATTTATTATGCCCAGGCTGCCTGTGCATTTAGTCCAGGATTTAAATGTCAGCACTATAGTTATCACCTACCCTAGACGCTTAGTGCCTTTAAATACGGCTGCAAGCCGTTCCCTTATTAGCATACTCTGAAACTGGCACCCTCAGCAAGTGGGTTTGACTAGTTGGAAAGATGGCATCATTTCTAGCCAGGTCACGTGGCTAACTTTATCTGCCCTGAAAGAAAGCGGATACCAGAAAACACACATTTTTTACATGTAATATTAGATTAGCAGGGCTTGCAGTTTTTTTCAATGGAAAGGTTCGCATCTAAGTGTCAGGCGCGCCTTCTCTTTCGTGCACTATTTCTTTCAAATTCCTGCACACCATATGCTGCGGACGGCAATCAGTCCTCACAGCGTACTAGTACATAAGTAGTGCATGCGAGACGAGATATAGGGGCACACATATGTCCGACCTTCAAGCACATGTGGGGGGAGTATAGTAAAACATTGGCATATATTGAATCACACCTAATCATTTAGACCTGAGCCGGTTTTCCCATAGGAATGTCTATTGACAAGCCGGCAACTCACGCGGACCTGATTGGTGACGTCATCGACCGCGTAGTATTGGCGCCAAATTCAAATACTGTACCAAGCCTTTACACTCTGGAATAGGAACATTAACTTGTAGTAATGTATTAAATCAGAACTTATCCTTAGAAAAGATGTATTCTATTGGCGTGGATGGCTAATTTATCTAATCAGATTTGGCTCTCTTTTAAGTTGTGTCAGATGTATTAAATGTAAATCTAGCCAGTATATCAAACTACTTAAATATCTGAATCAAGGTAATTTACTTAATATGATAATTTACTTAAGTTATGGTGATGAGAACCATTGTAAGCTAGTTAAATGCACCTGTGCAAGTAGTGAGATTATGTCTTCTGAGTGAAAAGTTGTAAATATTGAAATGACATAGAATATGGGCTGACTAAGGACGCTTGGTTATGATATTTTCTACCTGCTACCAATCAGGAGTAGGGTTAAGATGGTGTTTCTTGAATTCCTGGTTTGAACCCCATGTGCTACTTTAATGAAAAAAAATCAGAATTGCTGTAAGACATACAAAGTGATTTCAAACAGTTTACTTCCACAATTGTGGAGTGTGCAACCAGTGATGCCCTGTATTTGGGCCTTGGATCCGTGCGCCGGCCATCAGTTTCGGCGCACGGATCCCCACAACCACACTACAACAAGCCCTATTTTTGCAACCGCGGGCGCCCCATGCAAAACAGCGCGATTTCCCTCCTGAACAGTTAATATAAACACCTATCTCACAACCTCTTGCATTGGGTTATTTCACTGGATGTGATCAATGCGTTACAGTGACTCTTTTGTTTAGTGTTACACATGTGATTATTCCCTCTGATGTAAGACCTACTCTTGATGTGATCAACGCAGAACAATGACTCTTTGTTTAGTGTTATGCATGTGATTATTCCCTGTGATGTCTGTTCTAGGATCCTTGCTGAATTCAAGAGCCTGCAGGTGTTCCTGGAGAACTGCTTACCTGAGGTTTTCTACCTGGACGCCGTGGAGGAATGGATAGCTGTCCACATAACACCCAAAGTCAAGAAACTCACCAAGACCAAAGAGATTGCCGATCGACTCGGAAAGTATGGAGCCAAGCCCAAATGCCTAAAGGGAACCGAAAACAGTGATATGGACTGCGAATAGCTGGAATTAGTCACCGCATGTTGCAGTTAGCAAAACCTTATCATGTGAACACCCCTTAATCTGAAAACCTTATGTGAACCCATTACATAACTACTTGGTTCTTGGTTCTGTTCAACTGTGAATAGCTGGGATTAGTCACGCATGTTGAAGTCAGCGAAACCTTATGATGTGAACACCCCTTAATCTGAAATCCTAATGTGAACCCCTTATATAAATACTTGGTTCTTGGTTCTGTTCGATTGTGAAAATCTGGGATTAGTCACCGCATGTTGCAGAGCAGCCAAACCTTATGATGTGAACACCCCTTAATCTGAAAACCCAATGTGAACCCCTTATATAAATACTTGTTTCTTGGTTCTGTTCAACTGTGGATAGCTGGGATTAGTCACCGCATGTTGAAGTCAGCGAAACCTTATGATGTGAACACCCCTTAATCTGAAATCCTAATGTGAACCTCTTATATAAATACTTGTTTCTTGGTTCTGTTTGACTGTGAAAAGCTGGAATTAGTCACTGCATGTTGAAGTCAGCGAAACCTTATGATGTGATCACCCCTTAATCTGAAATCCTAATGTGAACCTCATATAAATACTTGGTTCTTGGTTCTGTTCGACTGTGAAAAGCTGGGATAAGTCACTGCATGTTGCAGAGCAGCCAAACCTTATGATGTGAACACCCCTTAATCTGAAAACCCAATGTGAACCTCATATAAATACTTGTTTCTTGGTTCTGTTTGACTGTGAAAAGCTGGGATAAGTCACTGCATGTTGCAGAGCAGCGAAACCTTATGATGTGAACACCCCTTAATCTGAAAACCCAATGTGAACCTCATATAAATACTTGTTTCTTGGTTCTGTTTGACTGTGAAAAGCTGGGATAAGTCACTGCATGTTGCAGAGCAGCGAAACCTTATGATGTGATCACCCCTTAATCTGAAAACCCAATGTGAACCCCTTATATAAATACTTGTTTCTTGCTCCTGTTGACTGTGAATAGCTGGAATTAGTAAGCACATATTTGCAGGGACTGTGAATGCCGCTTAATCTGGAAACCTCCCAATGTGAGCCCCTCATATAAATATATGTCTCTTGGTCTTGTTTATCTTACAAAATTGTCGGAAAGCCCTTAGAAATGAACTCTTGTTATGAAACCCTTCTCTTATTAACACTTGTGTCTTTGCCTTATATGATCCTACTAAATTTTGGAAAACCTCAAACTTATGAACTCCTGATATCAACAATCATTAAAGATGATTGATAACACTTTTTGTACATTATTTTTTTATGGGAAACCTAGTGGATTTAATTTCTCCTGGTATATGAAAGGGTGTTTTTAATGCTCAGGGTATTTGTTACGTAATGATATTCCTTGATATTTGTTCAAATAGATGCACAAGTTCTAAAGATATCATCGCAATAGTCAGTCTTTTGAAGGTAGCTTTTGGGGTTATATTTTGACTCATATTTCTCTCTCTTGCATTTATTGGACCGTTTAGCCCATACTAAGTATATACTGCATGAAAGGTCTAAGATGAGAAGTACATTCAGCATCAACAATACCCTCAAACAAGGGGTGAGGAGTGTGAAGTATAAAACTGAAAGATCATGCAAGGTGATTTCAAATTATGCTTCTATCCACTATTATTGTATGAGGATCATCAACATTCTCAATAAATATACAGCAGCCTAGAAAAGGATTATCACTGTAGAAGTACATTCACATGTACTGAGGAAATGAAGCATTATCTTAACATATACAAGTGGGCTTTATATATTGGGAACACAAATAGTTGTATACTGTAAAATATCTGGGTTTATGTATTATAATTATGCCATAAAAACTCATGCAAATGAAAAATGTCAATTTGTTGAAAGTGTTGATATAAATGATCGGTCTTCTTTCATATGTAGCGATCAAAGAGAACCATCAGTGTCAGAGCCAAGGTCAAGGTCACCTCTCCCATCTCTGTAACATTTGTTTCTATTTTTGAAAGATACCTTTGGTAGACAGGTTTCACCAAAATGACTTTCGCCTTGGACCTGACATGAAAGGGAAGGAGGACCTGTCATGACAAATATTAGTATAATGCTGAATAAGAGTGTTTCACTGCATGGTTTTATATTAATTTAAAATATCCTTGGTCCTTGACTGGTAAATTTGTATGATTGTCTTAACCCTTATGCTCCTGCTAGCTAATTTGGCCACTAGAAGATGATGCAAAAACCCTGAAAAATGACCTAAACCCGGGCACATGGATACTCATCTGAGAGTACTCAGCAAGAGTTATCCAACAAATACCAACGTATCAGGGTTGAGATCATTTTCAAATATCTTTGCATCCTTGTGCTTTGTACAAACTTAACCTTAGTATTGGAAGGTTAAAGGGCAAGGTAATGGTCAATAAATCTGCCCCGTAGAAGCAGTAAACATTTGCAAGTATAACTTGCAAATTAGTTATTCTATTTATTTTGTTTGTATTGCAAGTAAATATTTTGTAGGGCAAGTAGAATAGATGCTCAATTTTAAGCCTGCATTTTTCTTAAATTGCCTGCTATATATTTCATTGAATTGCAACTTTGAAAGTGAATCATTGACCAATTAATGAATGGCTAGTGATCGATTTGATGCAATCTGAAATAAAAATAATATTTTCTAAAAAATGTTGTATCTTTTTGTCATTGGGGAATCTGCAAGTGTGGAACCACTTGTATACTTATACACTCTTTATGTAATTTTCAATTTCCAATGTGTGCTGTCTAAAACAGACCGGTGGGCTCAGCTTTAGGGGTGCAGCCAGCCATGTATACGTGTGTTTGTGTGTAATGCACACACACACACACACACACATGCATATATAATTTTATATATATACATATATATATATATATATATATATATATATATATATATATATATATATATATATATATATATATATATATATATATATATATATATGTATATATATATATATATAAATATTTATACATATATATATATATATATATATATATATATATATATATATATATATATATATATATATATGTATATACATATATATAGTAATCGTTATAGTTATTGGATAATCTTGATGGATGGGGAAGCCATGAACAATCACACTCCATACCAATTAAAATAAAGGTTCCAGTTAGGCGTGGTAAAGCAACGAAAACTGTAAAACAACATGGACGTCATCAAGATGTGTAAAAAGAAGTTTATTCAAATAGCAAAAGCACATATCTGAGAAATTCAAAAATGTATTTTCAGAGTATGACTACATTATCCATGTAACTTATTTCAAAGGTATAGTATCATTTAGAATCAGACTGCTCAGCATACTTGCTTTTCAAGATAGGAAAGGGGTTGCGTTAGGGGGAAGTTGGAAGGGGTATGAGAATGTACTATGGTTTCCATGTTCAAATTTCTTTCGTGCATTTTGCCTCAAGGGTTCTTTAGCCCAAATAATTTTGAATTTTATTGACAATATTATATATATATATCCATATATTTAAAAAGAGTCCACTTCTTGTTATTATTTTAAAATCAATTATTTCAAAGGTCATATTGAGAGATCTATGTCTCTGGTCATAGGCAGATTTGAGAAAACTATTGAATATGGAAGGCAATTTTGTATCCGACAAAACTAGAACTTCTCTGGGACATTATTATGTAGGGATGTATTTTAGTTGTATCAGGCAATATTCAATAAAACTCCACACTTAAAACAGTTGGCAGACTGTTTCATATATGCAGGTGATCTTTCCTAAACGATAATATTCTATGTAAGAAGTGATGAAAGTATGTACATGTAAGATATTTTACCTATGTGTTCCACTGGTTGTACAGCCAGCTAAATGTGCCATTGCCACCATTTGCTGAGGTCTCTTTTTACTAACCCTTAGAAGGAGTGGATGATATTTATATACAGTATTGGGCATGGTGCAAGCAGAAGTACCATGGAATGACGTCTCACATTTTTGTTAGATTTATTTGAAAATCTTCTACCTTTTTGGCCCTAAAACCTCTTTCATGCAAGCAATTGGTGAACATCCCCTCATAAATCTCTCTCGCACACACACACACATGTGTGTATATATATATATATATATATATATATATATATATATATATATATATATATACATATATATATATATATATATATATACATATATATATATATATATATATATATATATATATATATATATATATATATATATATATATATATATATATGTATATATATATATATATATATATTTAAATATGATAATCACCTTATCGATTTCAAGACGATAGCAAGAAATCGCAGGTATGATGCCTTGCAAGTTTTGGCACTAGAATACTTACGCTATAAAGTTATATACATATAATAACTCAGATTTCAAAAGCTGCTGGTTAACTACAAAGCAATGATATGAACATCTGAACATTTTTAAGTGGCAATAAGAAAGAGTAGATATTTTTTGATTCCATATCCAAGTGAGGGCATGGGACTGATCGATCTCCCAATCTTGTCCAATCCTGGTTGTGCTTTTTGATATTAGAACTGCATGAACCGGGACAGGATTGCCAAATTTAACCGCAAATAATCACTGAAATCTGACACTATACGGAATACCATGCTATGTGCCAATAAATGGTATGAACTAGTTATACCTATTTGGACATGTGGTTCATTGGATCACAAGCTTTTGCCAATGCCCAGAAGCCTCAAGAAATCCCTCTGGACCTTCATCCTTTAAAATATTAGAGAAAACTGAATACTGAATTAGTACTAAGGTACCCTATCCCTGTGTCTCTCTTATATACATTCTAGAATGTATGTAGGAGGGGTAGTGTACTATACTAAAGTACTAAACCAGTCTTTTCTCTTTATATATATATATATATATATATATATATATATATATATATATATATATATATATATATATATATATATATATATATATATATATATATATATATATGTATATATATATTGCAAAAGCATGTTTTTGGATCATGGACGTGTACATCTTTATCTCTTTGATTGGATGGGACCTGGGGCTGTACATGGAAACTAGCAGATGTTTCTGAGTCTAACGATGATCTACTCACCCGTCAGGCATAGTGCTTGTAATATAACCATACACCTGCTTGTCTTACAAACCACATCAGCAATAAACCATGTCACCCAGCTTCTACCAACGATTGTACATTTTTCAGCAGGGTTCATTTTTAATGATACTCCAATCAGAATATAACATTTTAGGATTTGTGATAGCCACCTGTACCTAAACCATCACCCTATTTAGACCACGGTAACAGTAAATCCAGTGTGTGTGTGTGTGGGGGGGGGGGGGGGGGGGGGGGGGGGGGGGTCATTCCTAGGTAAATTTCCCCCACCATTAATATTTCCTAGGAAGTATTCCCCGGAGCGAAAATTTTCCTAGGCAATCCCCCCCCCCCCCCCCCATTCCACCCCCCATAAACCCTTTTTAATGGGTGTGCATGGTACAAGTGCAAACACGTTTATTACATGATTCATTCATATTTTCATATTGAATGAGCAGTATATAATTTACATATTATAAAAGAATAACTCTTCTGTTGAGACAAATGCATCAATTTTATTTTTGCCATTTGAAAATTTTGTTGGTGCCATTTTTTTTCACCAGCATGTTTTTAATGGAAGGGGGTTATTGTGGGGTATTGTGACCTGAGAATAATGACCGATCAACTCCCAATGTGAAAGTAATCATCACTTAAGAATAAGCCCAGGGGGTGGTGGAGATAAGTAGCCAAAACGTGTGCTGCAAGAAGTTGGGAAGGGATGGGTATGTTGCCTGAATTGTGGTGGTATCCAGGCTCGTGGCCCCTCCAACCAGGGTTTCAATTGACCTGCGTACATAAGGTTTGAAAAAAATCATGAACCATGGTTGCTTATTTAGTCTATATATCTAACAATAGATGGCGGAAATAGTCGTTGGTTAACATCCGGAGTCGGGTATTAACACTACAAATGAGCAAGTTTGCTTGGTTAAGACGTGGACAGCCATTAAGAAATATATAGTCAAAAAGACTATCTAACGAAAACATCCATCAGATATCTCCTTCAATTAGAGAGCAGCGAGAGCTATTCCCCTTTCATAGAGTTAATCACAGGTAAGTGACAAGTGTGTAGGATTAACAATTGCTAATCAGATGCTCTTACTCTAATATTAAAAGCTATCTTAACAATAATATGTACAAGAGTAGATATCCTTCCAAGACGTCACAGTGGAGCTAACTCCCATCCCATAGTGTACCTAGTACATACAAGTTCCCATACACCCACTGTTTTAAGATCAAATGTGTAAATTTGATGTTACAGTGCTGCCATTTAATTCCTGCACTGAATGCATGGGCAATACACGACCGCACGTCAGATTGCCACTGAATATGGACGCATTGATTACCTCACAACTGAATGTAGTTAGATTTGCAAGCTGCGAATGGGCATGCTTTGTTTATTTTTTGACACATTATCGATAGGTATTTGTACAACCAGATGTCTGGTCAACCGGTGCAAGAATTAAATGTCTGCACTGTACATATATGCCAGTATATTTTACCTATAAGCATATGTATATATATATATATATATATATATATATATATATATATATATATATATATATATATATATATATATATATATATATATACATATATATATATATACCGGTATATATATATATATATATATATATATATGTATACATATATATATATATATATATATATATATATATATATATATATATATATATATATATATATATATATATATATATGTATATATATATATATATATATATATATATATATATATATATATATATATATATATATATATATATATATATATATATATATATATATTGTATATATGCGTTTGTACGTAGGACAGATAACCAATCGCTTTCCAAATTATGTTGAAACAATACGCTTTATACCATGTATCGTGTAACTCTCACACTAAATGTCTCTTTGTAAAAAAATCCAATGCACATTTCAACTTCACAAATATAACAAAGTCATGACTAAAGGACAAACGAAACATACGATCTACTACATTGTTGAAACATAATATTCAAGTAACGCATGGATGGTGACGAAACGAGCCGTTTGCTGGACAATACTGTGACTTTGTCTTTCGTACATAAACAGTAGGCTGCATATGTTACTGCATAGACGAGTACCAATCACCAGAAATATTAGCGTATATGAATGTGCCTAATTCATAATCTACATCGTCAAAAGATCCGATGCCCTGGCCGCATTAACCCTTCTAATGCTAAGGCTACTTTCGTCAAAAGCACAAGGATGCAAATATTTTTGATAACCATCTAAACCTTGTTTTGTTGGTACTCATTAGAAAGGTCTTGCTGAGCACTCTCAGATGGGTACCCATGTGCCAGGGTTTTTGTGATTTTTCACGTTTTTTGCATCATTTCGTATTGGCCAAATTAGCCACCAGCAGCACAACGGTTAAAACACCATCTCATCTCACCGAGATGGGCCCATTAAAATGACAAATACCTTTTTGCAATACTAAATATTTGGTTAGTTTCATCTAAAAACCGCACAATACCGTAATCGAATCCATTGATACAATACATGCTAACGGTTTGTTTTCTAAATAGTTACTACAACAACTCGCAAGCAAGAAGACTATTAGGAATAGTTGGATTTGTGAAACGTTCCAAATTAAAAAAACAATACATTTTTACCATAATGGTAAAAATTGTAACAGAAATAGTCGGCGGTATAAATTTTTAAATTGTGCATTTATATATATATATATATATATATATATATATATATATATATATATATATATATATATATATATACATATATATATATATATATACATATATATATATATATATACATATATATATATATATATATACATATATATAAATATATATATAATATATATATATATATATATATATATATATATATATATATATATATATATATATATATATATATATATATATACTTATAAATTATGCAATGCAAAGAAAACTATTTTGTATTTTCATATGATTAGAATACACCATATACTGTAAATGATATTTTGGCACACTTGTGCGTCTTCACACAGCCTCAATTGCTAATATCTCGAGTGATGGGCGGCCTGAAGATGGCATCGGAATTTTCACTTCAAAGGATAATGGTAGGGTTTCGTGTTCCGTCGCTGTCCTCCATTCCACTCTCGTTCATCAGTTCCACATCCTGTTTCCGATCGGTATCCAGACCAGGTATAATGTTGGACATTTCATCCAGGTTCGGATCGAACCTCCGTAGGTAAATTGTTATATGAAATACTGCCGCTAATTCTGCAGCAATGAAGGAAGATCCGGCAAAGAAAAAGGCCCAGCCATACCAGTATCGAAAGGCCATTTCGTCATCCGGGCCTTTGGGCTTTCTATGAGCCAGTTCGTCATTGATGGCAGATATATACAGAATCACTCCTATGGCTAACGTCAAACCTAGAGAGATATAACAGCATGAGTAAGAATATGTGCTATCCTAAAGAATACATTAAATGCAAGCAATATAAATCACTTAAAGAGAAAAACCAACTAAACATCTCAACTAGTATTAAACAACGATGAGGATATAATACCAAATACCGTTTGTTATCGCATTTAAGAGTTAGGCAACTGTCCATCAGAGCTATTATATCATTATAACACTGATAATGATAAGCAAAATGAATATATATATATATATATATATATATATATATATATATATATATATATATATATATATATATATATATATATATATATATATATATATATATATATATATATATATACATGTGTGTGTGTGTGTGTGCAACAATAACTTGTAACATTGAATTAAAGTATTATGCTTATAACGATTTCAAGCCTTTCAGGATATGATTGACGATAATAATAATGATAATAATGATTATGATGATGATAATAATAATAATAATGATAACAATTATAATAATGATAATAATGATAATGATAACAGACTCAATAGCTGTTTCGTTTTGTGTCCTTTCCGCACGAAGTGTTCAAAATATATTACAAACTGTAAGTCAATAGACAAACACTTCGCATTACTTACTTTGTATGACGTACAGTATTCCTCCTATTAGTGACCTGTAGTCTCTCTTCACGTTGCCCAACGTTCCCACGGTAAAGGCCACCACCAGCATCAAGAGACTGATGACAATGATAGGGACAGACTTGCGAATTGCTCCTGAAAGAGAGAAATAGTAACCAATGTGTTAAAGACACAGATGTTTCATTACCCCTTCTCTAGACTTGCGAATTGCTCCTGAGGGAGAGTAATGGTAACCAATGTATTAAAACACAGATGTTTCATTACCCCTTCTCTAGACTTGCAAATTGCTCCTGAGGGGGAGAAATGGCAACCAATGTATTAAAACACAGATGTTTCATTACCCCTTCTCTAGACTTGCGAATGCTCCTGAGGGAGAGAAATGGTAACCAATGTATTAAAACACAGATGTTTCATTACCCCTTCTCTAGACTTGCGAATGCTCCTGAGGGAGAGAAATGGTAACCAATGTATTAAAACACAGATGTTTCATTACCCCTTCTCTAGACTTGCGAATGCTCCTGAGGGAGAGAAATGGTAACCAATGTATTAAAACACAGATGTTTCATTACCCCTTCTCTAGACTTGCGAATGCTCCTGAGGGAGAGAAATGGTAACCAATGTATTAAAACACAGATGTTTCATTACCCCTTCTCTAGACTTGAGAATTGCTCCTGGGGGAGAGAAATAGTAACCAATGTATTAAAACAAGATGTTTCATCACCCCTTCTCTAGACTTGCGAATTGCTCCTGAGGGGAAAGAAATGGCAACCAATGTATTAAAACACAGATGTTTCATTACCCCTTCTCTAGACTTGCGAATTGCTCCTGAAAGAGTAAAATAGTAACCAATGTGTTAAAAACACAGATGTTTCATTACCCCTTCTCTAGACTTGAGAATTGCTCCTGAGGGAGAGAAATAGTAACCAATGTATTAAAACACAGATGTTTCATTACCCCTTCTCTAGACTTGCGAATTGATCCTGAAAGCGTAAAATAGTAACCAATGTGTTAAAAACACAGATGTTTCATTACCCCTTCTCTAGACTTGCGAATTGCTCCTGAAAGAGTAAAATAGTAACCAATGTGTTAAAAACACAGATGTTTCATTACCCCTTCTCTAGACTTGAGAATTGCTCCTGAGGGAGAGAAATAGTAACCAATGTATTAAAACAAGATGTTTCATTACCCCTTCTCTAGACTTGCGAATTGCTCCTGAGGGGGAGAAATGGCAACCAATGTATTAAAACACAGATGTTTCATTACCCCTTCTCTTGACTTGCGAATTGATCCTGAAAGAGTAAAATAGTAACCAATGTGTTAAAAACACAGATGTTTCATTACCCCTTCTCTAGACTTGCGAATGCTCCTGAAAGAGAGAAATGGTAACCAATGTGTTAAAAACACAGATGTTTCATTACCCCTTCTCTAGACTTGCGAATGCTCCTGAAAAAGAGAAATGGTAACCAATGTGTTAAAAACACAGATGTTTCATTACCCCTTCTCTAGACTTGCGAATTGATCCTGAAAGAGAGAAATGGTAACCAATGTATTAAAAACACAGATGTTTCATTACCCCTTCTCTAGACTTGCGAATTGCTCCTGAAAGAGAGAAATGGTAACCAATGTATTAAAAACACAGATGTTTCATTACCCCTTCTCTAGACTTGCGAATTGCTCCTGAAAGAGAGAAATGGTAACCAATGTATTAAAAACACAGATGTTTCATTACCCCTTCTCTAGACTTGGGAATGGCTCCTGAGGGAGAGAAATGGTAACCAATGTGTTAAAAACACAGATGTTTCATTACCCCTTCTCTAGACTTGCGAATTGCTCCTGAGGGAGAGAAATGGTAACCAATGTGTTAAAAACACAGATGTTTCATTACCCCTTCTCTAGACTTGCGAATTGATCCTGAGGGAGAGAAATGGTAACCAATGTGTTAAAAACACAGATGTTTCATTACCCCTTCTCTAGACTTGCGAATTGCTCCTGAAAGAGTAAAATGGCAAACAATGTATTAAAACACAGATGTTTCATTACCCCTTCTCTAGACTTGCGAATTGCTCCTGAGGGAGAGAAATGACATCCAATGTATTTAAACACAGATGTTTCATTAACTCTTCTCTAGACTTACGAATGGTTCCTGAAATAGTAAAATGACCACCAATGTATTAACACATGGCTGTTTCGTTAACTCTTCTCTAAACTTACGAATGGCTCCTATAAGAGGACAACAATGGCAATACAATTAAAACACATAGTTGTCTCATCATCTCTTTTCGGGACTTACGTATGACCCCTGAAAGGGCAAAGATGGCACCTAAATGAGTTAAAAACAGGGTTGTATAATTGTAAACATGCATGTAGATTTACGGATGGCTTTCGGAGTAGTAAATGGCAGGTAATGAGTTAAACATAGCGTAGTCTCATCAACTCTTCTACGGACAAATGAATTGCTCACGAAGAAGAAAAAATAGCAAGTACCGAGTAAAACACAGAACAGTCTCATTGATTCTACCTTAAACTTACGATAGCTCTTGAAATAGTAGAAAAGAAAAAAAAACGCAATTAAAAATGGCACCCAATGAGTTAAACACAAAGTTGTTTCAAGACACTTTGCTGGGCTTAGTAATGGCTTTTGAAAGTGCTGAAACAGCAATTGTGAGTTTAACCATATACTTGTCCCAGTAACTATTCTCTACGCTTAAAAATGTCCACTGAATGATTTAAACCATATATTTGTCTTCGTTGCTCCTCCTACAATCAATAATGACTACCGAAAGAGAAAAACGCCAACTAACTATTTGTCTCATCAGCTCTTTTTTAGACTTGTCAATGGCTCCTGTAGGCGTTACAATGTAGGCGTTATTTTAGCTGAATGTTGATTTTTCTCTCTAGCCCAACAACCCTTCTTCAAATATTCATGTTTTTCTATTTGCTGAGTTATGTTCTAGCTTGACAAACCATAAGCGCATTCCAGATGTAAATGCGTTGCAGTTATTGGATTTTGAGGGAAATGAGTGCAGAGACCTAGGTAGCGTAATCCCCTAATAACTTACATGCTAATCTCCTATGATGCAAATACAGTACAGTCATTTAATTCCTGCAACAGTCGACTGGACGCCTGCCAATGCCTGGTTGTACAAACACCCATGGATAACCAAGCACATGTATGATCCACGTAACTTGCAAATCAAAGCTGTGTTTAGTTGTGAGGTCAGGGACCTGTGGTCGCATCCATGTCTGGGGAAATAGGTGACAATCGGGCGTGTGGTCGTGTACTTTGCCCGGACTGCCCACGCATTTAGTACAGTAATTAATGTCGGCACTGTAGGTCAATCTGTGTGATCAGAACGCTTGTGGCATTGCAGACAAGGCGTTCGAAGCAACATTGGTAAGCACTGAAGACATCACACGCGTGGTAATGTCACCATCATGAAGCGGTTATGGTCGGGCAGGCTACAATTGGCAACAAAGCAAACATTCGAGAGAGCAGTATTTGAATTCGGATCATCTATAAGCTGTGGGTTGGTGGGCATAAGCGTCATGTTATAAAATTGGTAAACATTGTAGATAGGTGCTTAATGCTGTCGGTAATTCGATCTCATGTACTTTAATTTAACATAGGCCTCGTTATGTGCATGTCTCCGTGCGTCATTTATTATGATACTTCCGTGGTTAACTTGCACGGAAAATCAAAATGAATCCAAGTTTTATGCGGTTTTGCATTTATAAAGATATACTGTCGGTCTGTAAAATGTCGGGCCATACATGTATATCTCGAGCAAACTATATGTGAACTTAGTGCAACTTCGAAACAGTTAAGATGAAAACGGGTCACACAAATCACGAGGTGGCTTGTTTACTTTAAACACTTTGGACATGTTGGCGGAAATAAGAAGACTTATCTCTGTCCAGAATACATTTTAGATAACAGTTACAGTTAAGATGCAAATATCGAAATGCTTTACAAGCGCAGTGAAAGACTTCTCTCATAAACCTCCCACCTAAACCATCGGGGCTTCCCCGATAGTCCGTTGATATAGAGTAGTTGCCAAAGGTCGCAGGTTCGATACCTCCTCGGGATATGTAAGGAATTTGACAGTGGGTGGTGGTTTAAATATGTTTTCCTCTGGTAGTCCGTTTTCGTTTACGATTGATACGAGACTATTCACGATTTAGCCTAAATATGGCAGAAAAGCTATTATGGTGAATAACATTCCAAATACTATCCACATAAACCGGCATTTTTTCTACAACTACTACTCTAAAAAAAATTAGTATCTCGCGGAAGATCATAATTCGTATGGTTAACATTCATTGCAATGGCGCCACATAGTCTTTCTTAATTACCATTGCGAACCTTTATTAACCCATAAATGCTCAAAGCGGACATTTTTGATGAGATTGTGCAGGCAAAAGCATAGTTAAGAAAACATTTCCATGGAGAAATGTTAATTAGGACATTACCAACAACGCTCCTTAAAATATTCTGTAAAATGATTTAAAAGTTATTTCCAAGAGTGTCATAGATGCAGACGACAATTGCTGGAGGAGCAATACAGCATTCATGGGTTAAATGTTACCTGATGTATGCAACCTAACGGGATATTCTTGCAACAAATATAAATTGGGTTCAAGTATTAGGTCAAACATTACGTGAGATTTTTCTTGTCCTCTTCACTTGTCATAGGTTCGTTACTATCATCTATGTAATTTATGACGCTTACGACTATCATTATCCTGATTGAACTTATGATGGATTTTTGGCACCCGTCTAATCTGAATTCTTCAAAATAAATCCTTGCTTTTTCATTGTTTTGTATCACGTTGCATTCTAGGTTAATACCGATGTTATCAGTATGACAACACAATAAATGTGCTCTGATATCATTCCTAATGACTCATGTGTTACAGATCCAATACCTCTCCCATCTTTCAACCGTGGTCCCTCACAACTGTGTTAGAAGGGTCACTGGCAACTTGTTGTCAGTGGCCATAGTCTCTGCTCCTCCTAATATCAAGCTGCCTGCAGTGTCCTGATCAGGATTCCCATTAATAGTGACCAGGGTCACTGATGTTGATGCCAATGACCACGGGTCACTTTTCTCCAGTTGTCAGTGACCGTAGTCCCTGCTCCTCCTGATGCCAAGTCGTCATTGTCCTGGTCATGACTACCATCGATAGTGACCAGGGTCACTTAGAGCTATATGTTAATGGCAATGACCACGGGTCACTTTTCTCCAGTTATCAGTGAGCGTAGTCCCTGCTCCTCCTGATGCCAAGTCGTCATTGTCCTGGTCATGACTGCCATCGATAGTGACCAGGGTCACTGAGAGCTAGATGTTGATGGCAATGACCACGGGTCACTCTTCTCCAGTTGTCAGTGACCGTAGTCCCTGCTCCTCCTGATGCCAAGTCGCCATTGTCCTGGTCATGACTACCATCGATAGTGACCAGGGTCACTGAGAGCTATATGTTAATGGCAATGACCACGGGTCACTTTTCTCCAGTTATCAGTGAGCGTAGTCCCTGCTCCTCCTGATGCCAAGTCGCCATTGTCCTGGTCATGACTACCATCGATAGTGACCAGGGTCACTGAGAGCTATATGTTAATGGCAATGACCACGGGTCACTTTTCTCCAGTTATCAGTGAGCGTAGTCCCTGCTCCTCCTGATGCCAAGTCGTCATTGTCCTGGTCATGACTACCATCGATAGTGACCAGGGTCACTGAGAGCTATATGTTAATGGCAATGACCACGGGTCACTCTTCTCCAGTTGTCAGTGACCGTAGTCCCTGCTCCTCCTGATGCCAAGTCGTCATTGTCCTGGTCATGACTTCCATCGATAGTGACCAGGGTCACTTAGAGCTAGATGTTGATGGCAATGACCATGGGTCACTCTTCTCCAGTTGTCAGTGACCGTAGTCCCTGCTCCTCCTCATGCCAAGTCGTCATTGTCCTGGTCATGACTGCCATCGGTAGTGACCAGGGTCACTGAGAGCTAGATGTTGATGGCAATGACCACGGGTCACTCTTCTCCAGTTGTCAGTGACCGTAGTCCCTGCTCCTCCTGATGCCAAGTCGTCATTGTCCTGGTCATGACTACCATCGATAGTGACCAGGGTCACTGAGAGCTAGATGTTGATGGCAATGACCACGGGTCACTCTTCTCCAGTTGTCAGTGACCGTAGTCCCTGCTCCTCCTGATGCCAAGTCGACATTGTCCTGGTCATGACTACCATCGATAGTGACCAGGGTCACTGAGAGCTAGATGTTGATGGCAATGACCACGGGTCACTCTTCTCCAGTTGTCAGTGACCGTAGTCCCTGCTCCTCCTGATGCCAAGTCGACATTGTCCTGGTCATGACTACCATCGATAATGACCAGGGTCACTGAGCGCTAGATGTTGATGGCAATGACCACGGGTCACTCTTCTCCAGTTGTCAGTGACCATAGTCCCTGCTCCTCCTGATGCCAAGTCGTCATTGTCCTGGTCATGACTACCATCGATAGTGACCAGGGTCACTGAGAGCTAGATGTTAATGTCAATGATCCCGGGTCACTCATCTCCAGTTGTTAGTGACCCAGGTCACATGAAACGGTCACTGAGAAATGTCCCCCTAGACCTGCCTCCTCGTTACTCAGTCTAGCCATGGAGAAACAAAATGTCAATATCCTAAGGATGCATTGCTGCTAAAACTGGCTCAAAGAGACATTTCAAAGGCGACGCAGAATCTCTGTGGAGTCTGCGACTAAGACTGTCTTATAAATAAACCCTTTGTCTTAGTTAACTATATTGTAGTGAAGCCTCATTGTCAACTGCTGCGTTGCCTATTCTAAGTCCGTGGCGTAATATTTCACATTGAATAACGACGTGAGTTTTGGAAAAAAAGTCAAATGAATGCATTTAAATCCCTTCTTCCAATTATAATGGATTACTCTCGGCGTGGGAAATAACAGACACTTAAAGAAGCTTGATACATGCATAACAAACATTTTACAATTTTTGTAATTAACCATAATGTAAAGGTTGACAGAGCTGTGACACTTTCATCAGAGAACGTTTTTACCAGAGTGTGAACTGTGAAGACAAGCGAACAAATGCCTTATTAATTTTTCAGATTAGCTTTGAGAAGCAATTTACGCTTTTTGGTTAGAATCATGGCATATATAGGATAATAGGTTTATAGGTACTCTAACATTTTGACTGGTTCATGAATCCCAGTGCTTATCCATCTGTTGATAAAGTATAGGGTGGTTCCTAATGGAACATTTTATAGAGCTGGAGTGTATGCAACATTTTACCAACGATGGATTCAATGGTATTATTAAGTAACTCTGTGGTATTTTTTAGTGAACTTTAGATTTTAGATGTTGCTGTAACCTTGTCGAATACCCTACTATGCTTTTAAGAATGATGTTAATCTACCCAGATATGGTAAAAGGCAAACACACTTACTGAGAATTGAGGTGGAAGCGTCTGCCCCAGTAACTTTTTCTGCAGTCTGCCTGAAAAAATCTATGTTTGCGCAATCTGGTGGTACTTCTGAAAAAGAAGATAAAACTTTGGTCAAGATTATATATATATATATATATATATATATATATATATATATATATATATATATATATATATATATATATATATATATATATATATATATATATATATATATATATACACACACAAGGAAGTACCATCTAGGAGTTTTTTTCAAAATATTCAACGACAAATGCGTTTGGGCCAAATAGATATGATGATATGGAATGCCAGTATCGTGCAGTGTTGGTGACAAGAATCGTTGTCATTTGTTTAGCCTCATCAGTAAAGTAACGCATTGAGTGGATTACGTTGTCTAACAGCAGAGGAACATAAGGCAATTCGTCTAGTCGGGTTAAAACGTTTTTTAACAATTGCGTTTTCCCAGGAAAACATTTGCTCTCATCTATTAATCATGGCGCTAAAAGGTTCCGTCCACTCCGTGGCGTCGAGGTAGTACTCACTCAAGTCGACCACGTGTGCTGAACAGTTTCTAATCCCATTCTCCATCTCTCTCAGGTGATATATAAATAGCCTTCACGTTCTGCTGCCAATCAACAGAAAAGCACGCCCCTCTGCTCTCGGGCATCGAAAACATTACGTGAAGACGACAAGGAATTTAGAATTATTATCCCTTCTGCTGCTGAGGTTATAATGCACACAAAAGCAATAAATGTGAAAATCATCTTGACCCTGACATGTTGGTATTCATTCATGGAAAGCTCTCGCTGAGTACTATCAGATAAGTACCCATTTGTCATGATTTCAGCTTTTCATTTCTCGGCTTTTTTGTCATTATTTCTTGTTGACCATATTAGCAACCAGCAGCGAAAAGGTTACTCTATTATATTAATTCATAAGGAAAAGGAAGTACTAGTATCTCTGGAAATCCATCGACTGATTACACCTAATTAATGGCCAATTTACCAAGCAAGGTGTGTATCTCGGATCCTCAGTGCGCAATGCACTAGACCCGTGGGCCACTAAGGTAGCCTCTAGCTCTGAAAGGTACAGGTATGCAAACACTACCTTAACCCACCAAAAATGTAACTAAAGCCAGAATATGATTATACGCTTAGCTGATCAATCATAAGCTTCCTGCGATTGTTGATAGTACGTAATCAATTGTGTACTTCGGAATACATAATAAGCAGTCGATTTCAAAATCTTTGTAAGGTACAGTAATTCTTCCATAAACCGACCTTCTGCAGAATAATCAAAATGATCTCCATAGAAATTTATGGAGGAATGGAATCTTCAATACGTTGGCCACTCATGTAAGTTGTAGGCTTTTTCTGATGGTCTGTATGTGCAAAATCTAGTACTATTCGGATAAAATCTTCATTTAGAGAACAATAACAACACAGCAAAAAGAGGCCTCCACAGTTGGAATTTCATAATTTCGATTTGAGTCACGTTTTCATCCATTTTGCGGCGAAGTCGTTACTAGCAAGTTGCAATTGGTTAAGGAAATCTGGGTACCTGGCGAAAGCCATCACCACATCCAAGTCACTGGCAACTTTCGCACATGCCCAGACCTAGATCCGTACCTGGGCTGTGGTTAGAGACAGCTGACAGTCAGTGGCAACACCTAAGACCACTCGGTCATCAGGTATGGCCCTTTATACAGTTGCTCTTATCTAAGTAAAATGAATATGAATTCACTGGAAGGTAGTGTTTGCAAGTCTTTCGAAATAGGTATATGCACCTCCTATTGGTTGTATTTTACAAGAGCACGTTCTTCAGTCTAGAATACCCCTTTTGTAAGGGCCACCTGAGGCGGTAGTGGAAGGACTGGCTACGGCCAGTAAAGAACTCATTGCAAAACTTACCGCCAGGGATTAACTAAGTGGTCGATAATGAGAGAGAAAGTCCTGTTAAAACACAGGAGGTCTGCTCCTAATGGTGAGACATGACTACTTTGTAAATGGGCGTGTTTGTGTAAGAGCGACTAATTGCTTAACGGCTTGTATGCGTGCATTTATCATGGAACTGGGCCATTTATCAAATTAGGGACACCACGACTCAATTATTAATTTTAAAACACGCGCTAGATTTTATTTTGGCAGTTTTATACATGCAGGTTGTGAAAATGATTATTTAGAAAGTGCAATTTATCAAAATTGGTAGCAGTCCAACTTTTATTAAACTATACGTAATTTCCTAAGTTACATATCATGTCCACGAACAATAGTTTTTTAAGTTAGACTAATATTTGATTACGAAATAATTCATCTTAGATTTGCCTTGTCAAACAAAAAAGGCAATCTTTATTGTTGAGGTGTGTCTCTTCAAGAAAGTATTATGAACTGAATTTGGTTATATGTACGTTTATTTTGGCCTGCCACACAGGTACACACACACACACACACATACATACATATATATATATATATATATATATATATATATATATATATATATATATATATATATATATATATATATATATATATATATATATATATATAAAATATATATGTGTGTATATATACACACACACACACACACATATATATATATGTATATATATAAATACATGTATATGTGTGTATATATACATATGTATATTATATATATATATATATATATATATATATATATATATATATATATATATATATATATATATATATATATATATATATATGTATGTGTGTATATATATATATGTATGTGGTATATATATATATATATATATATATATATATATATATATATATATATATATATATATATATATATATATAATATATATATATATATATATATATATATATATATATATATATATATATTATATATATATATATAAATCAGATATATAAAAGGAGACCTTGAAGTATTTGGACTGAAGTTGATCTCGGTGATGTCCTTTTATACACTAATGATGAACTTGCAAACATATATTTAAGATTTAATATTCAGCACGGATCTCCTTTGTAAGGTGATATATGGCAATATTTATTCTATTATTGCTCTTCCAGTGGAGCAAACAGGAATAACCCCAGTCGGAAATTGCAAAGCACGAAGTGAATTATTCAAACATTTATCCTGCCACATGTTTTAGTGCTAAATTGTTTTCTTGCGGATCTGATGTTGACCTGCAGTAGGTTCGTACGTGCTCGACATTAACGTAACTGGTCGAAGTATTCCTATGTGTACCTTGTCAGCTTCATTTTCTATCATGCTAACTTGACCCGGTCACTAACACGTGTCTCGCCAGTTATAATAAAGTAGCGCCTCCATTTCACTTAGGGAGTCTCTCTCTCTCTCTCTCTCTCTCTCTCTCTCTCTCTCTCTCTCTCTCTCTCTCTCTCTCTCTCTCTCTCTCTCTCTCTCTCTCTCTCTCTCTCTCTCTCTCTCTCTATGTATGTATATATATATATATATATATATATATATATATATATATATATATATATATATATATATATATATATATATATATGTATATATATATATATATATATATATATATATATATATATATATATATATATATATATATATATATATGTATTATATATATATATATATACATATATACATATGACATTGATTGACCTTGGATGACCTTGAAATGACATTAGAATACATTTTTGCTCAGCATGTCCCTCTTTCAATCACATTGTCTCCTCAAAATTGTGTGAAAATGAAATATCTGCTCTCATTATTTTGGGCAACTATAAAATACATTGGCAAAAGAATCGTACAAAAATTACAAATATGATTTTTTTGTTAAGGTCGAAATTAACATATGTATTTTCCCTTCTACTGGCAGACATGTACGCCCTACCAAGATGGCAATCACGTGACAAGTCAGAGCTTTAAGGCTACATATCATTTGAAACAAACCCATCCCAATATGTATTTTCACATCATCCTTCATAAAAAAGACAAAAGTTGCTTTCTCTGAATAGATTTTCTTGAAAATATATACTAGAGTATGATGTCCAAGATAATAAGGGGGGGGGGGGTATTTGCAATTATCGCATTATTAAGGGACAATAACTTTGACCAAATGTCAATTATGATGAAAATACGGAGTTAAGGTCATTTCAAGGTGATTAGAGGTCCTATCAATATCATTTGAATTTTTCAAATCTTTTATATCTCTGCAAGCTATTTGGTGGCCAAATATCATAAAGTTTTGGTAATGCACTCCAAAGGTACAGGGATATGTAATTGCAGATCACATAAAGAAATAGGTTGATACAAAAGTGCACACTCACCTCCAAATTCGTCAAACAGACAAAACCTCCAAAGGCCAGAATGCATATTCACGTTTAAGATCTGAGTGTCATTCTTTGGTAAATCCTTAGGTATATACGGTTCGTGTGTAAAAAGCCAGTAGTCTGTGGCCACGGCCAATGAAAGTGTCCCCAGGGCAAGCAGCCCCAGGGCCAGGGAGGTCAGACTGAGGGCCCTGTTTCCACACTTCATGCTGATAGAGAGCTTTTTGTTCATCCACTATTGGCTACTCACCACGCTCTCTACTTCACAGTTTCATATATCCCTTGAGTTTGTACATAGAAATTCAGCTCCCGTTTTCAAAACTCCTGGGCAACTCTTTCCTCCTAACTATGTGTATGTATCCTTACAGACTGTGAAATATATCCCAAATGTAGCATATAACGAAGAGTGAATTCACTAATTGCTTTGTCTTTTGCATATAAGGACGGGGTTCGTTTCTACTTTACAAGTTGGGTGCGCCGCGTGTGTAAGTAGTATAGTAACTTCTTTTCTTGCATAAGGTCCCACGCGTTCCTTGCTATCGCCAGTTCTGTGCTGTTGAATAAAAGCCATCGATGGAGGACTGGGCTAGACCTGACTGTAACGATGTTTCCTGCATATCCAAATCCCACATAAAAGGCACTGAAAAGAATAAACAAACATATCTATAAAAAGACATTTGGGATATCTATGAGGGAATAGCGTAATATAATTACTTGGGTTACTCACGCCACGATGATGATACTCCACATGGAACTTGAGTATCGATCGATTTTTAACCTCTTGTGAGCACCTCATATATATATACACGTATATATATATATATATATATATATATATATA
>OZ012685.1:37989834-38026135 GCA_963942565.1 Maea johnstoni | reverse complement strand
ATCTTGCATGCTTGAAAAATGTAAACATACACGTGAATAGTACTTTAATACCAGCTACACTTGGTCATAAACACAATAAAGTCTGAAAGTTCATATTCACGTATACATACAGATATAACATCGCCTAGTTTTTATGTGATGCCACTTGACATACTTCTTACTCAACATTAACTGAGCGAAGGCCAGCCTGTTTGATTTGAATCGACTTGATGTAGTATGTAGATGCGTAAGTAGTACCTACAGCGTATAACGTCTATATTCCCTGATGTTTTGTTTGCGATCTAATAGGACACAATCACACGATGGGTTCGTTAATCCCAAGATGTGTATAAGTTCAGTGGCATGTGTGCTTGGGGATTCTGATATGACGTCACGCTCTGTGCTGGGCGGGACTAGTAACCAATGGTGTCGTATTGTGCTTGTGTCATTGTATTATTTATAAGCACAGTTCTTCCTTGCTTTATGAAGACAATGCCGTATCACAATGAGATAGCTGACCTGGCTGGAACCATTTTCCGTAGTATTGTCAAAAAAGTGCAAGGAATTGAAAAGGAGATATGGACAACATGTTGCTATGGCGCACATTTGTGTTGCAACCACCTACCGTTTGTAAGATTAGGTTTATATTCAAAATGTCATTTCATTTAAAATCTTTTAAAGCGACATATTATAGAACCTGGTTAGATGAATGATGTACACGGTGGTATTATAATTGCACTAATTGACGAGATGAAATATTTGTCTTTTACTTTTACTTTTATTAATATGGTTTACTATGCCCTTTTTATTACAGTTTGTTTGACTAAATTTTCACCTGAACAATAGTTTTACCCTGAGTCTCTTTTCTAAAAAATACTCGTTGTGTCTTCTTTTGAGGACAATCCATAGTTCTTTTGTAATCTTTGTTTCTATTTACTAGTGTATAATGTGCGTGTCAAAACACAACTTGAAGAATATATGATTTTTAGACGAGCAGACATTAACGGAGAATACAATTAATTTCAATGTGACATTATGATAAACAATAAATTCACATACACATACATACATACTTACATACATATATACATACATGCATACATACATACATATATACATACATGCATACATACATAGACAGTCAATAGTTCAATGATGTTATTGACATTTATTTCCACTTGGGCAATAATACAACACGACATGATGCATCACATGTGCATAATATTGAACAGGCGATCATAATGCTGTACATTTGGAAAATATTGCGTCAGTTTAATCTTTGCGTTCTTTTGCGTTTAGCCTCGGACGCAAAATTAAAATTTGCAATGATTCGTGCTGCCACTTTAAGTGTGTAGCTGGCACTCCTGTTGTGGCCAATTCGCAAAGTTAAAAAACGCAAAAATCAATTTTCCTTAAATTCGCAAATTTTTACTATACACAATCTTTTGTGAATCTACAGTACTAGTATTTTCATTTATTACAAACACGGAGGGCAGGTTTTACTTCAGATTGTGTCACCGAATTTAGCCATTGAAAAATAGACCAAAGTACTGGTATTCTTACCTACATTTTAATGCCAGCACAAATGTGCCTCTCTCTGTTCAGCCAAACGTGTCAAATTCCACTGCTTCCATTACTAGAGTGTTGCTTATGCATACAATTCCTAACACGGCCTTCACAGACGTAGAGTTGTATGGTACGGACCACTGGCGTGAAATACAGCGCTCTATCGTGAAAATACTCTGTTTCCGCCTGCTATGGAACTTAACCTACAGACTCCATCTACTTATGCCTACAATGGGGATTAACTTGTAGGTACTCTAGGGGCACCGGCTGACCGCCAGCTACGCGTGGCTGGATCGTCGGGCAGCGAAATGCTTTTAGAAGTCATCTGCTAATAGGCCCAGCTTTGGCGGCGGCGCGCTCTTTCGCTAATGCACGCATTAAAATGTAGGAATCTGCAAGGGCACAGGGGAACTGGCCCTGTACGATAATTCAGTTATCGTGCACTTTATTTGGCCAACAATCGTTGCCATCTCAACAACGTCAGCAGCGGCAGCGGCAGCGGCACATGTATAATAGCGTTACTAGCTTAACTCTAGGATCTCCTCACCATTGATACCCGGGAGAGATGCTGATGCGTTGCCAGGAAGCCAGCCTCTCTTGAGACAATGGTTGGAATGTCGAGAGCTGATGACTGCTGAGACGAAGAGGGAGTACTCGGATCTTTTATTTAGTACCGTAATTGCCATTTCGCAATTGCTATCATTAAGAAAATGCCAAGTTTTAGGTAGTCTCAGTAAGTTGCAAAGATGTAACTAGTTATTTCTTTTGTTATTGGTGTTGCTGTTGATAAAAACGATGACGATGCTGTACCTTTATTGTTATTATTTTTTATTTTTTATTATTGTAATTGTTATCATTATTATTATTATTGTTGCTGTCATCGTTGTTGTTTGTTGTTGTCTTCATCCTTATCATCATTAGTATACTTAATATTATAACCGACATTAGAATCGTTCGTGATATAAGCATCCTTATAATGACAATCATCATCAGCATCATTATCATTCCCATTTCCATTTCTTCACAAATTTTAGAAAGGCGCTTTCCAGGAGGTGGTGCTGTCAACGCGACGGGACGGGGAAGGGGCCATCAATTAAGATACATACAGTACATTTAATTCCTCCACTAGTCGACCGGACGTCTTACAGTGCCTGGTTGTACAAAATCCCATGAATAACGTCAGAAAAAAGCCAAGCACATCAATGACCCACGCAGCTTGCGAGTCAAAGCTATGTTCAGTTGTGAGGTCAGGAACCAGTGATCACATCCAAAACTGGATGGCAATCGGGCGTGTGGTCGTGCATTATGCTCGGGCTGCCCAAGCATAAAGTGCAAGAATTAAATGCCAGCACTGTGTGCAATGACGAAAATTCTTCCATTCGTCCCAGGGTTGATCTAGGGGCACCAGTATTTTCTTTATCTGTCCATCACAACAAAATGTATTTACATAAAGCTCAAAATCCTGCTGAATAAATGTCAAGTCGCCAGTTCCCAAAGCCTTGCTCCTTTATAAGCTATCGATTTTCCAAAGAAGCGCATGGCCACACACCAAGAAAAGCATATTCTAGCGGCCTTCTCTTAGCCGCTCTCTCGAGACAATAGGCAGTTTGTGATCGAAGGATGGAAGACATTGTAAATTTTATATATGCAGCCTTAGATGACCTCAGCTTAATTAGATTGCAACAAGCATGTCCAAGTGGGAATTCGCGGGAAACTATACGAGCCAATATAAGATGGGGATCCCTAGATATATGGCTGCCCCAAGATAGGAGTCAATGGGCGTTTCTGTAGTCAGTATTTCACAGGAATACAATGGTATTTCCAGCATTTAACGACTGACAATAAATATGCGCACCCACATTTCTGAATACTGAGAATAATTCAGTTAAGGAGAGGCTAAATAATCAACTATCCGTGTCGATGTTAAGGCGATTGGTTCTAAAATAGACTCACACTAGTATTATTATATACCAATCCCCCGTACAATCCTCTGCCTGACCAGTAAAAAGAATCTCTTTTATTTATAGTGTCAAACCTGTGATAATTGAGACACTTTAGTCTGAAAACATATACTTTTGTATAATATTATTTCTATGTATATACTATGTTTTTTGTTATGTATACTATGCTATTCGTATGGAGCAATAAAAGTTATAAAAAAATTATAGTGTCAAGTAATTCTGGGATTGATACGTTCCTATGTTAGAGTACATATAGTTATCACATGATCGCAAATGCCCATAGGCTAGTTACTGTATGTTGTGTTAATTTTGCGCTAATAAAATAATACGCTCGGCAGCCAGCTGCCTTTTCTGTGTGGTTATGGTTTGCCTACGATCTATCACATCAGCGTGTATAACGATACTAGTATAGTAGTCCGGCACAGAAAGCTGGATTTTGGGCTGATCCTTTTTTTTTCATATATAGTTTTTTCTTCAATTGATTCTGGTAGCCAAGGGTACCCACTTTAAGAATCTGCCGGGTGCCGGGCTGGCACCCTTGAGCAATTTGAGATATTGACCCATCTTTGCCACCCCCCATGGTACAAGAACTGGGCTGATTGGGCTTTCTCCGGTTTTGGTTGTTCCAGATATTAAAATCTAAGAGACCTACAGACCCATCAACTTACATAGGCTTAATGTAGGTAGCAAATAGGTACATGTTTGTATTTGAACATCCGTAGGTACCTTAATTGCTGAGAACAGGGGTCAAAAAGTGGGTCATTTAGTTAGAATATACAAATTCTTGCCTGTATTTTGCTAATATTTGAACAGCATTAAATCACAATAAAAGATTCCATCACTATTCTAGTTCTAAATATGACTTATTCAGCTAGCAAATTAATTGATAATTGTAATTGACGAACGTAAGTTGCCCGCTATGCTGAAAACAGGGGTCAAAAAGTAGGTCACTTAGCTAAAATGCACGATTTTCGCCTGCAATTTGAACAGCATTATATCGATTTATATATAACTTTCACCATTCAAGTTCTAAATATGACTTATTTAGGTAACAAACAAATTGATATTTGTACTTGGACCACTGTAGGTACCCGCATTGCTAAGAACAGGGGTCAAGAATTAGGTCACTTAGCTAAAATGTACAATTTTCGCCTGCATTTTGCTCTTTTTTGGACAGCGTTATATTGATTTATATATCACTTTCACTATTTTCGTTCTAAATATGACTCATCTAGGTAGCAAATGAATTGTTAATTGTAGTTGGACAATTGAAGGTACCTGCATTGTCGGGAACAGGGGTCAGAAAATAGGTCACTTAGCTAAAATGTACTATTTTCGCCTGTATTTTGCTTTTTTTGAACAGCATTTAACACTGACTTATAAAAGATTTTCATTGTTCTAGTTTTGAATATGACTCATATAGGAAGCAAATAAATTGATAAGTGTAGTTGGACAACTGCGGGTACCTGAGAACAGGGATCAAAAAATAGGTCACTTAGCTAAAATGTACATTGTCCACCTGCATTTTGCTCTTGTTTGAAAAGCATTACCTCGACTTATATAAGACTTTCACTATTCTAGTTCTAGATATTACACATTTGGTAACATATAAATTGGTAATTGTAGTTGGACAACTGTGGGTACCTGCACCGCTGGGAACAGGGGTCAGAAAATATAGGTCACTTAGCTTAAATGTATGATTTTCGCCTGCATTTTACTCTCACTTGAACAGCATAATCAACATATACATGTAAGACACCATCTAGTTCTAGATGTGACTTATTTATGAACCAAATAAATTTAAATTTCTAGTAGGACACCATTAGTTTCCAAAATGTGTATACCATAACTATACACATTCAGCATAGACACATCACACGTATACATGTACATGTACAGTTCAGTACAGTGCCAACATTTAATTCCTGCACTAAATGTGTAGGAGCCTGGGCACAATACACAACTGCACGACTGATTGCCACCCAGTTTCCTGGGCACGGATGCATGGATAACTTCACATGCAACTGAACGTGGCTTTGATTCGCAAGCTACATGGGTCAGTATTGTTTGATGTTATCCATATGATAAATATGAATAGAGGGAGCTCCTATTTAGATCATAGTGTTGTTGTAATAAATAGGAACTTTCAGTTATGGTTGTTTTACTTTAAAAAAATTCATTTACTTATCATGGCATATTAGTAACAATATAAATAACATAAAAGTTTGTCTTTGAATGTGAAAATGCTAATGCCTTAAAATAAAAAAGGATTTACATCCCTGTAGACATCTACAGAACTGTGAGAGATACATTTTCAAAATCTTAGGCTCGCCACAGCATTTATCAAATCCTGCAGTTTACTTATTAATCTCAAGAAATAAAGATTATTATCATTATCTTTATTATTATTAGTAGTAGTAGTATCATAATTATAATTACTAGTATTACCCATATGCTCTGCAACACCTGACTTGTAAATAAAATCTTTCAAAATTACAACTAGTATGAATGTTAATGCATCCCAGCAACTCCCAAAACGACGCTAAGGCTCGGAATTGGGATCGGTATCATAATAATAATGATGCCAATCTCAAGCCCAAAAATACCAAGTCAATACCAGTCCTATCCATAGGTTCTGTACAACCAGGCACTAGGAGACGTCCTATCGACTTGTGTAGGAATTAGATGTCTAAAATGTACATGTAGCTGCCCCTGTCGGCCAATATCACTTACATGTACCTGCATAGCTTTCCCTATAAGCCAATATCAATCACACATAAAGGAGTCCACACAAGCTGAAGGTTACATTTCATGAGTCCTATTTGGGGCATGTGAGAAAGTTACTATTGACTTGAAGTTGTGTATTGTTCTCCACCATTTACAAAAGACGATTCACGACTTATCTTCTGTATGGTGGGAAAGGTGACAATGAACATAATCCCAAATCCTGATCCCTCGCTCCTTAAGTCAGAGTCTTATGATATATAAGCGACTGTCTAAATCCATCCGAGTCAGTGGAATTTCCCATTATTCATGACATCAGCTTGGGTATTTTTCAGGAAAGTATGTTTCAAGATATGTACCATGTGGCTAATCAACAAATCCCTATCATGCCATCCGACAGAGGGCATTAAATCTTGTTGTTAGTGCTATTCTGATTTTAACCATTTGAGTGTACCATGTGATTAGCTGATAAGGGCTGATGTGATAATTTGATAGGTAACGGCCTTCAGGCCTATGACAAATATCATAGCGCTCTCTGCAACAGTCAATAAGGCTTTACTATTGTACAGTGTATTCCTTCAGATATTTGAAGACATTGTTTTCCCACACAATGCAACTAGTGCGAAGACAAAGTGTTATCTAAGAATAAACAGTAAAACGGAGACAAAAATCATACATTTTAGCTAAGTGACCTATTTTTGACCCTTGTTCCCAACAGTGCAGCTACCTACAGTTGTCCGACTACAATTATCAATTAACTTGCTACCAAAATGAGTAATATTTCGAACTAGAATAGTGAAACTCTCATATAAGTCAATGTAATGCTGTTTAAAAAAGAGCAAAATGCAGGCGAAAATTGTACATTTTACCTAAGTGACCTAATTTCAGACCTCTTATCTACAGTTGTCCAACTACAATATCAATTTATTTGCTTCCTAAATAAGTCTTATTTAAAAGTATAGTGGTGAAAGTTATATACAAGTGGATATAATGCTTTTCAAAAAATAGCAAAATGCAAACGAAAATAGTACATTTTAGCTAATTGACCTATTTTCTGACCCCTGTTCCCGACAATGCAGGTATCTTCAGTTGTCTAACTACGATTATCAATTCATTTGCTACCTAGATAAGTCATATTTAGAACGAAAATAGTGAAAATTATATATAAGTCAATGTAACACTGTCCAAAAAAGAGCAAAATACAGACGAAAATCGTACATTTTAGCTACGTGACCTAATTCTTGACCCCTGTTCTTAGCAATGCGGGTACCTACAGTGGTCCAAGTACAAATATCAATTTATTTGTTACCTAAATGAGTCATATTTAGAACTTGAATGGTGAGAGTTATATATAAGTCGATATAATGCTGTTCAAATTGCAGGCGAAAATCGTGCATTTTAGCTAAGTGACATACTTTTTTACCCCTGTTTTCAGCATAGCGGGCACCAAACGTTGGCCAACTACAAATATCCATTAATTTGCTAGCTGAATAAGTCATATTTAGAACTAGAATAGTGACGGAATCTTTTATTGTGATTTAATGCTTTTCAAATATTAGCAAAATACAGGCAAAAATTTGTATATTCTAACTAAGTGACCCACTTTTTGACCCCTGTTCTCAGCAATTAAGGTACCTACGGATGTTCAAATACAAACATATACCTATTTGCTACCTAAATTAAGCCTATGTAAGTGGATGGGTCTGTAGGTCAGTTAGATTTTAATATCTGGAACAACCAAAACTGGAGAAAGCCCAATCTGCCCAGTTCTTGTACCATGGGGGGTGGCAAAGATGGGTCAATATCTCAAATTGCTCAAGGGTGCCAGCCCGGCACCCGGCAGATTCTTAAAGTGGGTACCCTTGGCTACCAGAATCAATTGAAAAAAAAACTATATATGAAAAAAAAAGGTTCAGCCCAAAATCCAGCTTTCTGTGCCGGACTATAGGCACAGAATGTTCAAATAATTGTGTGCAGTTTAAGTAAATGCGGACTCGAGGAGTGTACGATAGTACACATTAGTTAAACTGACTCAGCATAAACACTGTATTCAGTATCGGGTATTTGGCTCCCAGTTAAGAATCTGCAAAAATACCTAGTTTATCGAATAGACAGCTTGTCAAATACTGTGTGAGAACATAGGCGATATGAATACGATATTTGAATAAAGCACGAAATGGTATGGTATGCTATATCCTACAACACAATGAAAATGAAATGGCACATCTGTATAAACAGTTCTCGATGTCGACGTCATCATACCGACTGAGCTAATTGAATAATTGCGTTCAGAATAATCATATCTTCCTAAAATAGTGCGTACCGTAACCCATTCACACTTAGAACTCCACCAGAACCTAACGTCTGCTAGTCTCATACTTTTGAAAATAACTTGTGAACAAGCGAAAGCGATAAACATTTCTCCTTCAAATGTTTTCCAGAAAATGCTTTTGAAAGTAATATATTTCCAAATTTGTCAGGCCTGTTTTGGCTGCTCTGAGTGTTAATGGGTTAAAATGTGGAAGCCAATGGCGTTCTCTCAAACTATCCAGTAGAGAAAGAGCTATTACTGTTTATTTTTCTCATGTAAAAGTTGCAAATGTTATTTTTAGCAGGATTTTCTTGTATCATTCATTTTTCTAGTTTGGCGAAAGTAAGAGTATATTTACAGAGATTTTCAAACGCGTTTCTTTAACCTTTGTTTCATATGAATTTCCGTCCATGTATTCCTGGTTCAATAAAGATACATTAACCAATTTCAATAGGGCCTTATATTTCCTGACTTACAGGCTGTTAGACGGTGACCTTCACGCGGGCCCTATGGTATTATGCTGGGTGCCTTGTCTTTTTGGATCTATCATGTTTTACAGAGGCTAATACACTCGCTAATAGGGTAGAGCCTGAACTGTCACATCTTCGCTAGTCGCGTGCCACAGTCTGTTAAGCTAGCATGCAATCTCTAACTTCGATCACATATCCCTAGCATCAGTATTCCCAAACATTGCGAGCTAAAGGTCTGCTTAATCAGCCGTGGAAAACTGGCTGAACTATAGTATTGATAACGTTTTGGTAAACGAAATGATAAGTTGATTATTTCAGAAATCATCACAAAAACAATCGTTAGTATTCCCATATAATACATCCATCAGTATTAATCATTAAAAAGTAAACTTCGATGAGCTATGGAATTACCAACGTTTTGGTTAACTTAATGCCTGATAACTTAATGACTGAGAAAAATATATATTAACGATAATACAGGTAAATTGAGTCAAGGAGTCCGGTGTTTGCCAATATAAAACAGACTTCTACAGATTTAACATTCACTTTTCATATTCGTATGCATCTTTTTGATAAAATACATTGATATTTCTATACAAATATATTTCACTTCACTTCTCACGGTTCATAAAGCCACGTGGACAGCATGTCTGTCTGCCTGTGTGTGTGTGTGTGTGTATACACGCATGTGTGTATACATGTATGTATGTATGTATGTACGTATGTTTGTGTATGTACCGATAAAACGGAACGGAGTTGATGATGCTTTTTGACACAATAAGCTATTGCGCTATTCCGCAGCTGTGGGTGGGACATTTACTCACTCCGTTGAAATGCAACAAGCCCTTCCCAAACAATTTCCGTAAAAGCCATCGGGAAATGCGTATTTTCTCTTCTTGTTTAACGGGAAGGAATCGTGGTCGTTGAAATGTCACCGCCCATGATTTATTCTGGGCAGCTGTGAGAGGCATGCACAGGATTCAGATAAGATAATCCTATTTCCTTGGTATTCTACGCACATTGTTGTCAGTCATCTCTTTTCAGATGCAAGATGCAAACAATATTTTCGCTTTTCAGCATTCGGATACCTAGTACCGCACAGAAATCATATATATGTATATGTATATATATATATATATATATATATATATATATATATATATATATATATATATATATATATATATATATATATATATATATATATATATATATATATATATATATATACTTCAGAAAAATCTAAAAATTAGAAACGGATAATAGTTTTGTTTTGAAAATTGTCAATAGTTATAACTATATATCTAAATTAAAACTATAAAGTCAAAATACTTACTACGCAGGAATAAAAATGCTTAATTAATGGATATCCTTGCAGCTAACAACAAAAATCTCTTTTTGTGTGATATTGAGAAAGTTGCAATTTGGATAATTTAGTCTACTCAATATTCTCATCGCTAGTAATTCGAGTGTTGCGAAACTCAAACAACATGTTTCTCTAAAATTAATCCATTCATCATACGTGGCCACTCGTCTTCATGGCCGTCCTGTCACTTGAGTACACTCCATACATTAATTACAGCTAATTTTGCTAATCCACTCAACTCGCTGAGGAATATCATATTCCATAACGAAGGACGAATGCCGAACACGATTCCCGCGAGCATATGTTTGCAAACATTCTAAGGCCATTTGGAGAATATTTCTACGATGGACCAAGTGTGAAAGAGAAAATATTTAAATATTTTTTTTCACCACCATATTTTGGGGGGAGAAAATAAATTTAAATATATGTTCACTCCCGTTTATTGGGGAGAGAAAATAAATTTTAATTTATTTTCTCCCCTAAAAATACGGTGGTGAATTTTAAAAAAAAGAAATTTCTCTTTTACACTTGATCTATCGTATATTTCACTCAGTAATGCAAAACAAGTTATTGTTTAGTGAGTGCTTACTCTCTAACAAATACCATGTAATTGTGAAGGAGTCTTTTAAGATTTAAAAAACAGCTTAAGAGAATTATAGACCAAGCTTGTAAAAATTGTTGGTAAGGAATCTGTTGCTGGGCGCTGTTTGGCACTGTTTTACAAGTACATGCAATACTGTGTAACAACTCTGACTTCAAGAGGTGAGAAGCGAAGCTCTACGGCGCCCATTATATCCGAAGTCTGGCACCTGGGTACCCCATATGATTGATGGGCTTGAGGGGCCACCGATTGAAAGGTTATAAATCAACAACACTGACTAAGTTTGCTCCCCCTTGGTACCCCTCCATTCAGCTATGATTGATTGGGTTTTTAGTCTGGCATGGCTGTTGAATTCTTCTACAAAGAGTGCTAATTCCATCCATGCTAGTACCCCCAACCCTCCCTCACAACACACAGGCAGCAGGCCACTTGGCGTTTAGTAAAAGAAGTTGTTTTGAACACATTTATTTTCCACTGGGCCAGAATACTGTGACACAATTTTGACACCTGCATTCCTACTGAACAGTGATTAAATCCGTATCTTTGCGGCTGTCATTCATAAACACACCGTCATTGCAATTAAAAAGTTAGATGAGTTGTCTTCATTTTCTCGTGTTCGCAAACAAGTCCCACTTTCCTTCGGTATTTTTTTCTGGCAAGACGGACATTGTTTACGCCAGATGGTACAAACTGCATTTATGAATGCATAAATGATTGCATGAGGATTTTAAGCCGTATCGGCACCTAAGGGCTATTTTAAGTGCCATAGAACCAAAAATGGTCCTTTATCATTTTTTAAGAACAATGTCAAAATCTCGAGCAGTTACCGAAGTTACGCCACCAATGCATTGGAATAGTTAACCATATGCATGTACACAATATGCAGTGCCAACATCTTATTCCTGTACTAAATGCGCTGGCAGCCAGAGCATAATACACGACCGTGTGGCTGTTTGCCAGCCAGTTTCCCGGGCATGTATGCACGGATACCCTCACTACTGGATATAGCTTTGATTCGCAAGCCACGCTGGTCATTGGTGTGCTTGGCTTATTGTTTTGACATGTTATCCATGGATGTTTGTACAAACCAGGCACTAATAGGCGTCCGGTCGATTGGTGTAGGAATTACATGTTTGTACTGTAATTGGCAAGAATAGAAAAAGGCGTAAAGGTATCACCATGATCATCATCATCCCCCGTGTAGAACTCCCCAGTGGCTCAGCTGGAGATCACATAGCCGTGACTTATAGAGATTGCACCTGTTAGCAGTATAGACCTGCACTCCTCTTCATGTATGAGATAACCATATCATTCAGACCGCTAAAGATTGCTTGATTTCATCATGTACAGGCTGGTGGCCTGGGCCTTGGAGATAGGTCACAGAGTTACTGGTGCTAATCAGATGTAGCCACTCAATTGGGAGCAGGGGTGAGGGAGAGGGTGATCATTGTTATAGGGAAGAATACAAAAACATGCACTATGTAGGTGTGTGGTATTATTCGCGTTATGATAGGATAAGCACGATCTGAAAGTGTTATCCTCAGAGGTTATGACAGAGAATCATTGAGGGTATTGACAAGTGGATTGGGCAAATTCAAGAAATTTGGATTTTGTTGCTTTTTATAGTTCATAGAGTCCTTAAACCTGGGGGCCAATTTGATCAAAGTGAGATTAACCCACCCAACCTTGACTAGGTGTTGACTCTGATACCTGGTCCTGCTGTGACCTGGTCTAGAAGTTAGACTGGGCCTAACTTTAGTCCAATTTCTTCAAATGAATTAGTACCAGTAGTTAACAACCAAACCAAGTCGCAAATAACTCAGCCACTGTTTTTGTTCTATTTTGTGCATTGGCAAGCCCTGTGGTCAGTATAACAAAGGCTGTGAGTAGAGGACCCCGTGTGGAGAGAATAGAAACCTTCACTCCCACAATAGAGCTTATTGCATCTATAGTGGATAACCAGCGTAGGGTATTATTTCTTCGGAATGAAAAATATATACATTAAGAAGTATATGCATTTATGATGTAAAATGCTAATTAAAAGTATGCAATATAAGATAAAGTTGATACAAGCAAAACCATTGTCAATGCTAATTGATTTGATATTTATGCTAACTTAAATGTCAATTGCTTTGAATGCTGCACACCGAAATTTAAGACATTTATCAGCACCCAAACTATCTATGAATATCAAATTATAAATGTAGAAGCAAGATATTTTTTTAAATACATATGTCACTGGTTTAATTTACTACTAAGACAAGTTTCTTAGTTTGCTCCCAAACTGTTAATTCTTTTTTATTTGAGAGAATTTTAGAGACAGAGGTACCTGACATTTCTGTTGACAAATATATGACGATCCTAATCTATATATCAAAACATGCATTATAGACTCTGCTGAAAATATTGGCTCACATAACTCTTTGGTGTCATGCATTTTGATACTTCATCTTACACATGTTAATTAATATCATAACATTTAAGATTTTTGTCTCATAATCCATAATCCTCCAATTTTGTACGGAAAGTGGCATTTGTTGTGCGGTATATGTACCAGTATGTATTTGTTTTTGTGAGTGCTGTTAAGAAATCTAAAAAATTCGTTTTGAAGAAATTATAGAATAAATAATTAATATCTTTTTATTCTATTCACATGTAGATGAAATTTAAGAACAAAGAGATAAGCACAATGCAATACAGTAGTGAACCCAGTTAAGCATTCTGCATAGACGTCAAATCAGTTGTTCGCTCATATTCATTAGGGGTAAGCCAGGGGAGATAAAGGGATCTCGCCACTGAGTGACTCTTACGTGGTTATCAGCTTTAGTCTCCACTCCCCGTGTAATTGGTCACCAATATCTCACGTCGCTAGGCCGCATATATAACACACGCATCCACGCACATTGCCGAGTACCCTGCTTCAATGTACCCCTCTGATTGCACCTCACAGCAACCACAACTATAAATAACATATTACTCTCAATATGGCATGTAGATCTGAGCACTTTATGATTGAGCATTGCTATAAGTGCTGCGGTGATGGAAGGCGTTATGTGGCCATTGGCCTCTACATACATCATTTCAATCGCTTTCTACACTCGTTTATAAGGTGGGAGGTCACATGGATCTCTCTCTCTCTCTCTCTCTCTCCATAGGGCCATACTGCGAATCTGTGTGTGTGTGTGTGCGTGTGTGTGCGTGTGTGTGAGAGAGAGAGAGAGAGAGAGAGAGAGAGAGAGAGAGAGAGAGAGAGAGAGAGATCATTCCTTTCATCCACATAGATTGCAGTCAGGGAATATCCCTCATTACAGTATGAAAGTGGACAGAAGGCGCATAATCATGATGACTGGAGATCTCCCGGAACCGCTACTATGATATACCCTTTAATCTACGCACAGCCAACTGTATGGTGATTACTGGGCTTTAGTTCAGCTAAATGCTCCAAGTGCGTTTCGATTTAACTTCTAATGTACGTTGGGAGGTGCTCACTGTGATGGTAGCTTTCAAACTGCCGGGCCCTTTGATAGCTTTTGTTCCCAGTAACTCCTACCTCGTCGCTTTGTGATCTAGTCTGTTATGTATGCGTACTCAGGCACGTAAGCTGTGTAGCAAGGAAAGGAATACATACGTATACGTCAGAATAGCATAGATCAAAATATTTTACTCGACCCATTAATGTAATGAAAAACATGAAGGAAATATCTAAGTAAGACCAATCTCAAGTTTTGGATGAAAAGGGCTGAGGCGACTGAGTATCATTTTGAATATACTAGTATGTAACTATGTAATTCTATAGACATACACACGTAGGTTGTAGTATTACCATGGAAAAGTGATCAACACACTTTAATCAGGTTTTGAAGGACGAGAAAGGAATATTCTTTTAAATGATTATATCTACATGTACATGTAGTATGTCCCTGTCGTCACATACCTACACATTACCTTGTCGGTAGTCGACTTCTTGTCACGAAGTTTTCAGTTATGCTGTCAGTGTACAGCTCACTTCATTAACGTTTATGTAAAGCGTATATTTTCGTTATCTAGCGGGGAAATTGATTACGGCATGCTGTACCGTGTATTTTCAATGTACATTTCTCATTTACTGGTGTATGTGATATCACTGGAAATCCAACTACTAGTATCTAAAGTCCTTTCTACAAATACCGATCCGCGAGAATAACGCAATTACTTATACAATTCAGACATTTAATTCCTGCACCAGTCGACTGTACGTCCGCCAGTGCCTGGTTGTACAAACGCCCATGAATGACTTGTCAAAAAGCCAAGCATATCAATGGCCCACGTAACTGCCAATGCGAGTCAAAGCTACGTTCAGTTGTGAGGGCGGGGAGAGGACCTTTAGACGCATCCATGGCCAGGAAACTCGGTGACAATCGGGCGTGCGGTCGTGTATTTTGCTTTGGTTGCCCAAGTGTTTAGTGCAGTTATTAAATGTCAGCATTGTATACCATTACCTGAGTTGCAATAACATATAATGCAGTGGTATTGTGTCAGTCATATTACTTATCAGTTAACCCTAATCATGCTGCTGGTGTCTAATTTGGCCAATACAAAATTATGCAAAGTACCTAAAGTGACTGAAACTCTAGCACATGGGTAGTCATCTGGGAGTACTCAGCGAGACATATCCAATGAATACTAACATGACCAGGTTTAGATGGATTTCGAAAATATGTGTGTCCGTGTGCTCTGGACGAAGGTATAGCCTCAGTATTTGAAGGGATTATAGAGTGCTGTGGTCCGTATACCAGCCTTTTGTTGCCCAAACATTATCGATGTTATGCAGACCTCAAAGGATGCATTCCATTTCGGCACAACTAATCATTGCAATCTGACGTACAATAGTTCCAACTATGTGATATCTACATGATATTTACTTGCTAGCCTTCAATGTTTTAGTCTGGCAAAACTCTCACTGGACTAAAGGAGAGACTCTGGTCTATACAATTCCAAAAGCGGCATGTAATAAATGCACAAGCCTATCATTTTGCGTTGCTCGGACTGGTTTATAAGGTTCCTCCAGGGTTTTATAGCCTGCCTAACTTCCAGCCTGTAACTCAGCACGAATTGGTCTCAGACCCCATAGGACGCATAACCAACGACGCATCAAAATGTAACGTGCGTCTGTATGTTATCTTTATACTGTTTATGCCCATGGAGATATGCTACGACGCCGCACCGGGCCATATCGTGTATGCGATTGGTGCCAGAATAAAACAAGGCCAAAACTGTAATTTGTACTGTGTTATTGAAACGCCGCAGCCATCACCATTCCATGTAGTAAGCCTCCTTCCTGCAGAAAATGCTCGCCGAATAATATTGTTGCATTGTCACGCATGTAAGAGTACTCCACTACATGTAATAATCGTACAAATATAGCATACACGAAAACAAAGAAATATGGAATGTGCCAATCGTAAATCCTATAATTCATCACAGTCAGATTCCAGGCAATATTAGTACTGCAATAATTCTCTAACAAGTCTTAACCCTCCCTTAATCTCGGTTTTCTCATGCAGATCACTAATACGATTCCGGCAAATAGCCATATCTGGGTAAGTTGTACTTTAGGGACATTAGAGGCTTCCTGATTCCGTCAATATGTGTAGTACATCATTCCAGTGTTTAGATATTCCACTCTAAACCCGTCTTCCGTCCAAACACCTTATCATATGGAAGCGAATGTCACTGTCCTCTTGCAATGCAGGACACTGCATAACAAGATTGGTTATATTATCTTCTATCGATAAGTCCCAAATAGAACAGAATCGTGTACTTACAGGCTAGACGTTTAATCGAACACCATTTACTATTAACAACCGTGCATGACACAACAATTTAACCATAATTTCACAGTCAGACAAGACTTCTGGAAGATTTCAGAAACTTCCCCGTTATCAAGTTTCAGGTATTAACCCATTGACACTCAGAGCAGCCAAAACAGGCCTGACAATTTTGATAATATTTTTCTAACAAAATATTTTTTTGGAAAATATTTGAAGGAGAAATGTTAATCAGAAGTCAATTAACAAATCTCCTTCAGATATTTTGTGAACTTTTGCTTTTTTCCCAAGTTATTTTCAAAAGTATGAGAGTAGCAGACAATACTTTCTAGAGGAACTCTGAGAGTAAATGGGTTAACGCTAATGTAACAAACATTCTCTCCTTGTTACTGAACTCTCCAACAATATGTTTCATCCCCCAATATATTATCAAATCACTCCTGTCCAACAGTCTTTGTTAACAACAATCAGACCTCTTACTAAACATCTAACTTCAGAAGATAAACCAAAGTGCATAAATTTTCCGCCCTCTTAATACAAACCTTCTTTGTTACATTGTCATTATTTATTACAATAGATGTTCTAATACAAATGACTTTTTACTATGAAATTAGAAAATGCTTTTACAAAATATTTGAAGGAGAGATTTTGTTAGTGTTCTAATGAACATTTTTCACTCAAAACGTTTCACAACTATGCTTTTGCTTGAAAGAACTGTTAGGCTGCTTATGGCTGCTGTGAGCATTAATTGGTAAAGTAACGGCCGATGGCCAACTGAATTCGCACAACTTAAGGAATTCCCTTCAGGTTTAGCAACTATCAGCATCATCTGGTGCCATGATGGATATCCCCTTGTGCCAGAGGGACGGGACGGCGACCACCTTCCTATTTGACCCCCGTCGCCATTGATGCTAAATCAGACAACTAGTCTACCATAAAGGCTAATTTTACCACTAGCAGCCAGAGCAACATAGGCGCAATATTAGTATATTGCCAACCTAACACTTGGTATCCATACAAACTATATCTGCATGCAGAGTGTCTTTCAGTCCACTATATATATTTATATATAAATATATATATATATATATATATATATATATATATATATATATATATATATATATATATATATATATATACATATATATATATATATACATATATATATATATATATATATATATATATATATATATATATATATATATATATATATATATACATATTTATATATAAATATATATATATATATACATATATATATACATATATATATACATATATATATATATATATATATATATATATATATATATATATATATATATATATATATATATATGTATGTATATATATATATATACATATATATGTATATATATATATATATATATATATATATATATATATGTATGTATATATATATATATATACATATATATGTATATATATATATATATATATATATATATATATATATATATATATATATATATATATATAAGTATACATATATACACATGTATATATATACATATATATATATATATATATATATATATATATATATATAGAGAGAGAGAGAGAGAGAGAGAGAGAGAGAGAGAGAGAGAGAGAGAGAGAGAGAAACTTTCTATTTTTTATGTTTTCAGAAACATTTTACGTGATTTTGACTTGTTTTACCATACCAATTACCTCAACAATACTTAATTTCCCCTCCTATCAAGAGGATTTTCTCGTCGGCATGCCACTCGAGAAAGGGACAGCGATGGCTTAAATCCCAACGATTGTTTGCCTAATCCCTTTAGGGCTAAGTGCAGTTATCGGGGGAGGCCTTTATCAACTCTACCCAGAAGGGACATTCTGCAAAGAGACCGCACCAAATACTTCAGCCTCGAAAATCTATGAATAGGAATTTGCATTTTTCTGCTTTATTCAAAAGCTGAATCTTTAAAGGGGCATATGTTGGTGATTATTTTGACTCTGCTTTTCCTCTACCCTGCTCTTAAACAAACAATAATCTTTATGCCTCGGCCTCAGTAACTGATCGTTTGATTAAATTCAGAAGCAGTAGAATAGGTATTTGCCTACTTAAGACTTAATGAGTTATGTTCATATGCACTATTTCTTTTGTTAAATTTGGATTCTCGAAGTTGTCCACACTAGAACATAACGCGCTGTAATGGGAGCACATGTGTTGTAATTAGTTATACCTGTTATGGGTGCGTGTATGTGTTCAAGTGACGTCAAGTTGCAAAGCAACCAAAACAGCACGTATATTACTTTACTGCACGTTTATACAGCGACCGGGACCACCACCGACCAAAGGTCGATTAGGGTTGCCCACATATGAGAGGAACATCAGTACCATTGTTTACTTGATTTTCATCACTTTCTTCCTTCTACCTATCCGAATTAAAACATTCGAACCGTTAGTTTTATCTGTATTTGGATATTGGAACTTTGTTTGTCGTCCCTCTCATAATAATATACTAGTAATAGGGGTTTATGGTTACTACCTAGTTAACTGTGGACAAAGCTGGATTATTCGGGGGACAAAACCACCGGTAACTTTCAACTGGTTCAACTTAGAAAAAATTTGATTTGGACGACTGAATTTACATCTTTGGGAATACTTTTTAACATTGATAAAATGACAGAAATCACAGAAATTAATATGGAAATCAAAATTGACGAAATTAACCGAATTATTAGAATTTGGACACCGAGATTTTTAACACCAATTGGTAAAATGACAATAATAAAAAGTCTCCTAACGTCTAAGTTCGTGCATATCCTGCTGTCTCTCCCATCACCAAAAATAGAAACTTTTAAGAAAGTCGATAAAATATACCAAAAATTTTTGTGGGGTGTAAAACCCCCAAAGTTCCGAAAAGAAATCTTACAAAATCCTTTTGAGTTATACATAAAATATTTCTTTTTGGTGACTCCTACTTTGACACAATGATCAAACGATGTAAAAACATTTTTTGGACTGATATAGTCTACGCATGCAAATCACTGTATGATAAAATGTGGACTCTGAATACCTCCCGAAATATTGATATGCCAATATGGTACAATTCCAGAGTGTGTAATCACTTTAACAAGGAGTGGTTTAATAAGGGGCTGCTATTTGTAAATGATCTTTTTCTCAATCGAAATTTTGTCTCTTTAGATTATTTAAGAACCACAATAGGCGTAAAATGCAATTTTTTAGAGTATGAATCCATCAAACGAAAAACGTTTATGTTAGATATAGCCTTTAATGAACATGACTACATTCATCCAGCGTTACCAGCCATGTTAGAAAAGATAGGTACAGGAGAAAAGGGATGTAGGAAAATCTACAAAATTTTACAACAAAAATCAGAAAAAGTCTTAGATCAAACCGCAGTGAAATGGGGAAACTTGTTAAGCGAGGAAATTAATAGAAAGGAAGTTGTAAAAGGTTTTCAAATTATACATAGAACACCAAAATGTGTTTTTAATAAGTACGTCCGAATACGAGCGAATATCAATAATACCACAAAAATCTCGGAAAAAGAAAAAATATTTGGTTTTCAAGAAAATAATGAAATATCCTTTATCATAAATATGCTTATTATTAACACCAAAACAGTTATATATATGAACAGACCTGAAGGAAAAAACTTAAGAATGCATGAGGTTCTAAAATTGACATACAATGAAATGATTGCAGATGAGTATGAATGCGAGGTTCACCAAAAAATGGAACTATTCAATAAAAGATGGGGAAAATGTGAAGGCTCACTACGTAACACATTTGACCGTAATATGAGATGAAGTAAAGTGCATACATAGTGTAGTGATATATTACCAACAATATGTGTGGTAAAAAGTAGAATTTGCCAACGGTTTGCGTTCTTATTTGTGTATGTGTTTATTTGTCTTTCTTTGTTAAAATAGGAACAAAATCCAGTTATAAATGTGTGTAATATGAAAATTAGAAAAAAAACAATACATATTTGATCCAAATGCATAATATGGTGCTTACGAGATCAATTTATGTGTTGTTATTTATTTTTGTATAAATTTATGTGAATATTCGTATATTTGTTATGTTCATGTATGTCATTTCACGAAAAAAAAATGAATAAAAACCGTGTTACACAAATGTGTAATTTCAAAATTAAAAAAAACACTTTCAACTGGTAAGTCACTGGCAACTTTCTCTCATGTCGGTGTTGAACCAGCGCAGTGGTACGAGACAGTGGCAACGCCTAAGTGAACACTATATAGTACTGGTAGTCCTACTATGCTGTGGTATTGTGCTAAACGTTTTTTGCCATCGTGCACACTCATCTGCGTTTCCACACCATAGACAGATTTAAACCACCAATAAAATACGAGCCGGCTGCCTATTAAACATACATCTATTAGCTCGTTACGTTTTATTTGTATCGCAATCTAATTTCCCGAGTTCAGGCGTCTTGTCTTGCCGCACTCCATATCTATTGTGTGCCGGGGATCATAAATCGAACACGCCGCCTACCAGAGCCATCAAACACTCCAACTGTTGAAGGCGGCCGAGTAGTCACGTTATTAGGAATCAATAAAGCTAAGCATTAATGACATCACGAAGTTTATCTCGGTCAACTCAAAAGCACTAATTTACAGGGTCAACTCAGCATTCCCTTTTTATACCTATTTACCCATAATGCTGAGAGCACCCCCACCCTCCCCCAGGGCGAGTCCAAAATGCACACATGATATATTACTACATCAGGGCATGTGTAGAAGTCTGTAGCGACTACATGAAAATAATTATAAATGTTGTAAAATCTACTATGATGTATTCAAATACTGCTTTAGATCCATACATGCTTAGGGCATATATGTTTCAAGTAAATGGTTTATTTGAAATCCTTCAAGAGAAAGTGAAAACGTGTATCAATATAATAATTCATCTGAGACCCTTATAGATAAATAGACACCTTCATATGGTTATGTACACAGGTAATATCCCTGTGTCCTGTTATTTGCATGTATGCATCATAAATGATAACACTAGAGTGTTCACGTGATATAGAAATCTTGTCAAATGTTGCGAGTCGGAACCGAGCAACCACAAGGGGGGTCTCAAATGCATATACCAATATTTACAGTTTAAGTGTAGAACACATGACAATATGAAAATGGAAGGAATAAAACCTCTCATATGCATATACAATTATGTACAGTATAAGTGTAGAACACATGACAGTATGAAAATCGAAGGAATAAAACCTCGTAGTCCGTACAATATAGGACCAGCTGTACGCCTACATTGTAGCTTGAGGATAGCTGCTATTTTGCTAGGTCGGGGTGTCAATGGCATTAGGCTGTCTATGCATTGGGCCGCGGTGCTATTTGCTTATTGTGGCCATAGGATAATTACATTTCATGCAGCAGGATCTAATTGCGGTGGTGAGAGTGAAGGATCAATCTGAATAACCCAGGGGGCCTCTAATACGTCTCAAAAGTTGGGAGTGCTTAATGACAGCAGCCTCTAAGATAGCGTGGCCAGTTTGGGGTTTGCTTACTAATGTGGTCTTTAATTCAGGTCGTCGACAGTGTTACTGCATTACATAACAAACACAGGTTAAATGGAATACAAAGTCTATTTGTAACGCCTGTTGCAGTCAATATATGTATATATATATATATATATATATATATATATATATATATATATATATATATATATATATATATATATATATATATATATATATATATATACATTGTATATATATATATATATATAAATAATTTTTATATATATATATATGTATATATATACATATATACATGTATATATATATATATATATATATATATATATATATATATATATATATATATATATATATATATATATATATATATATATATATATATATATATATATATATATATATATATATATATATATATATATATATATATATATATATATATATATATATATTACAGACATTTAATCATTTCTGCACCAGTCGTCCGGACGTCTGCCAGTGCGTAGTTGTGCAAACATCCATGGATAACATGTCAATAAGATGAGAATGCGAATCAAAGCTACATTCAGTTGTGAGGTCATCCATGCACCCATGCCTGAAGGAAACTGGTTTGCAATCGGACGTGCGGTCGTTTATCATCCCCCGCTGCCCATGCATTTAGTGCGGGAATTCAATGTCGGCACTTTATACGATAGGTGACTGACCACAGGTTGGTACATCATCTGCGCATTTCAACGTAATTATCGCCAGGATATTAACAATTCTATTACAATTATTATACTCATGCCGTTACAATTAAGATAACCTTTATCATCATGGCATTTAGAATGTTGGCTACATGTGTACTACTACTGTGTAAGTACACTGTATGTGCTGTACTGATAAGACAGTGGTAATTTCATTTGAATTGATATATTGACACTAAATGAAAATGAAAAAGATGCATATTGTAGATACATGTATTAAAAAAAGATCAAATCACTAAGTCAGACGTTGCGTGAAAGGGTTAAAGGAAATGCTGTGCCTCTCATTCCAGTCATGGAAGCGAACAAAGGAAACATCAGCACGAATTAATTTCTGACAGAATGTGCGAATCCCAAATGCCATTATAAACCCAAAACGCACACATCACATGACGTCATTCACAGTTCTTGAAGTAAAATAGATTAGCCTCGTCGGCCAGCACGCGGGGGAGTTTGTATTATACATGATTAGGTGCATCAATAAGGAGGAATATCGTAATGATACAATACGCTTAGGAAAGAGGAAAACATAAGAATACAATGGGAATAACAATTGAAAATCTACCATTGTTTGACGCAAGGAAAGCAATTAGTTGATGTCAATTGAGGAGTATTTGTTAAGATATTATATATATATATATATATATATATATATATATATATATATATATATATATATATATATATATATATATATATATATATATAATGTATTCTACAACATTCGTTATAAAGAAACGACTGGGGGTTGTGTGGGAGTAGGGATTCTTAGGACCGGAAGTGATAAGAAATGTTTCTAGTTTGTATATGGAGTTATCAAGTCGTATATTTCAGTTTACACTCACATTAAACACAATGATTAGAAGCCTTTCTAGTTTGCTTGCGGATTTATCAAAAAGCCACCTGTACACTTCCCCTATACACTTCCCTTTAATGCAGTGGTTGTTGAACCTGTTAACGACTGGCTGATATGGCCATGAGGGACCCATTGTATGGATGTTGCACATTTTGGAGCTTGATATGCCATAGGGGAGTATATATAATGGTATATGCAACGCTTGAGAAATGCCATGCGTCGGCTAGCCTGATGGGTTTCAGTCGCTAACATACATAAACATGTCTTGCTAAGGGTGTGATATGATATCAGGAGACCAGATATTAAACATAGACATGAACATTGTTTCTTGTCTGCGTGAAACAAACGTAAATATTTCGTACATGTGGATTGAAGTCTCCATGTGGACACAATTGATTTGAATTTGCAAATATAGTTCAACTAATGTTATTATGTTGCGTGTTTCTCCAACAAGAAAATTATCTTAATTCCAGTCAAACCAAGTAAGGATATACAATGATTTCAATGGACCATAGACGGTATGCATTTAGAAAAGGGCGCGTTCTCTAAAATACCTGATTGCTTTGTGATTTGGAATCACGACCGACTGCATATTTCGCCAGTGCGAATGTATATTCCATTTAGATTGTTCAGACAAAACATGTATGCATACTTTATTCGTGCAACTCCGCAAAGTAAGACTTGCAGTTACATATTAAGTTGTCTATACATCAAAAATGAAAAAAAGTAATATACGTTGCATGTAACGAGGTGTAACTGATCAGTCACTGAAATCAGATAAAAGGGCAGATGAGAATTGAAGCAGAGTGTACTGATACACCGGTAGGTCCCAGTTCGTGCACTAGTCGACCAGACATATGCCAGTGCCTGGCTGTACAGACATCCACGGATAATATGTCAGAAGCCAAGCACATCAATGAACCACGCAGCTTAGGCATTAAAGGTACCTTCATTTATGCGAGGCCAGGGACATGTGGTCGCATCCATGCCCAGGACAAACTGGGTGGAGATTTTGGGGGTGCCGTCGTGTATTATGCCCAGACTGCCCACGCATTTAGTGCTGGAATTAAATGCCAGCACTGGAGGGGACTCAGATAACGCGGTTATAAACGAACTCCATATAGAAGACACTGGTACCTAACAACTAAAAGAGACATCAAGAGCTGGTGCCGTCAAAACGTGCTTGTACACCGCTGTAGGGTCCCAGACGATGCCATTAAGAGAGACTGTAGGAGCTGATGGTCACAGTGTCGTGATACACCGGTGTAGGGTCCCAGATGATGCCATCAGGAGAGACATTAGGAGCTGGTGGTCACAGTGTCGTGATACACCGGTGTAGGGTCCCAGACGATGCCATTAAGAGAGACTGTAGGAGCTGATGGTCACAGTGTCGTGATACACCGGTGTAGGGTCCCAGATGATGCCATCAAGAGAGACGGTAGGAGCTGGTGGTCACAGTGTGCTTGTACACCGGTGTAGGGTCCCAGATGATGCCATCAGGAGAGACACTAGGAGCTGATGGTCACAGTGTCGTGATACACCGGTGTAGGGTCCCAGATGATGCCATCAGGAGAGACACTAGGAGCTGGTGGTCACAGTGTCGTGATACACCGGTGCAGGGTCCCAGATGATGCCATCAAGAGAGACACTAGGAGCTGGTGGTCACAGTGTCGTGATACACCGGTGTAGGGTCCCAGATGATGCCATCAAGAGAGACACTAGGAGCTGATGGTCACAGTGTCGTGATACACCGGTGTAGGGTCCCAGATGATGCCATCAAGAGAGACACTAGGAGCTGGTGGTCACAGTGTCGTGATACACCGGTGTAGGGTCCCAGATGATGCCATCAAGAGAGACACTAGGAGCTGATGGTCACAGTGTCGTGATACACCGGTGTAGGGTCCCAGATGATGCCATCAAGAGAGACACTAGGAGCTGGTGGTCACAGTGTCGTGATACACCGGTGTAGGGTCCCAGATGATGCCATCAAGAGAGACGGTAGGAGCTGATGGTCACAGTGTCGTGATACACCGGTGTAGGGTCTCAGATGGTGCCATCAAGAGAGACGGTAGGAGCTGATGGTCACAGTGTCGTGATACACCGGTGTAGGGTCCCAGATGATGCCATCAAGAGAGACGGTAGGAGCTGATGGTCACAGTGTCGTGATACACCGGTGTAGGGTCCCAGATGATGCCATCAAGAGAGACACTAGGAGCTGATGGTCACAGTGTCGTGATACACCGGTGCAGGGTCCCAGATGATGCCATTAAGAGAGACACTAGGAGCTGGTGGTCACAGTGTCGTGATAAACCGGTGTAGGGTCCCAGATGATGCCATCAGGAGAGACACTAGGAGCTGATGGTCACAGTGTCGTGATACACCGGTGTAGGGTCCCAGATGATGCCATCAAGAGAGACGGTAGGAGCTGGTGGTCACAGTGTCGTGATACACCGGTGTAGGGTCCCAGATGATGCCATCAAGAGAGACGGTAGGAGCTGATGGTCACAGTGTCGTGATACACCGGTGTAGGGTCCCAGATGATGCCATCAAGAGAGACGGTAGGAGCTGATGGTCACAGTGTCGTGATACACCGGTGTAGGGTCCCAGATGATGCCATCAAGAGAGACACTAGGAGCTGGTGGTCACAGTGTCGTGATACACCGGTGTAGAGTCCCAGATGATGCCATCAAGAGAGACGGTAGGAGCTGGTGGTCACAGTGTCGTGATACACCGGTGTAGGGTCCCAGATGATGCCATCAAGAGAGACGGTAGGAGCTGGTGGTCACAGTGTCGTGATACACCGGTGTAGGGTCCCAGATGATGCCATCAAGAGAGACAGTAGGAGCTGATGGTCACAGTGTCGTGATACACCGGTGTAGGGTCCCAGATGATGCCATCAAGAGAGACGGTAGGAGCTGGTGGTCACAGTGTCGTGATACACCGGTGTAGGGTCCCAGATGATGCCACCAAGAGAGACGGTAGGAGCTGATGGTCACAGTGTCGTGATACACCGGTGTAGGGTCCCAGACGATGCCATCAAGAGAGACGGTAGAAGCTGGTGGTCACAGTGTCGTGATACAACGGTGTAGGGTCCCAGATGATGCCATCAAGAGAGACACTAGGAGCTGGTGGTCACAGTGTCGTGATACAACGGTGTAGGGTCCCAGATGATGCCATCAAGAGAGACACTAGGAGCTGATGGTCACAGTGTCGTGATACACCGGTGTAGGGTCCCAGATGATGCCATCAAGAGAGACGGTAGGAGCTGATGGTCACAGTGTCGTGATACACCGGTGTAGGGTCCCAGATGATGCCATCAAGAGAGACGGTAGGAGCTGATGGTCACAGTGTCGTGATACACCGGTGTAGGGTCCCAGATGATGCCATCAAGAGAGACGGTAGGAGCTGATGGTCACAGTGTCGTGATACACCGGTGTAGGGTCCCAGACGATGCCATCAAGAGAGACGGTAGGAGCTGGTGGTCACAGTGTCGTGATACACCGGTGTAGGGTCCCAGACGATGCCACCAAGAGAGACGGTAGGAGCTGATGGTCACAGTGTCGTGATACACCGGTGTAGGGTCCCAGATGATGCCATCAGGAGAGACGGTAGGAGCTGGTGGTCACAGTGTCGTGATACACCGGTGTAGGGTCCCAGATGATGCCACCAAGAGAGACGGTAGGAGCTGATGGTCACAGTGTCGTGATACACCGGTGTAGGGTCCCAGATGATGCCATCAAGAGAGACGGTAGGAGCTGGTGGTCACAGTGTCGTGATACACCGGTGTAGGGTCCCAGATGATGCCACCAAGAGAGACGGTAGGAGCTGATGGTCACAGTGTCGTGATACACCGGTGTAGGGTCCCAGATGATGCCATCAAGAGAGACGGTAGGAGCTGATGGTCACAGTGTCGTGATACACCGGTGTAGGGTCCCAGATGATGCCATCACATTCCGTTATCGATCTGTGGAAGCGGCAAGAGAGACACAAAGAGCTTTGTTGCGTGTGTGCATCGAGTGGAGCCCTCCCCATCTTCCATATCGCTGATAGGACCAACATCAGCTTAACCTAAGCCTCATCAGCTCGCTGGACTGATGATATAAGTTACGATAAAAGAAGTCCTGAAAATCATTCGTTACTGGCTAATTGCGGTGAATGGCAGAATAAGAGAAGACGGATACGAATTCGGGTGTCCGTTTATCGACACTTTTTCGAATTTCTGGCCGTTTGGGACGTTATATTATATGATGCACACGCAAATGAAAATCACTAGTGCATGCTGTGTGCGCATGGATTGTAAAAGGTTACACGAACCCTAGTCACTGGCAACTGTCCCACATGTCCCGAGCAGGATTCGAGCCAAGCGAGCTGCATATCACGCTGTAACAGGTCGCTGCATCTCAGCAGATAGTGTGCAAGGAGTTGGCGATGACTTGAAGTCAGTCGGCGATTTTCCATGTGTCTGCCTTGCATTGGTAAAGGGGGTCGGACAACAGAACAACAGCTGCGGGAAATAACATTTATTAATAAACATGTATAATACAATATTGTATGGTAACCAGTGAAGATAACTTTTGTATGGTAACAACTCTTAACGCTAAATTTGTGCAGTGTCCGGTCTTTGACCCTGCACTTACATTTCGACATGAACTCTAAGATTTTAACCCAAAATACATTCGATACAATGTATCAGTTACCTAAGTACGATTATTGATGTACATAACCTCTAGTATTTTAAAGCAAAATAGATTCGATACAATGTATCAGTTAACTAAGTATGCATATCGATACAAAGTATCAACTTATTACGCAAGTAACTATCCACCGATACATAAGCTACCAGGCATTTACATAGCAACAATGTATCTACACCGAACCCACACCTACATTTGCCATTATAGCTTCTAGCAACAAAGTATCTAAAGTACAGAACACAAACCCTCACCGTAGCGCCTGTGCAATATATTTTATACAGTAACCACCTTAGACCTATCCTGGTCTCCACCACACACTGTCAATAGCACCCCTCTTTCGACAGTATTTGCCAACACCTCTCTGTACCCCCGAAAACCAAACCACCGTATCTAGCAGTAACCAAAGCGAAGTTAAACACCGCGCGACTCCTCCGCATTCCCGAATCTAACCAAAACACACAAATAAAGGGTGGGTGGGTGGGAAACTTAAATCCGAAAATACTGCCAAACTTGCCGTTTGCTCGCCAACTGGTGGTACAGAACTATCGCAGCATGATTAAAACAACCAATTAGTAGGATGACCGCAGACCGACTGTCGCCTTGGCGTGTGTCTGAACACCCGCCACTATCCGAGCTCTACGATTGGCTCTTCTCTCCGCGCGCGTGCCTTGTTGTGACTGCTGTCACCAAGTAAGGCTGTCAATCACCGCTAAGCGCTGCCCATCTCCTGTGGGCTCCCTCAGCCATTGGATGAACACACACCCTCGCCACGCTTCGTGCACCGGCGTGTGCCACTGTCCGAGCCCCCCCCCCCCAATGCCCCGGAATGGAAACCATTCCATACACATTGGTAAAGGGGGTCGGACAACAGAACAACAGCTGCGGGAAATAACATTTATTAATAAACATGTATAATACAATATTGTATGGTAACCAGTGAAGATAACTTTTGTATGGTAACAACTCTTAACGCTAAATTTGTGCAGTGTCCGGTCTTTGACCCTGCACTTACATTTCGACATGAACTCTAAGATTTTAACCCAAAATACATTCGATACAATGTATCAGTTACCTAAGTACGATTATTGATGTACATAACCTCTAGTATTTTAAAGCAAAATAGATTCGATACAATGTATCAGTTAACTAAGTATGCATATCGATACAAAGTATCAACTTATTACGCAAGTAACTATCCACCGATACATAAGCTACCAGGCATTTACATAGCAACAATGTATCTACACCGAACCCACACCTACATTTGCCATTATAGCTTCTAGCAACAAAGTATCTAAAGTACAGAACACAAACCCTCACCGTAGCGCCTGTGCAATATATTTTATACAGTAACCACCTTAGACCTATCCTGGTCTCCACCACACACTGTCAATAGCACCCCTCTTTCGACAGTATTTGCCAACACCTCTCTGTACCCCCGAAAACCAAACCACCGTATCTAGCAGTAACCAAAGCGAAGTTAAACACCGCGGCAAACCAATTTGTTAGTAACGCCAAGAATTTACCGTTAAGTAGTTAAGTAGTGTTCTCTGCCTGTGCCCCCGCCCCCGCACTTAGGGCCCGCGCTGCTCGCTGCCTGCTCTCTCCCAACGGGAGATATAGGCTTACCGCATCGCTTCGCCAACCCCCCAGCCTTCGCAAATCCTGCTCATCCGCCCCCTGCAAGAAAGCTGTAGTACAGGCACCCCGCCTGAAGGAGTGAAAGGAGAACGTGCTGTCCCCCTCTCCCAACCTGGCCAGTAGTATGCGCAACCAGGCTCTAGCCAGGGCCATAGTGAGAGGTTGTCTGTCAACCCCCCCACCCCTGCGCGACCTGGTGCTCCAAAACAGTGATGCATTGCTCCGAGCCGAGCCACTGCATCTGCGAAGATCCAACCAGCGTGCCACTGGGCATGCCGGCGAACCCGACAATGGCAAAAGTGGCACCCAGTACCCTGTTGCCGCATCCTGATGCGCCTTACCCCACTTAATGAGTAAATGCCACACCCCATCCCTCCTCTGCATATCTGCAAAAGTGGGCAGCCTGGTGGCGTCAAATTTTGCTGCCACCGCTGGCAGCAGGGAGGAAAGCCGCGCCATTGAGGCAAAAGCTATTGCCATCAACGCTGCAAGGACCATTCCTGCCTCACCCAGCCCCAAAGCCAACCCACAGAGCCGCCTTAACAAACTGACTGTAATTGGCGGCGCCTGTTTCGGCACGTGTCGGCACGTGTGTGGCAGTGCTCTCCTCCACAACTGCAACTCTCTGGATTCGAAAGCCCCCGTATCCAGACCGTGGTCTAGATGGAAATGTCTTATGGAAGCTAGGGCATTAAGCACCGACTTAGGTGCTTTGTAAGTCAAAAATAAAAACTCCGCGAACGCCTGCAGCACTCGGCCTGTCGCTGGAAAATCAGTGAAAGAAAACTGAAACGCGAAAGCGACATATAATCTCAGGTGTGATTGTATATTCGCCCTGGTGCCCTGCCTGTACGCCTGCTTCCGTCTCTCCGCTGCTCTCCTGAGCAAGGTAGCGGCACCTACAATAAAATAAACATCGTAACTCCACTACTCACACAAATGCTACATACAAATCACCGTCACCAAAAAACACCATCAACACAATCATGATCCACAGTCAACATGGCATATACCAAGACCTGCATTACCACTCAAACACCACATGCCTCCCAACCGCTGCCTCTCACTTCGGCGACCCGACCGCTTCTATGTGCAGCACCCCTACACCTTAGACTCCAACCTGAATTGTCTGTGCGATACCCGCACACGCCTAGCCTCCCTCAGCAGTCTATCATCACTCACCCACCGTCTGCATCTGTCGTTGCTGAACATCCGTGACAACGCATCCGCTCTAACCATGTTCTTACCTGGGCAGTGAACAACCCTGAGATCGACATCAAACGACACCCCCCACACAAACAACTCCCTCACACAATGTTGGATAAAGCCGTCCCGTGAACGCCCTGTCTGTACCGCTAAACAGGCGTTCATGTTGTCACATTTCACCTCGACGGAATGTCCTCTCCACTTCGCTCCCCACACTTTTAATGCTACGACAATGTTAAGTAGCTCTAAATGAGCTATTGTGTGTTCCTCGCTAATGACGTGTTCGGGGAAACGCTCCGCGTAGTACTCGTCCCCTACGTAGGCTCCGCAACCCACTAAACACGCGTCGAGTTCCAGCCTGTCCTGGCAGGGTATTGCAGACTTATCGACAATACGTATGCCATTGTACTCCGGTAGCAGATCCAAGAAGAACTTTAAGTCCGACTTAAAGCCTAGTGACAGGGATTCGGTCCCCTTTTTCGGTGTCTCTCTCAAGTTTGTGAGCATTCTGTTTGTGAACACCCGTGCCGGCGGCGAAACGCTCGCTACAAACTGTAGCAAACCCAATAACCGCTGCATTTCCTGTCTGCTGGCCCGTGTTTTGTTTTCCCACCCTTTTAATTCTTGCATAATTTCGCTCAACTTGTCCTGTGGTATCGAAATTGTCATGTCCATCGAATCATACCACAGGCCCAACCAAACCATGCGTGTCGCCGGTTGACACACCTTATGCTTGGCCTCGTTCACCCCCAGCTCTCGCATAATTTGCTGAAGTTCCTCCAACGCTTTCTCTGCCCTGCGAATCGTTCGTTCGGCCCCCCCGAAATCGTCTAAATACGGACGAGATAGGTATCCTCGCCGTCCGTGTATCCAGCTTATGGCTTCGGAGGTTCTCTGCATGCAGAGAGCGGACGTTCTCAACCCAAACGGCGGACAAAGATCGAAAAAGTACTTGCCCTGATGTGTAAATCCGAGTAGTGGCCACTCCCCAGGGTCGACACGAAGTTGCCTGTATCCCCGGGCGAGGTCGGTTTTGTAGAGGTAAGCACCTCTGCCCAGCTGCAGTAGCCTCCCCTCCATGTAATCGACCGTAGGTAGTGTTATCGTCATTTCTCGATCAACGTAGTCCTTGCCCTGTATCGCGTCATTTATCGATTCCCCCGGCGGCCATGACAGGTCCATTATAACTCTCCTGTGTACCGAGTCCTTCTTTGGCCGCGTCATGAGGGGGCTAAGTTGCGTGTATGTAAACGGGGGGCTATCGAACGGCCCTCCCAGCGCCCCAAACCCCCTCTCCGTTGCTATATAATGATCGATGTCTTCTTTGAAATTTCTCGCTGACGGGTGGTTAACGAAAGTAGCCTGCAGCATCGCCGTCGGCTGACAGTATACAGGCCAGCCGAATTCCAAAAAGTCTGGCAAATTTGTGTCTGTGTACCCCCGCAGATGCCTCCTCCAAGCATCCACACAAAGACCGCTGGGTACCGGTACCCTCGCCGAGTTGAAATTGTGACCCCCGACACTAGCCACAGCTGCATAAATCTGCCCCAATTCCACCTCGCTGGCACCCTGACCTTCCCCTTCTCCCCGCTGACTTTGTATCGGCTCTGTGCTACACTTTACCCCTTTTTGACCCTGTTTACGACTTTCGCTGCGTTGTTCTGCCTGACCCGACCTCTGCTGCCCCTCTGTAACTCTGTTTCTCGCCCCGCTCTCCACCTGCTCCACCGACTCCACTCCGCCTCCCCCACCATCCCGCACCATGCTATTATTGTTACGAGGAAGTATTTCTACTCCCTCTTTGTCAAGTTTTTTGCCTCGTCTATCGACTTCCTGAAGCAGTCTGCCTCCGGATGTCTGTAGGACACCCCTGTTGATTTTGCACAATAGCTGCAGGCATGTGAGAACGGTGGATGATCTCTGGATTGCTCGCACGCTTTCTTTTGGTATAAAGCGCAGCATCGGAGATTTTGGTTATTGCTTCTGCCAGTCGTGCCCTTTTTCACCTCTTTGCTTTCCGTTTTGGACGGAAACACTGTCCGCGAATGCATCATTCGCATGTCCCGCACCGCGTCCGTATCGGACCAGCTTTTCGTGCCGCTTTCGACGTCTACTCCGAGCAGGCCATAGAAACCCCTTGCACTTGTCCAAGAGAAATCCATGGCATCCTGCATCAGCATTTTTAGAATGTTTATCATTACCCTTCGGTCCCATTTCGAGTCAGGAGCGTCTAGCATCTCGAGAAATCCGAAGACGAACTCCTCGATTCTCAAGTCTTTAAACGGTACTCCCACCCTCTGCCCGCTAACCAACCTCGAAATGTGCATCTGCGGCCAGTCGATTACTTTCTTCACTTTATCGGCTGACACCATTAATGAGCCAGATTTCTTACCCTTCGAACGGGTTCTCGTTGTCGTCGCTTCCTCGGAATCATCGCTATCATCCTCCTTGAATCTCGCTATCCTCCTAGCCGCCCTCTCCATCGCCCGCACATCATCTCTCAGCGTTTCGGGGGTAATTAAATCCGTTTCGCCATCGGCTGTTGCCCCCTCCTCCTGCTCGCTGTTATCGCTGTCTATCGCCTGCTGATCGTCTGTCTGCGCTACCGTCCTCTCGGCCTGCAAAGTTTGCATTTGTACCTGCATGGTATCGAATTGTTGTTTCAGCTGTGATAATAATCCGAGAACTTCGTCGTTGTTCGCGCTGTCTGGTAGTTCCCTTTCTTGCGTACATCTTTTTCCAGTTGGCGGCACATGCGATTTTCCGCACTTCTTGCATGCATATGCTTTGGACATCTTGAAAACTTAAATCCGAAAATACTGCCAAACTTGCCGTTTGCTCGCCAACTGGTGGTACAGAACTATCGCAGCATGATTAAAACAACCAATTAGTAGGATGACCGCAGACCGACTGTCGCCTTGGCGTGTGTCTGAACACCCGCCACTATCCGAGCTCTACGATTGGCTCTTCTCTCCGCGCGCGTGCCTTGTTGTGACTGCTGTCACCAAGTAAGGCTGTCAATCACCGCTAAGCGCTGCCCATCTCCTGTGGGCTCCCTCAGCCATTGGATGAACACACACCCTCGCCACGCTTCGTGCACCGGCGTGTGCCACTGTCCGAGCCCCCCCCCCCAATGCCCCGGAATGGAAACCATTCCATACACATGACAACCAAGTGGCCGAAGGCGTTGCCACTGACTGCATACCGTCTCTTACCACTGCCCGGGGTTAAACCACTGCCTGGGCATGTGGGAATGTTACCAGTGACTTGGGCGCAGGCGAGGTTGTTCGCGGGGCACTCCGGATTTCCCTAACTCACTGGCTATAACTGGCTTATCACTATCCGAACATGGCCGAAAAAATGACGATGAACGAAAACCTATAAAACGGCATTGTGACCTCCAGACTTGGCTAGTGGCTAATTATTGTACAGTCAATAACGGCATAAGATACTATCATTAATCCTCTTTGTAAAAAAGGACACGGCCTGGTGTCTGCAATAAGCCATCCATATCCGACGATGCCAGAGGCCAAGTGTGATATGACTGGCTGAACGCAGACACCAGGCCGTATTCCTTTTTTTACAAAGAGGGTAACGAATTTATCATCAGCCCCCCCCCCCCCCCTCCCGACATACTCGAATTGTTGGCAATGGGCAAATTTCACAATGGGACCTAATGGGCAAAATCAACATCTTGCAGAGTTGAGACAAAAAGTATGTTCATCTATACACGACTTGGTACTCTAAAGAGGTTTGCAAAGTTTGGATGGCAAACTCGAACGATTTATCACAAAGAAAATTTAAAAAGCGTTTGCCAAACTCGAGTCCGACACACTATATAGCAATCTCTCTCTCTCTCTCTCTCTCTCTCTCTCTCTCTCTCTCTCTCTCTCTCGACTCTCACTCTCTCGACTCTCTCTCTCTCTCTCTCTCTCTCTCTCTCTCGTGCATTCCGTGGGTGTCGCCTGGAGTGTGTGTGGGAGACGTGGAATGGCTGAACTCCAAGATTATTACCGCATTGATGACATTAGGTCCAAGCAGAGTAGTAAACGGGCAGAAATTAACATCGACTTTTGAGCCAGCCACTGCATATATTTTGTATATGGTTCCCACGTAAGTTGCCATAATAACCCTTTCATTCCCAACGTCTCTAGGGCCTTCCCTGCTAGTCGGGTGGTCTATGCCATTATCTCTAACTCCTTGCTGTCTCTCACCACTGACTGCTTGCTGTCTCTCACCACTGACTGCTTGCTGTCTCTCACCACTGTCAGGGCTTACCCCGCTAGTCGAGTGGTCTACGCCATTACCACTGACTGCTTGCTTTCTCTCCCCACTAACTGCTTGCTGTCTCTCACCACTGTCAGGGCTTACCCCACTAGTCGAGTGGTCTACACCATTACCACTGACTGCTTGCTGTCTCTCACCACTAACTCCTTGCTGTCTCTCACCACTGTCAGGGCTTACCCCGCTAGTCGAGTGGTCTCCGCCACTACCACTGACTGCTTGCTGTCTCTCCCCACTGACTGCTTGCTGTCTCGCACCACTGACTGCTTGCTGTCTCGCACCACTGACTGCTTGCTGTCTCGCACCACTGTCACGGCTTACCTCGCTAGTCGAGTGGCCTCCGCCATTACCACTGACTGCTTGCTTTCTCTCCCCACTAACTGCTTGCTGTCTCTCACCACTGACTGCTTGCTGTCTCTCACCACTGTCAGGGCTTACCCCGCTAGTCGAGTGGTCTCCGCCATTACCACTGACTGCTTGCTTTCTCTCACCACTGTCAGAGTTTACCCCGATGGTCGGGTGGTCTACCACTAACTGCTTACTGTCTCTCACCACTAACTGCTTGCT
>OZ012685.1:37942334-37987334 GCA_963942565.1 Maea johnstoni | reverse complement strand
ATGGTGTCACACATTTGTAAAGCGACATGGTTGATCTGCTGACGAGAGTGCAACAGAACATAACTTCGCAATCATACGCTTATGCGAAGACCACGACGTAGTCTCCAAGATGAACGAACGGAGATCGAATTATTTCAGACCATAGCAGACATAGCGACTCTCCAGCAACGGCAAAGGGATGATTAAGGAATTGAAGTGGGCAAGTCTGTGTGAAGGTCACTAAATACATCGGCACACTCATCATGAGAAGCCGACACATCTATAAAGGAGTTGGCCAAATTGACCGTGAGTGTAATTACCGTGTTGATGGAGGGATTGAACTGGGTAAGTCTAGAAAGGGGGGTACTCACGATGGCAAGCCACTCACTTAACCCAGTAATGCTCACAGAGGCCAAGATTGCCTGACAATTTCGTCCAATCATATAAGCGAAGGCATATTTGTGACAAGATTTGAAGGGAAATGTTGAGCAGAACACTACCAACTATTCTCCTTCAGATACACTGTAAAGTTGTTCTTAATTCCAAAGTTATCGTCAGAAGTATTGAAGATCCAGACGACACTATCAAGAGGAACTCTTACGTATTAATGGGTTAATGGTAATAGCTGCAAATTGTGGACAGAGCTAGAGATCCTAACCGTTCCAATGCCGCACACGCATATATGCGTTTGTGGTATCATAATCTAGAGAACCAAGCACGAGATTATCAAATTATGTGTGCGAGATAATCAAATTCCACATGACTATGGTGGACAAAACTTTCATAAGATCGTCAAACATGGACCAACGTGGTACTGGATTTTGGTCAGTAATCCCCATTACAATTTTGCATCAATTTGGAGTCACAAGGGTTAATTGAAGGCATTCATGACGAATCTCTCACCTGGTGTTCTCGTACATCTACCTACCCAGACGCACCTGCAGGTTATACAGTGACGACATTTATTCTCTGCACTTAATGCGTGGGCAGCACTGCATAATACACACCCGATTGCCACCCAGTTTGCTGGGTATGGATGAATGGATGACCTCACAACTGAACGCAGCTTTGATTCGTAAGCTACGTGGGTCATTGGTGTGGTAGGCTTATTTTTTACATGTAATCTATGGGTGTTTGTACAACTAGGGCACTGACAGATGTCCGGTCGACTGGTGCAGGAATGAAATATCTGTATTGTATCTAACCCAGCACATATGCATATTATACATGGCCTGCATACATGAAAATATCTTGACAATCAAGTAATACTTGAGAAATATTTGACTGATAAATATTGTTCCAGTTTGTTTCAATGTTGTGTTTTTTTTCAAATGCCACTTCATCTGACTAACTTTGCTCAGAGATGTCAGGCAGCGTGTGCATTTCATATGAAAATGGGTTAATAACAACTTAAGTAAATGAATGAACAAATGACGTTCCTTATAAACTATAGATTTCGATAATATTTCAGGATCCCCGAGGTCTAGTGGTTATGACGCCCAGCTCAAAAACAAGTGGATGCAGGTTCCAGTCTGCCCTGGATCCCTGATCCTCTTTACATTATACCGTGCCAGTCTGGCCCGCTGCATGTAGTGGTCTAAGGCGTGGGCACTGACGGCAATATATATGTATAGCACATACCCACCACAGCTTCCTTAGGGTTCTATCCATCACATGCATTATGTATATATCATGTATACATATAGTAGTTTATGGTTTATGAGATAAGACTGCAAAGATGGCTTTTTGTCATAGTTGGTCAGTTCACCAGACCGTCAGTGTAAACCAGCATGTCACATAAACCAGCATGTCACACGTTGCTGTTGGTGGACACAGCTGTAAACATGGACTAGGTTATTAAGCATAACCAGTTCCCAAACCCTCGAAAAACCCGATCGCCTGATTAAGAGGCCTCGTGAGGCAAGCTCCTATAGTGACTGTGCAAGAGCTCCGTACCGTTGCAAGATACTGTATTAAACGCAGATACTGTTAGTACTAAGGACTGGATAAACTATATATATACAGTAGTAGTATAGTGCATTATGTATATGCTTCCATAGCTCAAAGTTATATGATAAATTGGAAAACACGCTGAAGTGCAAAACTTGCTTTTTCACACTGATTCCTTACCCGCATGTAATAGCTATAACTAAGCATAAAATTAAAACCAGATATTCCCTATCTTTGTATTCATCTATTCAAAATTGACAACTGACTTTCACGGTGATTATCCGAAAAAGCAACAGAATGTTGGTCTTTCTATACAATCAGTGATGTGTTTGGAAGACATCGTACATGTACATCATGCTCCCGAGTTAAACAATTAAAACTGTAATGGAAACCTAGTACAGATAATGATATCGTGCATGCATTAACAATACCTTTTGAATGCATCGGAGAACAAGCAATCGCCGATAGCATGTGTCAGAAGATTGGTCATATATGAAAGAGCACATGTTTTTTCATTGTTCTCAATGCAATTTAATTTCTAAAGAAATTGGGGGTGGGGGGCATCATAAGGAAACGATAATTACTCCTTTAAAACCATTGATTTTAAGCTCTCATATTACATCAAACCAAATTCGTTTTTTTGAGGATTTCCAAAGTTTGGAATTAAGTGTACTTAGTTATGAACAGGAAATTTTGCCCAACCTTGTCCTTGCCATTGTAGTATATGTATTCCCATCGCTCTCAATGCGATTTATCTTTTTTTAATTGGAGGGGGGGGGGTGTAAGGAAAATAATATTTCTCCTCTTTAAAACCATTTTTATTATAAACAAAACTGTACTGGTAATCCTTTTGCTGCGGCGAGCATGTTTGACAAGAATGTAAATCTCCCATAACGAAGGCGCATGTGGTTTAGTTGTTCTCAGGTAACAAGCTCATCAGGTGTACGAAGGCAATCTAGTCTCCTGTGTTATTCCGTGTGGGAAAACATCTGTCAATGCAACATTAAAGCTATTGGAATGATTGCCGAAGTATTCATAACAATAAGACTCACACGTCTTGGGAATACAACTAAGGGCTTGCCTTCAAAGATAGCACGCAATTTCTAGTTTGTTTTTTACTTGATTAATTATAGACACAACTGCTTTGCACAGATAATATGATGTTTTCCAATAAGTTATGTTCCTGTAGGAATACATCATATCACTTCTATTTCACTTTATCATTTAGCTTTGAGCAAAAGATCATACAACATACAAACTGCCTCAGTTGTTTTTCCATATTTGAAATTTCTAGTTCGTAGTTTTGCTGCTTTGTCAAAACGAGCATTACTGCAATGATCTGATTCCTATGTTTTTCCAAGTATTGAACAAAACCATTATGCTGGCTATACTTTTGTCAAGTCCCGTCAAGGAAACTATTTTATTGATAATGCATCACATTTAAAATAAACAGAAAACCTAACTTCTATGCTGTGCTGGGTATCCAAAAATGTCATTACAAATTAACGATCTAACCATTTTGCTTACAATGTCTGGATGTTTTATGCCACAACCTTTAGCCAAAAAAGCTTTTTTCTAAACATAAATGTTCGATATCTTTCATTCTTCATGTTTAGAAACCTCCCCCCCCCCCCCCCCCCCCCCATATTTGGTATGCATTCAACTTACAACCCCCTTTTTTCGACACTACACTTACATTTAGCCAGACACGTCAGTTTATATCAGTAAAGCCTGAACTCATTCAAAGTAAATACATGTCTAGCCTAGGTAACAATGGTGTCAGGCTCATTGCGTTTTCATCGTAATTTATTCCTTCTTGTGGTGTTCAGTATGCAACGATTCTGGCCCAAATTCATAGAAGTGCATGGATAAGGGATACGTTGCTGCAATGTGGGTGACCTTATTGTATTTTGATGGCACCATCGACGGAGGCTTTGGCTACCAATCTTCTCTCCCTCTATTCTGCTCCCGTGCCAGGCGTGCGGGTATACCAGGCGCCAGACAGATACCATTTTATATCCTGGCATTTGCTTGGCAAGTCAATTCCCTCAAGTCCTAGTGTAAGTCAGATGGTGGAGGGCTGGGACTGGGCCTAGCATATGCAATGAGACACACACCGATCAAGGATAATGTCCTCAATGAGATATGTATGGCGTAACGAAAAATAGATGAATAAGAATTTCCTAACCAGGGCTGGGTTTTGTAAAGGAGACAGGTATTTGGTGAAGCTAGACTATATATGTCATACACATACAGTATTTGAATAGCCGGGACAAAATCGTGTGTTCAATAGAGCACATTTATTTGGTGAGATATACGCAACCAATTAAATGTAGATATGGAATAGTAATTGTGTTGATTATTCAGTTACATTATGGCATGATCTTCACTTGTCATTATTGATGGAAGAATAAATAGTAACGAGAAAACCCAACCACTGACCTAAAGTCACTGGCAACTCAACTTGTTTGCCTCAAACAGGATTCGAGACAATGACCAGTTACAAGAGACACCGAGCAATCAAAGTGCAATGACAAATGGTCACTTGATTAATATGACTAAAATATACAGTAAAATATATTCTAAAAGAAGGAAAAATGCAGACAGTGGTTCACATTCAATTTTGCTGATATACATGTACATGCACTCAAAAATGCATAAAGGGTACGTATGTAATACCCGTAAATACCCTTTCTACAGTTTATTCAAAAGACAAAGGTTCCGAGACAATCATTCAGTTAACTGAGTCAAGTGCCACTCTTCTCTACAAAGTGTTCTGGGAAATCTTTGAAATGTCTCTTCTCCTCGGCGCATCAAAGGCAGCTGCTTGCTGAGCGCATTACTTAGTATGCACGAAAATAACACGGTAATAGTAGTTGAGCAGAGCACTAGGTACAAGATAGCAGAACTAGCTAAAAGATAAGCTGGGTAGTTTGTTCCCCCTTCCTTCCTCGCTCTGTTGATGTTCATCATTGTCCATATGTAAAAATAATTCTATGGATATATCACAAAATTACAAAGTAGTTCGCATGATAGGATTTCTATGATTTGTGCATTTTCCTCTATATGAATACTAGAATATATCTACACCCACCCATCCCACCCCCGATAAGTGGAACGAAATACCTGTCGCTATCACCTATCACACTTAATTTAGACAGGTATATTTACTAATGGGATTGGTCTTAGATGCCACATGACATTTCCAACTGATCAACGTTATAATTGAAATGGTAATATGTAGTGACGGGTAGGATGCGCTGTTTTCTGATATCTTAAAAACATCCAATAAAATGTCACAACGATACAGTACCAATTCGACGTTTTGGATATTGATAAGATCTGAGAAGATCAAGGAGCAGTTCATCATGATATCAGACAAACTCGAGTGGAATATCATATTAATGTAAGAAATGCCCGAGAACAAAATGCACCGAGGCTTAAATATCACAGAGCTTATTGACTTGTTAGACAAGTGTAGAATTACCTTTCAGAATATGATTTCTTTTTACAAAATATCGTTTTATTTCGCTAGTACAACAAGTGCAACGTTTCCCTATTCGCTAGATATGTGTATTAGATGAGAGAAAGGGAAACAAGTTTACTCATTAATACTGGTCAAAAGAGAGAGAGAGAGAGAGAGAGAGAGAGAGAGAGACAGAGAGAGAGAGAGAGAGATGTTTGAATAAAAACTAGCACGTGGAATTTGTTATTAACTAAATGATTTCCGTCATCCCACAAATGCTAAGAGTTCTACTTCACCAAGGTCGTCTGAAAACATTATTCATTTTAAATATCTGAGTAGGTAAGTACATGTATGGATCACAAAATATTTCATTGGAGGGTTATGAGTTAATTTCCGGTCAGTATCTAGCCCTGAAATATTTCCCCAACCATGCTTTTGTTGGAATAAAAAAAATCCGGCCTTTTTAAGTGGTTTATCTACAGGAGTAATGCAGTCATAGCTCTGACAATAATCTGCCATATATTCATGTGTTGTACTTGTTATTGTATTGCATTATTTTGCATTGGTTTACGTTGTATTTCATGTATCTAATATCACTATGCCTTTCTTTTTGCATAGTGCACTTTCTACGAGAATTATTTGCAGAGGTGAATGACAGTATTAGTGTTTGAAATGTGCAACATATGATTAAATTTACATACCTGAAATGTCATAAGTTTAACTTTGTTACATTGTATGGACTTTTTACAAGATAACAATTTTCACTATTGAAAGCTATTATACGATTAGGCCAATAAATAATAGACGTGTTACGCAATGCTTTTGGTCTAGTACCATCAGCTCCTTGACCTCGTGCAATGCATGTTATTGAAGACAACAAAGGAGAAATATGACACGTATAGACATAATTGTCTATATAAAGACACTGGGGTTGTTTCATATGTAGACATGGAGTGAGTCCTAGTTGCTTGCAAATAGAGACTCGAATTGCCATGGCTTGTTGAATCCCTCGTTGAGGCTATATAAAGAAAAACATTACCAATGTGTGACTGCACACTGGTATTACTCCAGTCACATTGAAACCACTGCCGCCTAGATGAAGGCATTTGACATATCAGAACTAAGCATCCGAAAAGCTCACCCCTACATACACGTCCATCTGGAGCGTGGCACCAACACAGATAGGTCAATATGGTTACGGGGATGAACATAGAGGTTATACAATAGCTGCTTGTTTCATTGGGACTATAGAACCATCAGGTCTCTTTACCAGATCCAAGTAAATTCGTACAATGCGCTAGCATTCATGGAGCATTAAACATAGTATTCAAGAGCTTTGTATAAGTGGGCAATGCGCGCATATATATATATATATATATATATATATATATATATATATATATATATATATATATATATATGTATGTATGTATGTATGTATGTATGTATGTATGTGTATATATATATATATATATATATATATATATATATATATATATATATATATATATATATATATATATATATATATATATATATATATATATATATATATATATATATATATGAATAGTATTACGATTAAAAAGTATGTCAAATTACCTTTGCAATTGAAGAGCACGGTATTAGTCCATCAGCGGTGGTTGGTAAGATCCATAGGCGTAGTAGTTGTGGTAAGCGGGACGGTCCGCTAGCCGCCGTTATGGCAAGCAGCTCTAACTGGCGTCCCATCCGAAGGCGGGCAATCCATTTATATTCCATTAGGAGGCGGGCGGCCCACACTACCGCCACCACTCTGCTGCTGCTCTACTGGAGGCATGGCAGCGGTAGCAGCACTGCCCTGGACCCGCTCTGCCTCCAGCTCAGCCAACGCTTAACCCATTAATGCCTTCCGAAATTGTCGTCTGGAGCTCTGATACTTTTGAAGATAATCTCGGGATTAAGGATGGTTTTACAAAATATTTGATTGAGAGTAGTTAATATTGCCCTGATTAACATTTCTCCATCAAATAGTTTCATGAATATGCTTTTACCTGCAAGATTTCATCAAATTTGCTGTTTTTGGCCGCTGTGGTATCAATGGGTTAAACGTTTATACCTAGTGGTTATCCTTGAAAAGTGTCGTCTGCATTTATCATACTTTTCAATAAAACATTCGTAATAAAGTTTTCTGAAATGTATTCATATAGTGCACTGCATTGAGCATTTGTTCTTCAAACATTTTTAGAGATATGCTTTAAATAAACAGTTCACTTCTGTGGCGTACACATGATCCGATACGCGTGGAAATAGTTGGACAATAAAACTGTATTGTGTGAAATGCTTTGAGTTGGATTTCGCAATTCCTTTTTAAGTATAGCGTAGACTACTTGTTGGGTTATATTCGAAGTTACCAGACCTTTTGTGTACTTCAGATAAAATGGGTTAACCCATCCATGCCTATATGCATCCTTGGGAGTTGTTGTGTGCTCATGACAAATACTTTTCAAAAAGGCTTCAAGAAATCGCAAAATGTGTGAACATGAGTTGTAAATTGCAATTCACACAACATTTATTTTTCACATACTTCATGAAATATGCCTTAATTATGAAGACATTTTCCATATACTACACGTAAAATACAGTATTAAGACATTTAATGCATGCACTTGATATGCGGGCTGACCGGGCATTCTACACGGCCGCATGCCAAATTGTCTTTACTGTACTGCTTACATGCCAGGTTAACATGTCTACCAGTAACTCAAGGGCGACCAGTCGACTGGTACAAGGATGAATTATCTTTACTGTACTGGTTACATGCCAGGTTAACATGTCTACCAGTAACTCAAGGGCGACCAGTCGACTGGTACAAGGGTAAATTATCTTTACTGCACTGGTTACATGCCAGGTTAACATGTCTACCAGTAGCTCAAAGGCGACCCGTCGACTGGTACAAGGATGAATCATCTTTACTGTACTGGTTACATGCCAAATTAACATTTCTACCAGTAGCTCAAAGGCGACCAGTCGACTGGTACAAGGATAAATTATCTTTACTGCACTGGTTACATGCCAGGTTAACATGTCTACCAGTAGCTCAAAGGCGACCAGTCGACTGGTACAAGGATGAATTATCTTTACTGTACTGGTTACATGCCAGGTTAACATGTCTACCAGTAACTCAAGGGCGACCAGTCGACTGGTACAAGGGTAAATTATCTTTACTGCACTGGTTACATGTCAGGTTAACATATCTACCAGTAGCTCAAAGGCGACCAGTCAACTGGTACAAGGATGAATTATCTTTACTGTACTGCTTACATGCCAGGTTAACATGTCTACCAGTAGCTCAAAGGCGACCAGTCGACTGGTACAAGGATGAATTATCTTTACTGTACTGGTTACATGTTAGGTTAACATGTCTACCAGTAGCTCAAAGGCGACCAGTCGACTGGTACACGGATGAATTATCTTTACTGTACTGGTTACATGCCAGGTTAACATGTCTACCAGTAGCTCAAAGGCGACCAGTCGACTGGTACGAGGATGAATTATCTTTACTGTACTGGTTACATGCCAGGTTAACATGTCTACCAGTAGCTTAAAGGCGACCAGACGACTGGTACAAGGATGAATTATCTTAACTGGACTGGTTACATGCCAGGTTAACATGTCTACCAGTAGCTCAAAGGCGACCAGTCGACTGGTACTAGGATGAATTATCTTTACTGTACTGGTTACATGCCAGGTTAACATTTCTACCAGTAGCTCAAAGGCGACCAGTCGACTGGTACTAGGATGAATTATCTTTACTGTACTGGTTACATGCCAGGTTAACATGTCTACCAGTAGCTTAAAGGCGACCAGACGACTGGTACAAGGATGAATTATCTTAACTGGACTGGTTACATGCCAGGTTAACATGTCTACCAGTAGCTCAAAGGCGACCAGTCGACTGGTACAAGGATGAATTATTGGCGGGGCCCTCAGGCCACGCCTATCTGGGAAGCTGCTTTGAAATGTCCATAGTCCGGACGGCCATGTTGGAAATGCTGAGGCCGGACTGAATATAGTTCTCTATTCTGATTACTATAAATGTTTGCCCGGTACATTACCTTTGCCGCGGAAAATCGTGCCTTCCTTATTTTTATTTAGCATGAAGTTTTCAAATATATAGAATATTTTAAGCGGACATAAAGTATATTTTTCAGTATAGGAAGGAAAATTACTAAAGAATAAAATCACTATGTGTATAGGATGAAATCAGGAGACTTCGTAACCAAACTGGTTCGTAACCAAACTGATGCGTACCCAAGTAGCTTCGCACCCAAGAGATTTCGAAGTCTCCAGCTTGCGCCTAGAATTCCGATACCAGTATTTCTTTCATTTCTACAAAAATGATACAAATCTAGTCATTATAAATTATTTTCCTCTATAATGTTAATGTTCTTTATACATCTGGTTCCCTCACAAGTTCATAAATAGCTTGGCCCCGCCTTTTGACTATTGATGCTTTGCATCTACAACCGTACTTGTCATTACTGTACTGTTGATGGGTTAAAAAGAGGGAGATGTTTGCGTCACGCCACTTGCACTGGAAAACGCTTGTGTAAAAATGGGGGCGACAATATTACTAAATTCAGTGGGGGAATGAAACGACGCTCGTGTGGGTAGACGTTAAATCACTAGTGATTCGCATTATAATGAAGATATTTCCCAAAATACTCATGAACTACTTGTTGACCGGTTAAAGAAGGTTAGGGTTGAGGCTTACGTCACGGCACCTGCAATGCCAGGAGTCAGTATGGGGGCTCTGACGATATTACTAGCTCTAGTGGGGAAAATGGAACCATGCTCTTATTAGTGGGTAGACGCTCGACCATCAGTGATTCAATGTCAAGACGGGCAATCATGAATATAGAACCATAAGAGTTTATACTATATTTCTTTCCTTGAAAACAATCTTGCTACCTGACCTTTTTCATTGATGATTTCGCTTCTTGTTTGATCGGTACATGTTTGCAACCTGAAACATAGATTATATCGCTTGAGTACATGTATCTGAACCACGTCTGTAGATCAGCGCATGGATTGTTTTAAAAAACTACATTTGCGAAAATTGTTTTTGTGGAAGGAGGATAGAGGCTATTTTTGAATTTTTGAATTGAATTATCGTCACCTTTTCTGCCTTATTTAGGCGAATTCGTGACCTGTAAACGAATCGCTGGATACAAGTTTTCCCCTGCTCATCATGGGAACATCTCAGGATGTCTGCACCAGCTGTGGCCCAGTTGAAAAGACACTTGGATCACAAGCATGCGATCTTGGGTTCAAGGTTCACTGGCTCCTCATTAGCGGATTGGTCTTCGGAACTATTCGTATTTAATTTTGAATTAAGTTAAAACGCCCTGTGCTTAAATGTTAACTTCTCTCTTGTAACCTTTATCTCATTTTTCCTGTAATCGGGGCACATTCTGTTTGATGATCTGTCTCTATGTAGTACCTCAAAGTACAACACTGACAAAGCTCTTGAAATAGTTTATGATTATTCATGTAAATGGCGTTTTTACTACAACGCTGATAAAAGCGCAGTTATGGTCTACGGAGAGTCAAAACGTGAAAACCAAAGAGATTCAAAATTCAGAAACTTTTCACTAGGTGGTAAGAAAGTCAAGGAACGCATTGAGTACGATCACGTGGGGGTAAAGAATTGTCTTTTTGGTAACTCTACCCCAAGGTCAGAAGATAAGATCAGTAAAGGCCGCAGAGCTTTCAACTCTATACTAGCATAGGCATAAAGTCAAAAGGAGTCTGTATGGCTGTGTGTAATACATTTTTCTGGGTTATTAGAGCCCCTATCCTAACGTTTGAATGCGAACTATGGGTACTACGCCAGGACGAAATTGAACAACTCAGAAAATTCCAGCGTTATGTTGGGCGACATTGTCAACGTTTCCCACCAAGATCTACAAATTATAGTGCTGTTTATCCTTTAGGATAGCTAAGTATTAATCGTTTTAAAGAAGTTAAGAAACTTTTGTTTCTCATGAGCATTATGGTTATGACTGAAGAATCTATATGCAAACGTGTGCTGGTTGAAAGAACAAATGTATACCAGAGAGCAGCACTATTAAATGCTAGGAATGAACACAATAGTCCTATTTACGATATTTTGAACACTTGTAAGAGTTTTGATATTTATGATATATGTATTGATAGGATTACAAGAGGGTGTTATCTCGGCAAACAAGAATGGAGTAAGAAAATCTGGGACATTGCCTGAAAAAAAGAGGACGAGGAGTATCAAATATCATGATGTAACTCCTCCTTGTACAAGGTGATAGATAAACCATATTATTTGAATTGGTGGATTCTGTCTGACCAAATTTCTGACATCATGAGAGACTGTGAAATTATGGCGAAATTAGTATGTGAATCAAGTCTCCTGAAAGATTATGATTATAGACTGAAAAGTCTATCTTTTAGTCACAAAGTCTGTACGCAATGCATGTTGGGAATCAGGGAAGACCTAATGCACATCACAATGCAATGTCCCGACACAGACGTGAAATGTTCGAAGTCCTAAACAGTATTGAGGACAATTATGTCCAGGATATATTGAAGGAATATCAAGAAGTATTTATGTCTTAATGGGTAAGCATGCGGCCGAAGTCCCTTTTGAGTCAATGATAAAGATCTGGCTGATCTCCAGTAATTACGTCTCAAGGATGTATAGACAGATTATCAGTATTAGGCAAACGTAAGTCATTATCAATTTAATTGACTATACGAACAAATTCCACTTTTCGTATCTATACCTGGTGGTTAATTACCCTGTAACACCGTTGTATGGCCTCCGGGCGGCGGTATACAGGGCGAATATACCTGTTGCACCAGATGAACCACAAATAACTGGTAGGACAGCTATTGATATGCAAATACACCAAATACTCCTAACGAGCCGTATGAATGCAATATAAGTATAGGAATTACTTCCATTATATCTATTATTTGTAAGCCACTTACATGCGAGTTCTCTCATGTGTATTCAGTTATTATCTTTATTTTCATTATGTTTAGTTAATACTCTGATTTAGTTACTAGTTATGTTATATTATGTTTCAAAATATTTGTATTTGATACGATTTTGTACATTATCGTACCGTCAATAAACATGCAATACAATACTTTGATTTTCGGATATTGCTCCTTTGTGATAGTCTTAAAGTTAGACCATCATTTGTTATGTTGTAGTATTTTTGTTTTGCAACTTTGCATATCATTTGTATCTGTACACCTTTTTTTTTCTTTAGAAAGAGTCAATAAAATACAATACAGTACAATACAATACAATATGTACAGAAAAAAAAATCTTCTCAGTTCCAGGTTTTTTGTTTTTTTCGTGATGTGACTATGCTTTCAGGTCTACGTAAATCCTATCGAACTAAGCCAAACCGCTCCAAGCCGTGAGCTAGAGTTAAGAGGGCGTTAGTCCGAATTTGTCTTCGCTGACCATCAAACTGGACGCGTTTTAAAGCCGTGACTCCCACGCTATTTAACCGCATTTGGTACTTAACAACCATTCGACATCGCAGCCACGTAGCTGGCTATAGACAATGGCCGTGCGGTCTCCTTGGAGAGTTAACTCATCATCATTCACTCACTGTCTTCATGAACTTCTTGGATTTTGATTTTCGTTTATCGTCATTTTACCTGCCGCATGAACGCTGAATCGTTCTGAAGCTAATCTGATGTGAATGCAGAAAACCCACCCTCGACCTAAAGAAATGCATCGTATTCGGACTTGAACAGTTGGTGGCCTGCATTACACTTTTGAGGATTACTAAGGACTCGACCGTTGATTTAGAAATAGAGTTGTGCAGGTCAACAGAAACATGGCCTGACCGGGTTCGTATTCCGACTGGGGGATGTGAGAAAGTTGCCAGTGACTTGGGGTCAGATGGTAGTTTTCGCCGGATACACCGGTATCCTCTACCACTTACAATTGGCTAGTCACGTCTTAGTCTCAATAAGGCAGGAAAAAGTGACGAAAAATCAAAATTCTAAATCCAGATTCCAGAAAGATGGTGGAGAAGCGGACCAGAATAGCGTTATACCACTCTGTACCCAAGCGTGTTCTCGCGCCGTGGCCAATTATAGACAGTAGAGCTCGTCGGCGGCTCGCGCTGATTGCTAACGAGGCATTGGACATCATCTGGTAACGTTCATGCACCACTGGATGAATAATGCATGCATCGATACATTCTGCTTTTGTGGGACGCATGGTCTAAGACGGTACCACGGGTGCAAAGAAGTGCATCAGAAGTAGGTCTGGATATAGATACCTATAGGGACCATTTCTGTCGAGTTTATAACATCACTCTAATTCTTTTAGATCCCTTTTTTTTAGTTTATTACTCCCGTAGTGGTTCTTGGTGATATTTTGGGCCATTTTGAAAAATCTATAATATGCTCCGTGATGGCCAATTTTGATTACCGAATTGGCACATATTCAAGGCCTCCTATTTGCTGGCTGTTATTCACTCGAGATATCTATATGAAAATGACATACTAATAATGCGATTTTGGTCTGTGATTTCTGGGGATGCTTCAATATTGTTTCCTACCCTTATTTAAATAAAAATGTATAGACAATGCAGTTTATTGCTTGACGAAAATAACACTAACAAATGGCTTATATCTCCGCTCGTGATGCATTCCAACAGTAATCGAGTGAGCAAAATAATATAAAAGCTAAACTCCAAAAATACTGTAAAAATACCTACAAAAAATTGGTTCGGTCGTTGCGAATGCTATGCCTTAGAGTTCATCATTCATGCTAGGGTTGACTGGTGATCTTGTCAAACATAATGCTTTGAAAACACTTTGGAATACACCAATCGGATAATCAGGGAACTCAACAAAGTAACCATCAGAAAAAGGTTTTGAATGTTGAATTTTCTATGGAAAAGTCAGCGGAAAAAATCAAAAGGCATTGAAACAGTAGGGAAGAAAACAACACCACAGAGAGTAACTGCAGCTAAACCTTCAAAAACGATACTCACCTAAATTATCATGGGCCAATGGATTATCAGAGATTATTATACCTCACGTGAAGATTCTTGATTCTGATTGGTCAAGGGCCATGGATTAATCGTCATGATTTCCTCACTACTTAGTAACAGGCTGTTGTCCTGCACAGCTAGGGAATTAACATGTTAATCACGGCAACATGCAGCAGGTGATTAACATGTTAATCACCGCTACCGGGCAATGAGCTCGATGCGCATGCGTGCATATCAAACGTCAGCCATCGCCGACGTGAAATCAACAAGGCTGACCGCCTCAAATTTAAAATCGTGCCTAACAGGCACCATGCAACGGATTTTTATCAAATAAAGATAGAATCATACAAACAAATAAGGTATGGTACGAACGTGACTGGTTTTGGGGGGTGTTTCAAGTTATACATATGAGCGCCCAGTTTTCTTGGCGCAGATGCTATTTTATGAATGCTCGGATCTCTAAGTTAGAGTCTAAAAACTGTGATGAGGCCAATATACAGCATATACTAAACAACGGCCGGTACCACAGTTAGAGTTGCTCGAACTGGTAAAGACAGTAAAAGTACAAACAAACAAATAAGGTTCAGTGTCTTGCTAATACATAAGCACATGGATTGATTAAGAGGTGGTATCAATAAATGCAGTTTAAACGTTTTCTGATACCCATTTTATTTGAAAAAGGAAGCGAAACATCGAGTAGACTCATTTGTTCATGTTTTCAGAAATTTTTCTGAGTCAAACTGAAACTTTTCTCCTGTTGTACGTTTTGGGGCTTCTCTTTCACTCTGATGCGTCAATGCAACAATCCCTGTTATTGTAATTTGTGAATTTTTAACAAAAGAGTATTTATCCAAAATCTCTGGGGTTTGTCAATTTTCCCCCTTTTGTGTTTTGTATGTTGTTCGGTATAATAAAACAAATATGACATCCCTGTGTGGTGTACAACACACAGGGATGTCATATGTGTATAATAGTTCACATTTAGACCCTGGATTCAATTCAGAAAGAGAATGATTTGCCAGCCAGTTTCTACACCGTCCGGAAGTTCCATACCTTCATCAAGGTGGACTGTAGTAATACATGTAGGTTCAGCCACTTCAGTAACAAATTTACTTAGACTTAGTGTGTATGGGCTACTCTGAAGTGATGAACATTCATTTCCTGTGGCCATATATCAAAGTGTGCAGGCAATTTCAAGACCAGGATGCAGGGCTTTACGAAAGGTGTCCTTTTTGATAATCGTGGGTCCCACTTTCTGAACCTGTTCATTGACCAACTCGGTATTGACGCTGGGAAAGTTCTTGCAACCTTTAATATCTTCTCGATATAGTTCATGTGAATATTTTACAATGTCCAAATAAAGGAGCCTAAAACGCCATGCCTTGCCCAGTACCTTTTGGATTACATTTAGGTGTGTCCCCCGGTCGAGGGTCACCTATGACCAAAGGTGCTACAAGTACAAGATAATTTTGCTCTTCCAGAGCAAGAGCAGTAGTTTCCATACTTTTGTTAAACAGTCTCATTTCATTCCTAGAGTAGGTGTGGTTTAGTTGCAGCTCGCTCGGCTTCCGGCAATGTTCATTTACTCCATATTACCAAGAAGAAAATGACAGACTGAAAATTCGTCCTACTTTCCTGTCGAATGTCTCGTAGGTGGGAAAGCAACATTACTTATTGAGATATAGGCTACATGCGTACGTAAATACATACATGCATGCATGCATACATACCTACATACATATATACACACATACATACAAACATACATACATGCATGCATGGGAATTCTCTTTAAGATTGTAGCAGCGAGATAGGTGAGTGCTAACAGAGAGTACTCGTCAGAACATAGCCTGTACAGACATTTAATTCCTGCACTAGTCGACCGGACGTCTACCAGTGCCTGGTTGTAAAAAACACCCATGGATAACATGTCAAAGAATAAGCCGACCACATCAATTACCCACGTAGCTTGCGAATCAAATGTAAATGTACATTCAGTTGTGAGGTCAGGGACCTGAGAATGTTTTCAGACAATGATGTATGAATTACCTTTGCAAGTGGGTTATATCTCAAGAGGCACTGCTCCAATCAGAGGAATAACTTAAAGCAAATCGTACCACTCACGGCCTTAACCCTCTGCTGTATTTTTAGTCGCTTAAAGAAATAACAAAACAGCACACAGCTGTATGCGGAGCGTAATGACTAAACTCGTGTTGTTTCCCTCTTTAAAATATACATTAAAATGAAGTTTTGGATAGACAATTTAACCACTGAACACAATGGCCACAGGGTGCTGAAATTACACCTATCCCTAGCAGGCCTGTCAAGGGAAATAGTGGACATCCAAAGCGCCTCTGGTGGCCATAAGAGGAACTTTACACTGAACTGAAAATAAAAAAGTTACACAGATTTTAAGATATTTCTGAAGAGCATTTGATAGATAAATTGAATCAAAGTCGAAAATCCCTCAGGAATTTCCACAATGTCTATTTTGGATAATGCGCAGTTCGAATTTCAGCTGTACATGTAGTTGTATGTGAGAATAATTAAATCATAAATAAAATCAACCGTGTACTTGTAAGCCTAGATAATAAACTTGAGCAGTAACCCTGACAGAGTTTCCAGTGCAGCAGTCAATCTTTCACTATAATAATAGAGATCTGTTTATTAGCAACCATAAGCAACAGTTTATTAGGTTTAATCACATTTCTAATCACATTAGACCCCACCCCCTGCACGCCGCAGGAGTTCTATTAATTGCTAGGCAATGGGGGTGGTCTGTTTGTGACAGATAGTAGTCTTGCCAATGTTTCCAGCGGCGCACCGCAGGAGTTGAAATTGGAAATTAGAAATTGCAGTTTGGAACATAGAGGAAGGGGGCCGGATGTCTTTATGTCTTTGTTAAAGGTTTGCGAATATTTCAGAAAAAGAATAAAAGTACATGAATTACATGAAAGAATATGTGTATGTGATGCTTATACACGGATGATGTCCTACTATCGGTCAAAAGATAGAAAAAATCCACGCAATGTTTGTTTCTCTATTCAAATCGGAGTGGGATATGGTCCTTGTTGCAGTTATAAATCTTATCATTTAACAGTTAAGACATGCCGTCCAAAATTGCATTGCATTGGTAACGGACCAATGAGATGTGTTTGGTGTTTGATAATGGCAATCAAAACTTATTCACAGCAACAAAAAAGTGTCATAACACATTTATTCTAACAAAACGGTTTCTTTTTTGCAGTGCATGTATGAAATGTGTATACAGTTAGATCTAGTCTTCTGGACATCAGATATAGGTTATCTGTATAACATCCGGTCAACCAAACATTTCAGACATTTGGTTGACCGTATATAGAGTAGCATTTAAAGAGGGTAGACGTTAAGATATCCTAAATACATTCTTAAGATATGAAATCAGATATACGTGTAAACTACCAAAACTCTTTACTACTTTGTGTGTATATATTTATAAAGTAAAAAATGTGAAACTATGCGAATTGGGCATAACCTAATTTAAGCTACTATGCTCTACAGTGGGTATTCACATCTTTTCTTTCCCTATATAACTATGAACCGAGAGCGTAGGGGAACGTATTGACGTTCGCCTTTTACGCTTGTCAGAGCCAGTGGAGAATGGGCAAGGCCATTAACGCCCTATTAGACACTTGCCTCCATCCACAGTGTGGAGAAGAGTGCTTGCATGCCAAACAAGCAAGGCCAACGCGCTATAGGTGTTAAGGGCCTGCCCTGATGGCGTGTGGTCGAAGGCGTTGCCACTGACTGCTAACTGTTTTTCACCTCTGCCTGGGTTCAGTTCACCAGTAACAACTGGCAAGTCACGACGTAGACGCAATATGTCTGAATAAGTAAAGAAAAAATTTGAAATTCCTATAGGTGGTTAAAACCCATTTACATGGTTAGTGAACATATGACATGGGACCTTTCAATATAACACCAACAGGTCAAAGATTTCACAACATGTTACTTTGTTATCAATACTTTCCAATACGTATCTCATATACCATGCACATGCTCCAGCTGTGAACAGGTTAAATATTGCCGACTACTTAGTGTTTTGTCTATCGTCTTGTCACTATTTATTCAACCACTAAAAGTCAGCTGTGAATTGTCGAAGAAAGGGTGCGTGGAAAATACTACCCAGTCCAAGTCAGCTGTAAATGATCGCGGAAAGTATCCGGGGGAAAACACAAGAGAAGGTGTTTGTAGTGAGGATGCAATGTCATTACTATGTAAAGCCGGACATACAATTAGCAAAATGATTATCGGAGGGACGTGAACTTCATTTTGGTTGTGTTTTTTTGTTATATTGAAGCGTGTGGAGGATGTCTGTGTGAACATACTAGCTACCCCTGGTCGACGTTCTCATGTGCCCCATGTGCGACCCTGATATACATCGCCTAGCAGAACGGCGGCAATGTCTAGATTCCGTAGCGTGACGAGCAATGTAGACCGCACTGGATACGGAGATAAGTACAGAAAAAAAGCAAACCGATTCACAAAAAACGAATCAATATAGACTTTATTGCCCGTACATGAGATTAGGTAATTTGGTTGGTGGTTATTATGAGCGGCCTATAACGATCGATTCTGATGACGCGACTCTCAGGGCGATAACAAATATACTACGTAGAGTACTATTAACCCATTTCTAACACATTGCATTAAACATGCTCGACATGTTTATACATACCTCACCACATAGGTATTGAATCTGCCTTAAAAGGTTTTGCTCAACGTAATAGGAACAACTTTCTTTGAAATATTTCTCAAACTATTGCTATGAAGATATTCCTGTACGTGTCCCACAATATGGCCACTTCTGGTGTGGATAGGTTAAGCGCGTCTTATTGCCAATATAACTGACCTTTGCACGTGTTCATTGCTGGTGTCAGGGGGGTTTAACCTAAGAGTATTCGAAATGAGAAAGGGGTCGGGGGGCATTATTTCCTGAAAGAATTCAAGGAGATGTGGAAATTAAAGCTCCAGTTGTATCGTGCCAAGGAGAGAAAATTTGGCTCCTACAACTTAATAGATACGAAGGTAGTAGGAAAGAGATGTCTACCTGCTAATATTCAGACAATGGTGAGGGTAATTAATTAGAGAATATCCGTCAATGTGAGACAAAATATCTTTGGTGGATTGCGGGACACCATTATATAGCTACTAGTATTTATCACGTCAGGTGATGCACACCTCTGTATGAAATTATATTTCTTATCTTTTCTAAGATTGTAAAAATGTTCACTATACCTTAATACATGTACATCACGCAATCTACTCTAATACTAGATATCATCCAGCAAGATCAAATGCAGAAGTAATTTATTAATTTATCACTCTTCATTTTTGTATTACGTATATGCCAAAATCCACTCCAACTTGACCAAATACAAATAGGTTTGCATGATTTCAGTGACCTTTTTCACTCTTTCCATACATTTCGCTTTTGTAGCACCAGTTCATTTTCCTGCAATATGGAGTTGCGCTAGTTGGCACTATGTGTCAGCGATATTTGAATATACTTTTAAACGTGCTATAATAAAGGAAAGTGCGAAGTGCCAATGCGCAGAATTTTGAATGTGCCTTACAATATATATTGAGGCATTCCTCTGCATGTGAAGAGCAGACGCCCTTGAGCAGCCTCGTTCTCGTCCTGTTCCCCCTGGGTGACTAAGTGACGTACATATGCCAAATTAGCTGAGCAAGGTCTATCGATCTTACAATTTGCTTAGTGAACCACAAGATGTCTAAAGATAGAAACATCTTTCACATGGATAACCAAAGCGGAATCCAATAAGTCCGCCTAGCATCATAGATATGAACATAACTCGACCATGTTGTTTTTGATTTATTTTCATAGTATGGCTACAATGGCATCTAGCTTTTGGGTCATGCAGATCAAGTGCATACATGTATATCTATCTGTTGTACAGTTAGAATTTCCATGTTTAAGCAACGATCACTACCTTTTAATGGTAGATGCACATATGGATCTTGGAGAAGGTTTTGCAATGGTTGATTCAAGTTTTCAGGATTGTGGATATTCTTGGTTTAACAGAACAACGTATCCTCTCTTAAAGACTAACCAGCAAAAGGTAGTAGTACAATATTCATTCAAAAACGTATTTATATAAATATATTTCACATTACGGAAAAAGTTAGCAGTATACAGTGGGCATTGAACCTCAGATCTAGTTTCATCCTATGCAATAAAGCTTTCAATTTCCATACCATGCAGTGGACCAGTCGTCTGCCAACGACTGGTAACGTAGTTACCCAAGGATATTGCCCTCCTTCGCGATCGATATTTAGATTCGCATATTTAGGACCCCCTAAGTTACTCTTCAAAGCAATCTTACTCAGGTAAAAGTGTCTTTTTTAAATTCATATTTTGTATGTCATTTATACCATTTACAAGGAAAACATTTTGAAGAGCCTGGGTAGTAACTGGGCCTCTATGATCCACCAGTTTATTTCTCTCCCAAAATATAATACATGTTCACAATAAATCGTTCATCTAGGCTGCTTTGCAGCTCGGTAAACTGTGTTTGTACTTGTCATTTGAAAATCACCTAAGAAACAATGCACTTTCAAATATATCAAATAGCTTTAGAGTATATGAAGAGTGGAGGTTTTTGTGTACTTTGTGTTATACTGGTTTGGCGTATCAAGTTTTAATGTGTTGTTATTATTTCCGTGGTGAAATCGTTTTCCCTACTTATTCCTATGTAAAGGAAGCAATGATAACTGGGTGGCTGTATGGCGATCAGGGGCAATCAGTCATGCAGTCATATCAAATGCCACGCCTGTGCGTAGATTTAGGGCAGGAATTAAATGTCTTTACTGTACACATCTATTAACCCAATAATGCTCACAGCAGCCAGCAACAGCCTGACAATTCTGATGAAATCTTTCAGGCTAGAGCAGATTTGGCGAAGTTTTTGAAGGAGAAATGTTCATCAGAACATTATCAACAACACTCCTTCAAATATTTTGTAAAATTGTTCTCAATTCAAAAGTTATTGTCAAAAGTATCATCGACCCAGACGACAATTTCTGGAGGAACTTTTAAGTGTTAATGGGTTAAGATTTATCAAAGTGAAACACTGTGTGCCAGGCGTGATGAAGATTAGCCTTCACTGAGTTAATTAACATTGTCTGTTTTGTGAGATCAATACATATTGCGTTAGAGTCCTTAGACCGCTGCTTAAGTGGACATTGTTGCTGCACACGCATGGCTAACTTGTTAGTCCATACAGTAAAGCTTAGGTAGCAAAATAGGGGGTCCGTGGGAATGTGTTGCCTTCTTACTTTATAGGAACTGCCCCAATGGCCGAGTAATCTATGTATCCTAACCATTTGCATCGAATGATCACTTTCGTTGCCAATAACTTTTGTTTGCTGTTTTTCACAGGCACTACATGTATGGTACATACAAGGGATACACAAAGTAAAGGTTTAGCACTGGCTGGATATTGGTTTTCAGCTACCAATGGTCAGAACGTTATGGAGACTTTATGTATGAAAGGTTGCGCTATTGCAATTACATGTTTCTGTTTTATGACGCCGTCGTACATGCATGTTTAACTACCGTAGAGTAGTTAATAACAATCACCAGTTGTTTGCAAGGAAATCTTCTCTCAAAACTTTCCGTGAGTGCCTCAACTGTATAACTACAATTGTACATGTGAAAAAGTAACAACCTTTATTCAATGTCAATATACTCCGCTCATTTCAGAACTCCAAGCAGGATCATCACACGCAAGAACCACATCAAGTTGTTTACCTACTGCGATCGCGTCTAGAATAGAATAATGTGTTTTGTAAGGCAAAATTAAGGCCAATTTGTTGTGAGCGCTTTGTGGGAGTTCGCAATGCAAAAGGGAGATATACCGTGTGAAAGGGAATGAAACGAATTTAGCAAAAATTCTCCTTTTTGATCTAGTATTCATGAGGTTGTTGCCGACATTGAACTGTTTTTATTTGTCTTGATATACTAGTATTTTTATACATGTAGTCTGGGTGCCAAATGCCCTTTTTTTGGACTGAGTTGTGCAAAATTTGGTGCATAGTTGTTTTTAGTGGATCTTGACTCTGGAAGGGGTCTAGATCAATAGTCCATATGGAATAAACTGTCACACCTACAGTCACTTGTTCATTAGTCAGTTCCGATGACAAATGGACACTATAAAGCGACACACACATTCAGTCTACCCCTGGAATGAGGACACTTGTACCAAGAAAGGAATTATCAGAAAATGGCAGGACAGCCGCCAAAAGAAGAAATTGAGAAGCTTCTGTATCCCTTAAATCGTAACAGGGACAGACAGTGAAGTATCATCTGCTACTGATATAGTGCCCTTTGATATAAATGGTTCATAGTCATCCATTATCATATCACAACTGGCCTCCTTGACCTAAACCAATGCTTCACTATCAACACAAGACTGTGGTGTAGTGTGGGAGAAGTAAAACCTGTTGGTTGGACACAATCATGCTGTCACTGTTCTTCCTCTGTGATATTGTAGCAATCAGACACTTTTCTTGTTTCTTAGAATAATTGCATTTCACAGAAGAAGATTACACATATTTGTCATAAAAGCGAGTTGTTTTGCTAGAAGACATCCTTCAGAATTAGAGTTAGAGCATTCGGGTTGTTTTGTGAGAAAGGAAACTTCTTGTTTGAGGGGTATGACTTAACAATATATGCTATCATAATTTTCTGCCAGTATGGCAGCCTCCATAAAAGGTTTTGCTTGCTTCTAATCCGATAAGGTTCTGATCTCTGCTCCAATACAACTCCTAAATTCTTCAATCAAAATCATTTGTTCTTTATTATAATAATTCTCATTCACCCTCTGTTCACTTGTTCAATGAAATATATGGATCATTCTGAAAACCCACAGTAACTCACAGTCAACAAATAATGCAGAACCTTCCAGTGTTTACTAGACCTATCTAGAACCTAGTAATAATAATAACTAAAATAGTCAATGAGCTAAACAACAACAAAACACCTTTACAACTCATATGTAACATATGGGAGCTTCATTTGAACCCTCTTTATATGTAAATATGTTTTTGATTATTCTGTTCCGAAGTTATGTACACAAGTATGACTTTTGTGTTGTGATGTGACAGCAAATAAACATACTACTACCTCCTTACAAAACACAGGCACTGAGGCCTCTGTCTGGGTTTATACGTGGAAATGTGGATGGTACATAAAGGGTGCAAAGGCGAGCTCCAAATCCCTCGCCTGCCTGTATTGATTGCGGCGTGATGGGCGTTGACAGAGTGAGATAGGTACCGCGCAGCAAGGAAGTGCCAGCACTTTGCCTCATCAATCGCTTCGCTTCTTCTTCCCATTTGCTTCGATAATTGCTGGGTCACTTTGAGCCTCTGCGATCGCCCTAATTCAGCAGCGGGGGCCCCCATCAATACATGACCTTTGCAAATCTAAGGCGTCGCCACTGACTGCTATCTCTCACAACTGCCCAGGTTCGAATCATATTAGTGAGAATGAGTATGTGAGAAAGTTGCCGGTGACTTGGGGTAAGGCGGTGGTTTTTCGCCGGGTACTACGGTTTCCTCCGCCATTCACAAATGGCTAATCACGACTTAACCGCAAAATGATAGAAAAATTGTCGAAAAACTGAATTCCAAATTTTACAGCGTTTTGTTTTGGCTTGTGTGGTGGACTAGAGTGAGTGCGAAGAGCGATGAGGTGGGAGTTGCTAGGACATGAGTAATGATTGTATTTCGATCGCTAATGGATGATGAGCAATTGGTGCCGCAAGTGGCAGAATTGCCATGTTCTTCAGATGTGCACGTACTGAGGGCTACTGCTGCGGAGAGCCTGGGCAATCAGCTTGATCGATGATGCTACAGGATAGCATCCTGATCCCAGTGGACAGAATGCAGACTCCTACATGTGATTTCACGGAGCTGTTTTGTTCTATACTTGAAACATCATTTTCATGCGTTATTTGTCATTTTGCCAATATTCGTTCCCATTATGCCGTATCAGTAAAAACATAAAACGCAATTATAAACGTCTTTAACCAAATTCCAATGTTACAGAGAAATAGTCAACGTAATGGCCAAGCTATTTAGAATGTTTGTCAGGGCTCCTCATAATACAGTATATTGGCATCTGTATTCACGTTTATTGACTGCGAATCCGTGTTTACAAATTGAATTAATAGACATACTAATAAAACGTGATTCTAAGGAGGTATTATGAACACATAATTGAAAGTCTTTGTCCTGCATCCCATGTAAAGGAAGGAAGGAATTGGGTTTTACGTCGCTTTCAACAGCTTAGGTCATATCGCGACGAGATAGAAACCTGTAACCGGGAAATTCCCTACTCTTCACGAATAGTTCCAGGGGGGTCTTTCAGTTGCAGAAGGACCAAAGACAGTCCTCAACAACACCGCACTTTTATATAGCGACCAGGCCAACCTGCTTGAGGATCCAGCGGAGACTCGAACCTGTGAACTCACGCTTGGGAGCCAGGCATCGTAACCACTAGGCCACGGCGGATCCCTGCATCCCATGTTCATTGACTGCAAGATTGATATAAAAAGTCATAAGGAATTTGGTTTTGAACACGTCATGCTGTGTTTTTGAAGTTATATGCATACATGAACATAGATAGTGATAACTGAAAGAAAAACGATGTTTCTAGTGAGCCAAGAAAGGTGATATTAACAGAAAATTTATAATTTAATTCAATCGGTTATATTTTCACAGCTTATGTGTGTTCCATCCAAATCATTTTCTTTCAATATTTTATCAATTTCCTTTTATGATTTGGAATGACTCTTCATCCTTTTTGATTACATACACGTAGCTAATGTACGTTGCTGCTACATGCACGCTCTTTGGACAAAGAAACTCTGAAGGCTCGCACTCTCTCAGAAAGAGTCGCTTTCATAGCTGAACTGACATAAAGGGGATTCACTGATCTTTGAAGACCTCTTTATGTCAAGTACATGTATGTTGTTTTCCATTTCTGCTTATTTCTAATATGATGAGAAAGCAAAGCTTTAAATGCTCGCGCAGCTCGATGATATTTCTGCATTCCCCTTAAAATGCAGTCACAAAGTGTTTGTTATTGTTATCCGTGACGTCATTCTTTACTTGAACTTCGCTGAAACATATTGGAAGCCCCTTCATATGAGCTTCATATGTGTGCAATAACCACACACAGTATGCGTAGCGATTGACCGAAAATATGGCTTAAATATTATTACGACTTCAGCCTGTTGCAAAATCGTCATTTCACGACAGATTTCCTCTAGAATTAAAGAGACATGTAGAATTATTTGTGGCGGTTGTGGCGATTTAAACTGCATTGAAATCGATTCACGGAAAGAGGAGTAAAGTCATTTTTACCGTGAACATCGAAGTTAAGACTTTGGAACCCGCGGAATTCCATCGTAACATGACGTCATTTCAAGACGTCAGCATTTGTCGCACGTGAGCATGTATTTCCGAGCGAAGTCCTGAGCTCGGAATTACATTGCCGCATCTGCTATAGTCGCCGCCATTTTAAAATGGCGGCGAACGCGCGATCTCGTGAGATCTCTCAGCAAGCGCACCTAGCGTGTGCGTGAATATTAAATAGAGGTCGCCGCTAGACCATTTGTGCCGTAATTTAACGATTGTTTCCTTTAAATTGCATAAATTGTATCAAAAAACCGTTTTGACCGCATAACCAGGCAACAAATAGCGCTCTCTATTGGCGGACTATGGCACAAAAATGACGTCATCGAATCCAACCAAATGACGATTGGCGACATCTACGGGAAAATATCGACACTATAGTCTGTCTGACTCAAGTTTGGCAATCACTTTTCCCATTTTTTTGTGACGAAACGTTCAAGTTTGCTATCCAAACTTGGCAAACATCTTAGGAGCAGTACTACGTGTTTGTATTGACATACTTTTTGTCTCAACTCCGCAAAATGTTGATTTAACTCATTAGATCCCATTGTAAAACTTGGCCATTGCCAACAATACAATCTCGCGTGTTTGTATTGTTCGCAACAGACAAACGCGCGAGATCATATTGTCGGCAATGTGCACATTTTACAACAGGAACTAATGAGCAAAATCAACATTTTGAGGTGTTGAGACAAAAAGTAAGTTTGTACATACACGTAGTAGTGCTCCAAAGTGGTTTGCCAAGTTTGGATGGCAAACTCGAACGTTTTGTCACAAAGAAATGGAAAAAGCGATTGCCAAACTTGAGTCAGACAGACTATAGCACCAGTTCTGCTGATACACTGCAAAAATGAATTACTGGTCTTTGCGTGGACCAATTTCAATGCGGTTTGCGTTGTTAGAACCGCCACAATTTCTACTTGTCACTTAATTCAAGTTGAAATTTGTTGCGAAATGACGATTTTGCAACAGGTTGAAATCGGTGTAATTTCATGCCATATTTTCGGTCAATCGCTACTCCTACTGTGTGGTGTTTGCACAAATATAAAGCTTATCATTGAGCTTCCGATATGTTTTCGCGAAGAGCAAGTAAAGAATGACGTCACGGATGTCAAATTCGTAACTTTTTAACTGCATTTGAAGGGGAATGCCCGCGGGGGATCTTGGATTTCACAGGAGGGGTGTGTGCAATTTGGAGCTTTCATTTGACGTAATCCCAGACCATATAAAGGATTGCTCCTTAAACGGAGGAGCTGGTCTACTTCAATTGGCAATATCTCTGGATCCAAGTGGGCTACAGAGTTAAAATTCATATTTTTGGAAAGCTGGAATTTTCCGTCAGCTTTTTAGCTTATTGATCTCATTGTAAAATTTGCCCATTACCAACAATGACGATATCGCGTGTTTCGCAATTGTTGGCAATTGTTGGCAATGGGCAAATTTTGCCATTTACTAATGAGCAAAATCAACATTTTGCGGACTTGAGACAAAAAGTATGTTTTTACATACTCAAAGAGGTTTGCCAAGTTTCGAAGGCAAAAAAACGAACTTTTTGTGGAAACATCATCGAGCTGCGCAAGCATTTAAAGCTTTGCCATGCCATGCCAATATCATACAAAGAAAAGTAAAAGTATTTAATAAAGCTGCCGCTCGGCCTTTGCGCTTTTGGGAAGCGCGAATTATGTTTCAGTTGTTGCATAGTTCGGCGTGTGTTGCACGATAGTCGGCGACCAAAACACTATTTTGACACAATTTAAAGGAAACAATCCAAATTCATTATTTGATTAAGAGATATTTAAAACATAAAACGATCTGGCGGCAAAATGTGCTCTTACAGCAAAAAGTTATGCTCATCTCTCGCGAGGTTATCGAGCGAGCGAGACAAAGAGACGAACAGACAGAAGTGTTGACGGAAGTGTGGACACGGTTTCAAGGGCCTCAGTATGTACTTCCATTGACAATGGCATTGTTGACATCCTATACCGTAAATGCTCGCTACGCTGAGCCGGTCTTCGGCCGACTCACTACGCGAGCTATTACATTGTGAAATTTATGGTGGACAAAATGCATTACTTAATACCTTCAAAAAGATATTTCAGTTCAGATTGAAACAATAATTAGGTATGTCATATGCATAAGAATTTGCCCAACCATGACGGAGGCCAGATAAATCAACACATGTATTCCCTACATATATACAGTGTAATCATGAAGTCTAACCAGTCTAGTTAACATACATAAGCACAACATCACAAGAAAGGTTCAAACCATCCAATTAAATGCTAATGGTAATGTTTGTCTCCTGTTCACATAACCATGACCCAGAAACGTGACCCATTAAGAGGGGTGGCCACATTCACTTACTGTTGCATTACACAAGGTCACAGCTAGCGAGCAATCAGAGGGATTACATATTCACTCTGGTGTAATGGCTTATGGATTATGGGATTATTCTCCACCGCCAACACTAACGAGTGTCCATAATTATGGTCGAGTGATTATCTCAGCTCTCTTCCACTCTGTATGCAAACCGTCAACTATGCATATGGGGATTGTAGCATAGTTCACATTGACAACTCTCCGACCCAATAATGCAAGATGGAATTGGAGCCAGGAGACATGTTATTGCTACATTTGTGTCGAACAGTGTGATGGTTACATTAATATGCATGTAACCTTGACGGATACTCATGTCACAGGGCAATTGTCAATCTACTTATGTCTTTTATCTTTTTGCCAAATCCTAAATGATTGTCTGGAGATATTTTATTTCTTAAAATCAAACTCCTTTTGCACACCCAAAATTCTTTCAAATTTGCACGTAAAAGGCATAAATTGTGTTATAATGGAAAAAGCATCTTAAAACACATTGTTATACTACAATCCTGTTCAGTAACATTACTCATGGAACAAGAAAATATTAGCAACAATTTTCACTAGTTCATGCAAGAAAAATAACTTTTAGGATAATTCAAGATTAAAGCAATCAATTGATAGCAATTTCCAATTTGTATATGCGAAAGATGACGACTTAACATCTTGTAAGGTCGCACTGGTATCTCTCTTGTGTAGGCGAGCTGCTACGAGATACCGCGAGATCGAGTCCATTGCACTAGAGACTAGAGTGAGACTAGCTGGATCTATTCTATGCAACCAGCAAGTCTCCCTATCTCATTCCATGATTAATGTATGCAGATACGGCCTGGTACTAAGCCGTGTAAGCTCAGCGATGGATTTTACTACATACACAAATCGTGTCTTTCCCAGAAGACTAAGGGATTATGGGATCGCATGATAAGGGCAATCATCTGAGATAACATTGGGTAACATGCCTGTCCTAGCATTCTGCAGCGGCCAAATTAATGGGCTTACACGCAAATGGAGTTAGAACTAATCGGATATTGGTAATGAAGCATAATTGGGAGTAATTGACTATCCTAGGGAAGTAGAGTCTTTATTGAATAAAGGGCTATGTAACTCTTGATTAATGGTAAAATACGGAAGAGGTTATTAGCCTTTAAGATGGCCACGAGGTCACCATAGCTTTGGGAAATACCAGACAAATGCATTAATTTGATTGAGTTGAGAGTTGTATTTTGCAATCATTTATAAAAGTGGATTTATACATTGGTGATCACGGTTTGGGAATCTCATAGATATGCCATTAAGGGGTTCAATTCCCTTGCGATTAAGCACTACATGCCTTAATTGTATTTTCTCTAAAACCACTTACATCCAGTGCTATTCTTTGGTACGCCCATCCCGTTATTTGAATTGCCTAACTATGTTTGGTGCAGGAAGAACTACTTCTTACTTTGTGGAAACACACACACATATATATATATATATATATATATATATATATATATATATATATATATATATATATATATATATATGTATGTATGTATGTATGTATGTATGTATGTATGTATGTATGTATGTATGTATGTATGTATGTATGTATGTATGTATGTATGTATGTATATCAAATATGAACAAAGGATTTTTGATAGCTCACTCACTCATTAATGATGCGTAAATTTCTAGAATGTTACCTATTTTTACTTATATAAATATGTAGTGTATATCGTATACCGGTAGTCGTTTACCTCTATCACAACTGTTTTGTTCATCTCTGATAATTCAAGATCCGAATTTGCATGAAGAGGTCTGTGTTTTTAATCGTACATAGTACACAAACACATATGAAATGTCCTCCTGGTCCATAATGCACTTTTGTAAGTTATCCTCCGGAGAACTAACAGTCCAAAAGTATAACGCTATCATATGTTACCAGCAGGAGGAACTTAGAGTATAAACTTCCCTTGTAAAACCTCTATCGAATTAAAAAATACTTCAACAACGCAGGCAATAGCCTTTGGCAGTTGCATGCAGAATATAAATAAACCTTACTTAAGGGGGCTCGGGACCTTCGCACCTTTGAATAGGGTGTTTTTTTGATTTTTTGATATGTGAAAGCTGAAAAAGTACTTTTTGAAAAATATGGCTTCTATAAGAGTAGGCAGGTTAGGCACCCAGCTGTGATGTTTATCTAAGATCATAATAATCTTTCCTTATCAGATCCCCCTGGGAGGTAAGCTCCACTGGCAGGCCCCAGAATGTGTATTCAAATGTGTATTAGAAGTTTCCTGTTACCCAGGAAGCTGGCATTGGGCAGTTATGAGTGATTGCATTGCAATAAGGGTATTGAATGAAAGGTGTGATTCTTGCTCTCTTGCTCTACAGGTATAGGTCAGACAGTTCAGGTAAAACCAATCAAATGCTCCAGAAATATTCTGGTTTGTGTGGGTCAGCCAGGATGTTTAGGGTTTATCTTACAAAGGTGAACAGGGTTTCCTGTATTTGAGAGTTAGGGTTAGGAGAGTATTTAGATGCTGACCCCTGGACAGTGCAGAGGCTGGATGTATCCTTACAATGGGAAGTAGCTTCAGAAGGAAGAGAAAGAGGGAGTTTGAATGGAGTGCAATATCTTCTGTGCCAGAAGATTTGGATATATAAGAGGACGAGAAATCTGAGAATGCACTAACCATTCAGAGTGCCAGTTATAGAAAACTTAGACTGCTGAGTACTAGTTCAGATGACAGTGGCATAGCAAATGAAGTTGCGAAATCTGAGGAAAGGGACACTGATCATGACTGCTTTGATTAGAAGTTAGAACTATTGCAAGACAGTAGAATGCGACAAGACCATTGATCAGCCCTATATTGGAGATGTCCAAATGAAGATTGTGATGGAAAGCGAGCAGACTTTCTTAGTAGTTTAAAAAAAGGACAAGTTTATGATATAAACAGACAATCAGTTCTAGCAGGATGCCTCTGTGGAAATGGATATAGTGCTCTTCAATAGTTCAGTGCAGCTATGGATCTGCCCCCTTCACTTACACTCAAAAGTTTCAAGAAGCATGATGTATCTATTCCATATATAAAAGTATTAGAGAAAACCTTACAATTGCACTTCAGAGTACTTGTAATGGAGTGGACTCATCGCCAGACAGCCAATTTGCTATTAGCAGTCAGTAATAGTCTCTTATCTTTCCTTATCAGCTGGGGGGAGGAGTGCTCACTAGGGGGTCCAGCCTCTACCAGTAGAAACCTCCAAATCTTTGCTAAAAATCACTTTTTATTCCAGTAATTGAGATACCAAGTGAACTATCAAACATTTAAACTATTCTACCAATACATGCAAATCATATTCTTATTCCAAATTATCCCTAAAAGTTTCAGAAGGGGGCAGAACAACATAATAGGCTGTAGGATATGCAGGGCTGGCTTTAACAGCTGGTTTGGAGGCTTTCTGAAATCACCATACTTCTCATTTTTAAAAGGCCCCCATTCATTCAATATTGATCTTAGAATGCTGAGATTTTAACACATGACCAAAAACATCCTTGCGCAGATTCTAGTTTTTCATTTCTTTTATATCTGCTCTAGTTGTTTCTTAATTCAACTTCAAAAATGAAGAAAGGTAAGATTCAACAAAAAAATATTGATCACAACTTTAACTTGCTGTAAATACCTTTAGGAACAAAAATTTAAAAAAATGAAAAAGTGGAATTTGCTCAAGGATGTTTTCTATATAATATATAAATATCAACGGTGTTAAACCTTTATTGAAGCCAGGAGATACTTTGCAAAAACATATGTATTAGAAATCCGCATCACTGTCTTTAGGCCCCACCCCTAGGGAACTGTGATGGTATCATAAAACATGTTTAGGATATTTGACCTCTCCAGATTCTCAGCTTTCATAAAATATATAGTTTATTGGGGTTTTCTTGTACAATGACCAAGATATTGGTCAATCTTTACATGGAAGTCTCAATTAAAGAACGAAGGTCCCGAGCCCCCTTAAAGAGAATTTTGTTTTACATGTTCACATAGCATTAGTGCTTTACTAACAATGCCACAACACTTCCCATGAGGTTGTTCTTCTAGATCCGATTCTTTAGATTGCCCTTCAGTATCTCAAATGCGTGCTGAACTCAGTCGGTGCTTTCTAAGAGGTTCCTTTGTCAGTTCTGCCTTTTTGTCTGTTGCATACCACTTGCGTTCGGCTACTTTTCTCATTGTTTTTTCTTTAATATGGTAACTTGTGGTTATATTTTACTCAGCTTTTACTTTACCTTGCTTTAATTGACTATTTATCCTAGACAAAAATCTATTTTTCTATCCACAATTATGAACCGAGGACCATTGAATTTCAAAGCTTCAGAGGAAGATCATAATGCAAGGTATTACATTTTTTTTAGTTTATTCTCCATTCAAATACTTTAACCAATCTATGTGTATTCGATTCAGTTTTCGTTAAAATGAAAAAGGTGCCTTTTCTCAACTTCTAGAATCCACGCCTTTGGAACAAATTCAAAGTAGAGAAAAATGTCTTTCTTACCCTTCTCTCACAAAGAAAACTATACGCTATGAACACGCCAAATTCGAGTGAACTGTTTGAATGCATGTTTGAAGTGATTCGATGATATTCAATACTAGTATAGAGATATGAGCCAAAACGACTATGGCAGGTTTTGTGATATGACGTTGTGTTCTCTTGTTGTGCTCAGTGATTGTCTAGGCAGTCTTGATTTGAGAAAAATGTGTAGGATTTTAGCGTTTATAACAATCTTAAAATGACTCTATATATACGAAAGTACCCTATGCGTCACCTTAAGTGGAATGGCCTGGGATTTTAAGGGTATATGCTAACCAGTAACCCAAGCCGAAACTGAACGCGAGACCTTGCCCAATGGTGAGGGACAGCTAACAGTAATGCCTCTAAATGCTAGCTTATTTTGTTCTACTCTACATATATTCATCTCCTGCACCAGTCTGCTGTATGTGTGCCAATGCCTGGTTGTACATCTCAAGGATAACATGTCTAAAAATATGCCAAGCCCATCCATCACCCACGTAACTACTTGCGAATCAAAGCTACATTCAATTGTGAGGTCATTCATACATGCATGCCCAAGCAACTGGTTGGCTGGAACTTGTATTATGACTGAGCTGCCCACGCATTTAGTGCAGGAATTAAATGTCGACACTGTATGTACTCTAGGTTCGTCGTATATATCGCTTTATTTAGCTTAAAGCATTTGGAAGGGCATACTACATGTACATGTACACAATGAATATCTACAGTGCACACTAAGTTGGCACACAAGTTAAGTCCACATGTAGATATTTCTGAATATTTTTAACCAGCTGCAGCTTTTATGTCAGATTTTGATAAAAGCAAATATATCAATTCTAAGTAATCCTTAATCCAATTCGATTTGTTAGTAATAAAATGAGTATTTTTAACCAATCACTATCTTATGGCGTCATGCTCACATTCCTTTTATGTAGTAACTCATTTCTTTCCCCATTCCCTTATTATGCATTTACAGCATTCACTAGGCCACAGAAGAGAAGTTCGGTGGGTTGTGTAAGTCTATGAACAGGATGTGTATAATTGAACGAGAGGGGATGCTACTCAGGCGCCCATTGAGCCTCCTTTGATCCTCTAGAATGTGAGTTCAGTTTATTAGCAGGTCATCGTCTAGTTAATGAATGCATGATGGCTATCATTAACTACAACCACTGATATCACACATGGCTCATATCCAACCCTGCCATGCCTACAGGTGGAGCTCTCTGTATCTAGAGTCATAAATGAATAATAGAGAGGTTCCGCTATACCGTAAACGGCCCCGAGAACGGTTAAGCTTGTACGGAGCCGTAGGCGGAGGCGGGTGGGTACAAATATGAATCCGCTACGACGGGACTACGGCTACGCCGTAGCTGATTAAAGACATCAAGTGGCGATCATCTCTGCTAAACGGAGCCTATTTTTAAATTTGAAATTTCTATATCAAAACCGGCGATTTTTGTAAAACCACTTGGTCAATGTTGAGTTAACATATTTAACTCAATGTTGCAATCAATGTTTTTGTGGATTATCAATCTAATATTCCACATTTATTCAAATAGCTGCGCCGTTTTGGACTTACGGCTTACAGCGTGTCTAAGCCGGTTCCCGAGTTCGGCTCCGCGGCAGGCTACACGCAAAGTGATGACAATGCATCACTTTGCGTGACGTGGCACTATGCTTAACCGTAGCCGGAGCCGTACACGGGATAGCGGAACTTGCCTATTGACTTCAAGGCACATCGGCTTTCAATGGCCAGGTAGTGCCGTAGACATTATCTAAAAGCAGTCCCTTACCATTGTTGAAGAACAATGACAATGCAATACATTGGAAATGAATTGTATCAATGTAATATGTACATGTAATTCATAATGCATAGCACTGAATATTTTTAAAGTAGCAATACGCGTCAAAACAGACCAATATGGAGGGACTTTATCAAAAAGTTCTAGGCATGTAAAATGTTCATTGAAAAATATTTGTTTCTAGTATCTACAAAATCTACACACTCAAATGAAATATGCTTTAGAATCAGATAGCATCCCATGGGATTCACTTAGGAGGGTCACTCCCTTCCTCGGACCAACCTGCGAGTTAGGTTTTGCACTCATTTTGCACTCTTGCCAAAACAGCCTAACAACCAAAGAGTGCGCAGGTCACATACACATTAGAGGCAGAACTGAATGCAGTTTATAATCGATGGTTTCATCCCACTTTTATAGGCATTTGCACATTAAAAGACCATTGATGTTGGCATTGACCCAGATGAGAGGCTCAATGTCTGGCACATTCCTGACAATGTGATGAGCCGATGTAAGTACGTATGTATGTATGTATTTAGTATGTATATATATATATATATATATATATATATATATATATATATATATATATATATATATATATATATATATATATATATATATATATATATATATATGTGTGTGTATATGTATATATATATATATATATATATATATATATATATATATATATATATATATATATATATATATATATATATATATACATACATATATATATATATATATATATATATATATATATATATATATACATATATATATATATATATATATATACATATATATATATATATATATATATATACATATATATATATATATATATATATATATATATATATATATATATATACATACATATATATATATATATATATATATATATATATATATATATATATATATATATATATATATATATATATATATATATATATATATATATATATATATATATATATATATATATTCTAGTATGTACCCACACCATCTTAAGAAAACTTCATTGCATAATCGCAGTAAGAGGTTGGCAATGAGCACTGTATTTAACGCTGCAGGATTCCCGATTGACCACTCCCATCCACCAGCCAACCCGCGCATGTCTAATGAAGACAAGGAAGCATAACCCAGTAATGTCTACGTCAGAGTAGTGTCGATGGGCGCCGGGTGGAATTGACAATGGTGTTAATGCCCCATCACGGAATGGAAGAAACACCTATACTATAAGGAAATGGGCAAATCTGTCAGTTTGCTGGTCTGGCTGATCGATGACGCTTTTTTGTGGCTCTTTGCCGACGTACGACAACTAGCAATTGCAGTTGCTCTAGTTTGCCTCATCTAATTCGTGACGTACCCATAGAAGACACTTTGGTTTCTTAGAGTCGAGAACCCGTGACGTGAAGTCGAGAATCCATGACGTATCAGGTCTCATTTGACATGAGAAAATCACAGATTGCCACTTGAATTCGTTACTTATACAACTTACACTGTGCCATACACAACGCCGTTTCTGCAGTGCCATTTTGGATTTGTGATGTAGTAACATATGCATATGTATGTTTAAAATACCGAATAGTAGAATATACCTTTACATACTACATGTAGTAATACAACGTTACTGATGTTATTTTACAATTTCGATTTATTTGTATTATCTATGTTGTCCCGACCCTTCGTTATAAATGCCAAGCGCTGATCTTCAACTATCCCAAGGTTTTAACTACATTGTACCTTAGCCCATTAATACTCAATACTGGATCTATGATACTCATGACGATAACGTCTGTATTGAGAATGATTTTACAAAGTATGTCAAGGAGAGTTGTGGGTAATGTTCTGATCAACATTTCCCCTACAAATACTAACTGTGCTTTAGCCAGAAAGCTTCCATCAAAATTGTCAGGCTGTGTTTGGCCGCTGTGAGCATTAATCGGTTAAAACAAACAACGGGGGTCACACCAAATCATCAATGATCAGAGCGCTCATGAAATATTTTAAGAGTAGTGTAATAGCGAAAGTAGCCCCTCCGTCATTTCCCGTGTGCTCAAGGGACCATTACCAAGCACCGAACTAGCTCACAGTAAAAGCTGCGGTGCGAGTTGAAGTGTGACCATTTATGGGCTGTAGCAGAGTGGCGAACTGGACACACTCCAAATGCTGCTTATCAAGCTGACAAAGTGGCGGTCTTGCTGTCTCGCTCCCCGTACCCCAGGGAGTCTGCCATTCGTCCACATAGCGGGACCCAGTTGCTGCCACGGTTCCTGCTGTAATCTATACGGCAATAACTTTCCCCCATTGGCAGACTAAGCCACACAAGGCGATGCCCATCAGACCAGCTAATTTGCTATTCCTTTTCTCACCACATAATTAGCACCCTTATAAACCCTCTTCCAACACCAACCCAATATACAAGCTCGACTAGCACTGCAGGATAGCCAAGTGGTTATTGCCTGCCCTGATGACATAGTGGTAATGCACCAGTCAATTGAATCCCTGGGAGGGGGGGGCGGGACTTGGCCGGGAAACACGGTGCTTCTGCTAAATACTGCTTAAAATAGCTGCCCGGTGTACCGGGATTACTGTGATTTATTGTTGTCCGTCGTGGCGGTGCATGATAGGCGGGGATTTGAATAGTGACGTCATGTTTTGCTGCCACGATTCCAGTAGGCCTATCAGCCGGGCGCACCCGGCCTGTGCTACAGTACAGCCATTTAATTCCTGCACCAGTCGACCGGACGTCTGTCAGTGCCTGGTTGTAAAGTTCGTGTGGATAACATGTCCAAAACAAGCCAAGTACATCATTGACACACGCTGCTTGCGAAACAAAGCTTCGTTGTTCAGTTTTGAGGTCATCCATACACCCATGGTCAGGAAAATGGTAGGCAATAGAGCATGTGGTTGTGTATTATGCCTGGGCTGCCCGTGCATTTAGAGCAGGAATTAAATGCCGGCACTGTAGGTCCACTGTGTTGACCAACTACGGACCTTCACCCGGGGGACTTCCCGGCGCGGGAGAACGAGTACACAAAAGCAGAATTTTCACAGTCACATGGTGCTGCAGGTGTTTAATAATGGACGTCAGGTGTTTAATAAAAGTAATGTGAAGGGTGTCTTCTCCAAGTCTAAAGTTTTATTTTTATAACTGCTGAAGGTTTTGTTATTTGTGATGTAACTGCTAAGATTTTTGTGGTTTATTTTCACAAAATAAAAAAGTTGAAATCTTAGGAACTTGTGTATTCTTGTTGAGCATGCCCCAGGGGTGGGGTATACTGCCACAGAATTGGTTCCTGCCAGTGGGGATGAGTGCTATTTATTGTTTTTTTCCTGAGCAGTATCCCCGCATGTCCCGGCCCCCCCTCCCAGGGATTCAATTGACTGATGCATAAAAAGCTTTGCAATTGACTGCTGGCTGTCTCTCATTACTTCCCGGTGCGAATTTTGGCCGGAGTATGTGAGGAATTTGCCACTGAGTTGAGGATACGTGTTGGTTTCTGTTGGGTACCCCGTAACGAATTGCATGTAGTCTAAATATAGCAGAAAAGGTGAAGATAGGCGAAACTCTGATGTACATCCTTGCGTTTATGGCTTCAAGTACGACTATATGTACTTGCTAGCTCAGTGAGTTAAGTGACTTACCCAGGTAATCATTTTTCAACCATTGGTTGACAACAGGCAATAGAAAAGAGTGATACTAGTATTTGAAAATGAAAATGTGGAAACTAATTGATTTAACCAACGAGGACAACATCGATAAACGACATTCCAAATCCAAAGCGATCAATTAGTTACATACGCTTTGAAACAACCAATCCCACAACTGTTATTTATATGTAAATCTCCAGCTAAATCTAGTTCTGAAAAATCCCAAGCCTATCTGCTCCTTATTTTGCTTACTTCATAAAAACCTAAATAATTATGGAAACTTTGATAAAAATGCACCGATACTGTCCTAATCAAATCATTTGCGTTTTATATAAAAAGTGTATATTATACCAATAAAGTGTACAGCACTTAATTTAATTCAAGTCTCTGGTATGTTATCAATCGACAAGATATGTTGGTGAAGTCATTCAATAAGTAGGAATAGCTAGGGTGTTTAAAGTATCTACACGCTGTCAAAATAAAAATCAAGATACAAAAATCTATTTCAGCAAAGGATCTATAAGAAGATTAAGAACAACATATTTGCGTACATGTTAGTCTTACGTGACTTTTTTACACAGAGATTACCCGGTAAGCTATATAAAATAAAAAGGCACACTTTTTCACAGGTGGATGAATAGTTTATAGGGCTAAGTGGTCAACGTACTCAGACTAATGATTAACAATATTCTCTTGGGATTAACTTAGTGCTAGGATACTCTTAGTGTAGAACATACACACACACACACACAGATCGGCGTACATGTAGCTCATGTTTATTTCATACAAAAAATAGTGGTTGAGTGTTGTTGTTTTTTGCGAAACATTGATATTAATGACCACTTGTAACTGGATTTCGTTTTAATTAGCTCTTTCCGGAAGTTTGAATTATTCTTTAAAAAGTTAATAAATCGTAGTTGGCATAAAGGAATTGTTATAATTACATACAAGGGAGAACTTTATATACTAGTAGTGACAGGGTAGTATGGCATGAGACATCATGCGTTTCCATTTGTTATTCAACACATTGACCAACTAACTTTTTGCTTTTATTTTATATTTCATGTTGTAAAGCCTTAATAACGGCTGCATATTTACACAAATGATCATTGTCCAAATAGTTGTCTATCTAAGTTTTAAAAAGAATGAAATCAATTAAATTGATTTATTGAATGTACAAGCCTTTTAGACTGACCTGATGTGTTCTGGATTACAAACGTCTTGGCTTCATAGCCAATGAGACTGCTATAAGTTGGGGATTGATCTGTGGGAGTAGAGATAATGTGGATACAAGTGCATTATCTTCATAGCGCAGGCAACCAGTGCATGGCATCAGATCAGGACCTTTGTTTCATATTAACGGTCACTGTGCCCTGATCGCGGAGCCTCAATTCTCGCTATGATGAGACGAGATTTCAGCGCGATTATGTAATCCCTGCGATCTTGGAACACTGTAAATGGAAGTTCGCCACTTTCATCGAACTGGATGGTAATCTGATTTACGAAATATCTATTGATCAATATACTAAATTCATGAGGAATTTATCACAAGCTTTCAAAGAAAAAAATCTACCGTTTCTAACAAACCCATTATAGAATTTACGATAATCTATAAAACGTTCCAAATTGTGATATTGACTACGTGGCTTTTTGAGCTTATTAGTTATTCAAAAAGTATGCATTGTATTATTGTTTAGTGTTAGCCATTCTGTGTACTGTATAACATATCATTACGAAAAGGATATGTCTGGTTGACATTTCACCGGAGTGGTTAACACTGGAATTGATACATACGAGTAAAAAGCATCCTCAATTACATTACTATACATGTACGTGACGAATTATATGTAACGTTTTCTAACGTTGCGTGCACTCCGGGTGACATTGGGTAAAAAGTGAATCCTTTCCGATAAAAGTAAAACATAGGAACTTATTATTTTTTAATTTAGCAATTAAATATGTAGGTATTAAGCATATTACATAGTTAGTTGGGATGCTCAAGAGCTGGTGTGTGCTAACTTTGCCTTTTGCTTTCAGAGAAAATATTCAGCATTAATACATGTACAAGGAACGTATGGAAGTACGGCAATTCTATCTTAGACGTGTCCATTCATGACTGAAGTTCTCTAAGATATATAAAACGGTGAGATTCTATCAAACGTTGTTACCTGTTATACGTCACCCTCGACCTTTGTTATAATAATCATGGACGAAGATGTGCAATGTATTTTTCAGTCATTTTGTTGTGGAGGCCCTGTAGTTATGAGATTAAATGAAGAACGGAAATTTACATATTTCCCTGTACATGTGTGAAACACATGGAAGAAAGGCAATTGTTTCTTATAGTTCCTCTCGAATTGTTCCTTCTGAATTGATGTGTTGTGTGAAAATACTAGATCTAGTTAAATGAATGATACGTGGATTCACAAACCGTTTAAAGTAGTGGCATGAGTTGTATTATGATGTAAAAAGCATGTTTACGTCGGATCGATATCATCGGAAAAGTCAAGGCTTATTAGTCCCTTGCTTTAGTTTATGATATAGCCAATAGGTATCACCACTTTCCAAGCGGATTTGAGTGAGTCACAACACGCTGCTCGAAATAGGTATCGTGGATTTACTGGGGAGTGTGAAAGGCATATACTAAGCCACATGACAGCGGTCGAATTAAAACAATTATCTGCTCTTCATGTTGTATTCTGTAGCACAGCAGCTTTTCTAAAACCATGGTTGCCGGACAAGCTGCAGCGCTACTTATAGTGGAGGAAATGATTTTTATATATCCCTCTTTTTAGTGGTGAATTTTTTATTGTTTAATCTTCCTCTTAGGGCCTAGGCGGTGGGATAGAATAATAATTTTATCCACTTGCTTTCTGTATGTGATCGTGTATTTTTGTTCACGTAAGGACCATCGTAATCCGCCATATTGAACCAGACTGTGTATGAGTAGATAGTGAAAACTACCGCCAAACACCATGTCACTGGCAATTCTCTCATCTTTATAATCCATTGTATTGTATAACTTATCAGACTATTTGCTAAGCGTGCAGGAACTCACAACTGTAAAGAAGACCTTTTAGTAACAAATAAATTAATGAGAGAAATAGTTAATCTTCCTGAAATAGTACACATTCATGATATGGGCAGCGCTATCTTTGCATTGGAGATAATAAGAAGTACCGACTACAGTAAATGTTAAATGTTAAAAACTCTAAAACAATTTGAAAAGAACTCGGGCCAAAGAGTTGGATCTATATGAGATGCAAAACTGCCAATAAAAAGGTAAAGAGGAGCAAAGAAAGAAGTCAATCGTCAACATGTATGTATAGCGATATGATCAATGCATACTAACATCTTTTGGTATTTTCCTCGTGTATGGGTCAGTAATAACAAAGTTTTGCCTTTGTGCTAAACAAAATTTATTTGTGCTTTATGAAAGTACAGTGTGAAAATATAGATCGCGTGCTATGTATGTACATTTTATACAAGGCGTAAAGAGGGTGATCTAAGGTATGATCGCTAAACACTTCTTCATTCGCCCATATCACAGTCCTACGAGATCTCGCCCAAACGAGACTATCACAGACACGAGATCATAGCCTAGATCAAGGGAATTCGCAGGAATTGTATTGTCGGATTGTCAGAACTGGACGGAAATATGATTGACGGGAACATGAGGTAGTAATGATTTATGATTTTAATGTTATGCTTTTTAGAATCATACTTTTAATACCAATTTAAAATCTTGCCTGTCGAATTATGGTTTTAGTATACCTTTTTAGATTGATATTTCTAAGCAAAAGAGTTTTAGACCAATCCAAAATCTTACCTGTCGAATTGGAAGTTTAATTTTATCTAAGAAACGTTGTTATTAAAAAAGTATTTTAGGCTCAAGGCTGATTCGGTAGAAAACTATTGACCATGAATTCAATGTAATAGGCTCGAAAAATTTATGAAAAAATAAGTGAGATCTTTTGGCAATTTGTACAAGATGTGAATAATTTTGATGTTGAGGAAATGTTTTGTGTTATGGTTCATACAAAATTATTTTTTCTTTTCCAATATTTTTTTTATTTTCATTTATTGCTTTGACATGTACATGTATCTCTATTTTATCTCTACTTAAGCCACTCACACAATCGTTTATACGTGTGGACATTATGTAAGCCGACAGAGCACAATGCAGATAGTCAATACACACAATGTTATACTATTACCCGTTAATTTCAAACTTGTTTATAGATGGATGAGTTAAATACGAGGAACAACGATACAACGAAGCGACATCTGTTGAGATAACTGGAGAAACTCGATGGAATTCTCGTGGTCGTCTGATATAAATCAAAGAATCCAAAAAAACGTGAATGGAAAAATTGGGAGTCGGTTTGGATATAAGCCAAGATATAGGGATTATATAGGATAAAGTTATGGGTATATATAGGTTTGTTTCCTCCCTTTATGCGGCACCAGGGTGGCGCTGCAGTCGGTGGAAAACTCGGTCTAGACCAATGAGGGACCTAAGCAGACCACGTGACAGCGGCCACCGGTCACCTGGCAATGAGGGAGGGCGTGTTCGCTAGAACTACCTTAAGATAGACAGGTGCGAGTAATTTAGGTTGCGGATTCAGCAGTCGGTTCCCCCATCTCATCCTTCTTTTCTTTGATGGCCTCATCGATGTCTTCTATATCGACATCCTTCCTGTGCGCGCAGCCGAACATACCTTTGATCTTATTACAGATGAAGTCCACGATTTCGTACTCGTTACCCTGAAGGTCGGTATTCTCCATTACCTCGACATACGCATCGTTAATGATGGTCATGAACATGCCCATTAACCCTATATACACTACCATAATATAGGCGAAGAAGAACAGGGGGCCCAGCGTGGGCTGGGTCTCCCTGAAAGCATCGAAATCGAACACGCCAAGCGAGAAGGCGAAAAGCGACTCGATGGTGGTGACGAAGCTGAGGTAATCTTTAAGATGGCGCCCGAAGAGCAGGTAGCCGGCCATGCAGAATGAAAAGAAATAGATAAAGAAGGTAATCATGAAGAGCTTGAGGTCCTTGGTGCAGGCCTTGACCGTGTCGCCCAGCAGACCCATCCTCTTGTTGAACTTGAGCAGCTTGAGGAACTTGATGGTGGAGAGGAAGACGATGATGCCCACGATCCACGTGAAGATCTCGTCCCAGATGCCGATAGTCAGGAAGTTGACGTAGTCACCTGCAGGAAAACAATATAGACTTTTAAAATTCGTCACACTTTTCAGCAAAATGTACAGTGCCGACATTTAATTCCTGCACCAAATGCATAAGCAGCTGATGACAGACAACGCCAAGCAATGGTGTTTGTGTTTATATTGACCTGTTTAGACAACGTGTAGTGTGTCAGGTTTCAAGCAAAACATGAATTAAGTTAAAATGCAGCTCAGTATGGCACCCGTCACACATTCATTTTGTTTGTACAAATCTACCCTATTTTTTTAATGAATACATGCTGTATTTCATAATAATCTTTCTGATCAATAGAAGTAGGTGTCGTTTATAATTATTAGGGTTTTGGTTTATTGTCAGTTTGTTGGGCATATGAGGGCTTGATATTGATATTGCTGGTTGCTAATGGTGAAGAGCATGTAGTATGTGGGAAAAAATCTCAACAGATCCTAAAAGACTTGCAGTAGAAATGGCATGGTTGGAATGCTTACCTCAATTAGAAAAATGTAAACGAATCAAATAAGTTGTTTAAGAAATCGCTGTGAAATATTGTCTGGTGAGTTTTGGAAAAAAAAAGAAAATTGCATTCAGATGAACAAGCAGAAAAAAGTCTCAACCTGTCGAAAAGTATTCGTAAAAATGAAAATAGGGCAGAACATATGAAGCATAAAAATTAAGGATATCGCTTTCGAAAATGGCATTCTGGCTTATGTCTAGTCTATATATATACAGACACATATATATGAAGGAAGGGCAAAGTAATTAATATCACGCTGCAAATAAGTGAAATATTGCCTCACAGATTTTGAAAAATATGTGAAAAATTGAATAATGTAGAGTATTTGAATATAAAAAATTCGAGAATATGCTACTTACGTATTGAAACCTGTTAGTTTAAGACTCCTTCCTATGTGTTAACAACTTAAACTGCGTTAACCAGGTTTTCATAAGGACTTCAAAGTGACCCATCATTTTAGGATTGATTGAATTATGACAGCAATCATAAAATGACTCATCAAGACCAAGTTCGCAATTTTGCACATTTCCAAAACAAGAAAATTTAACTTCCTTAAATCAACGCACTTCACCATTTCCATTTGTCTCACTGATGTTTTGGCATACATTGACTAAACATTACCCCACATTTACATCCATTCCACGTAACATTACCTTGATGCCCAAGGTAGATCAGCCCGTCTCATATAATTGATGACAAATGGCTCATATAGAACTATTAGTGAGTGAATTTGAATATAACATTAGAATATTATTGAGTAAAGGAATTCCATATTATTACTACATGTGTATTCATAACATGCTGGTTTAACATACCCGAACCACTAGCATGCAGCGTTTTCATGGCCACAGATCCGAAACCTTGTTTCATGAAGTACATGGCCACAGCCGTCACAGAGAAGACTAATGTGGCGAATTCTATCAGGTTCCAGAAGTCTTGGAAGTATTTTAGTC
>OZ012685.1:37894189-37939634 GCA_963942565.1 Maea johnstoni | reverse complement strand
TCTTTCACATTTACAGATCCAATTCCATATATCTATCAGACATTCTCCTTCTAATAAAGTTGAATCTGAATATGTGAAATCAGGATCAGAAGGGGGGGGGGGGGGGGGGGTCAGGAGGAGGTTTAAAGCCTTAAACAAAATACCCCTTTATTGAAAATTTGAATTTAAACCCCCCTCCCTCAAAACATATGCATCAACACATATACACACACGCACATGCACACACACACACACAAACACACACATAGATACACCTAGGAGTAGGATCCACCATAGCTCTCAATGCTATGGTTCCTACCACAGTACCACCCATACAACTTTCAGGGATGGTGGAATATTATTCAACTGTAGGCTGGTGATGTGCCAAACTCACACTCAGTTTATGTTCAATGGCTTTCTTCCCCATATAGACAACATAATGGTCTCCCTTGAGCAGCCTCACAATTGCTGGCACTGAATTATTTACCCAACCCATTACCAGACCCAGACTGTTCCTAATAGGTAAACAAGTGGGAAACTGGTGGTCCACTGGGTAATAAAATACTGGAGCTGCCATTCAAGGGAATCCATTACTATGCTTCAAGTGGTGATGGGGCTGCAGTATCCATGGCAACCACCTTCCCTCGCCACACCCCTAATGGTCTGACACCCCAAGGTACCCCCTAAAAGCCCTAAAAAGGGGTCCAGAGCAGAGCAGTGTTGCGGGGCATTATTAATGGTTTTTGACATTTAACTTTCTTACTTGCCGCTGCAGAGTAAAGCGGGGTGTAATTGGCTGAAGTATTGTCCCCCTTGGGGTTGCGGGTATCAGGGCATTCGGGTGTCGCATGGACTTACTGGGTAGAGTGAAACCCGATACCCGTTTCTGTGCCGCATGGTGATTACCTGTGGTTATGTCAGCGTCACTTCGCAGGTGAGTCTTTAGCGGTGACCGACCTTCCAGCCACAAGTGCCTATTAGGGGTTTTACCGCTGATGGAAATGAGAAATAGTAGGCACGGCAACAGCACCGCATTCACTTTCAAGGGCCCTGCATCTTAGCGCCCAATGACACCCCTGTACATTAGGTTGTCATGGTTACCTACACAGTATCTGTCTGCAGAACTGTCTGCGAACATTACAAAGAAGCAGAAACTGAATACCTTGAAAATAGTCATCAGAAAACTTACCCGCATTTCCTCTAGGGGACAAAAAATTCTCATGAATATCTTACCCTTAACTTAATGAACATTCATCACTTGCACTGCATGACTTTTTTGGTAATATCTTTGGGATGAAAGCATGTTTTGGGAAAAGTGTTCCTCATAAGCCTAAACACTATTTTGCACGTTAATATTTAATTAGAAGTTATTTCTGAATTAAAATAGCATAAATACAACACATCTAGACTGGAATTCTGATCAAAATTGAGGAACTCCACTCACACCTAGTGATCAGCTTGGCAAGTGCTGTCGGGACCTAAGATACTTTTAAAGATAATTTTGAAAGGATGTATATGGGGGGTTCATGAAAGAAATTCAAAGAAGAATTGAGGATAAGGTTTTTGAGCAACATTGCTCCTTCAAAACTTTTAAAACATATCCATTCATAAAGATATAATCAGTCAGGATGTTTTTGGGTACTACTGGCATATAATGGTTCTGAGATGTTGAATTTCTCACCTTGACTATGCTAACTTGATAGCCCCATACGTGAGCAAGCAGAGGGTCTTTAACCAAAGCTACCTATGTAGGAGCAGCCCTGTATGCGGCGGTATGCGAAGAATGGGGCTCCTGAGAGAGCTCAGTTTTTATCTGTTTGTGGTGTTTTAGTGGATGGTGTTACACAATGCGGGGTATTGTTTGGGGTGGTAGGCGAGTCATGCCTCACCCCGGGCCAGCGGGACATGAGCCCATATCCCACTCCCAGGAGAGATACATCAACTGTCACAGCACACCTCTGCTTTAACCCAGTAATGCTCTCAGCAGTCAAAAGCACAATTTTGTTCATCATAAAAATCTTAGTCAGTATTCAACTTGGAAGTTGTGCTGCAAATAAATTATGAAGCTAATGCTTTATGCTGCATACACATGTAGGAAGGGAACTCTTTTCCTTTGTAGTCCATTGACAAATTTCCACCTTCTACCTCCTTTATGGCAAATCATAACAGCCAGCCTTTATAACTTTTACAGCGATTTCATTTGGCTAGAAATTAACCTATCGTGACTGGAGATCCCTTTGGCACGTCTCCCCTGGTCCCCAGAGACTTTGGAGTTCGGAAAGTAACTTTGGAACTATTTATGATTATCAAAATAGTTATAAGAAAGTTGTGAGTTAGATTCTAATGAACATTTCTCCTTCAAATGTTTTCAGAAAAATTATCTGGAGACAAAGATAATGGCAGGACAATCTGGACTTCTGGGCGCTAGAGGAATTATTGGGTTAAACAGCAACTCTAATTTGGCTGGTAAATGAAATTGGCTGTCCATTTTCCAGCACCAGCCCCGCAGACAATAGAATGCCCTTTCAAGCATATGACCAGTCAGGCTAGTTCTTTTCAGCCCTGCTGATGTCTAAATAAAGATGGCTTCGCTCAGACATCTGAATGCCCTACTGAACATAAAGGGTGCCCCGGAACAAGGTGTGTGCAATACTGGTACACTACTAGTATCCCACCAAAATGGTACCACTGGGGGGTGGCCCACCAGAACCTATTCACTTAATGTGCACCCCTGCACTCGATCTTCAGTGTACCCAATATAGTATATATTATACTCAGCAGAATATTTGAAAATCATAATTGGCAAAACATAGTTCATTAGAGGCAAGGAAGAACAAATTCATAATATTCATGAATTCATATAATATTTAACAATTAGTTGTTTCTAAGATTCTTATCAATATTCTCTTTTCTAAAAATGCTCTAGAAAAAAATTAAAAGATATAAATAAATCAGAACATTTCTTATGGGCACTTATTGGTCAATGGCAGATTGACCACGAGGGAGGGTAGAGGGGCTGAACTTTTGACACGGCCCTGGAATACACAAATCGTTTTACCCACCTTTCTCCTATTCCTCTTCTCTAGTATTAAACTAGCATTACAAGGGATTGAGAGAGATTTAAGGGATGGAGACAGTGTGTGCTTAAGGTTGACGCCCTCAAACTTGACCCAGTCATGCAGTTTAGTAAAAAACCTGAGTGTAATCCCAGTATTTAGCAGTCTGTCTGCCCATTGGAGGGCTTCACCGAAGAACAAGGAGCGACAAACCGTTTGGAGCTTTTTTCTGTCTAACCTTCAAACGCATGCCTTTAGAAACTGATATTGCTAAGATAAATTTCCATTGGTGATACTACAACACAAGTTTGTAATGAAGACTGACAAATGGAAACTATAGAGTTATAAATAAATGGTAAAAATGGTACCTTAATCTTCAATGTAACATTTCTTTGAAAATGCTATTGCTTAGATTTTTGCATTTGTGTGTTACCTTATTCAGGCAATGAGTTCATGATGAAAAGTTCAGCCTTGATCTAGGATGCCTTTGGAAATGAATACACTTTTAAATATACTTTTAAATAGAGAATGGCTTGACAAAATATCTGAGCAAGAGGTATTGGTCTAGTTGGGTGAAGTATTTATTCTTCAAATATTTGAAAAAAAATATCCCAAAAACAGTTAGCCCCTTTTACCACTATACAGACAAGGATAGGTTATGGATATATGTTTATTTTGTGTATCAGTACATATTTTAGGAAAGATTTCAATCATGTTTCATCCTTACAGAATGATGCTATGGCTGTGCACATGATAAAATTCAAGGTGTTGCCCATTTGTAACCAACACATAGGTAGACTCACATAAATAAAAGGTCTATGTTTACATGCATTGAATTAGAAATGAATAGAGTGGACATATCAACAAGGAACCCGTACTTGTGAATTTTCTAAGATTGTTCATGGTTGAGACTGACATATGTACAATTCAATCCAATATTCAGCCTGCATGCTTCAGGTAATAACTTCCTAAGGTGTGCACAATCATCAAAGAAACCTACGAGTCGAAATCAACTCTGACTTACGTTTATCTGTTCAATTGCTTTATAAAAAACTCAAGACAGACACTGCGATCATTTAAAAGTTGGCTACCGAGTGCCCTTTTGACAGACAAACTATTTCCGCCAGGCCCTCAATCTTGCAGAGCTGACAGGCGAATAGTTCGTCTCCTAAAAGCGATTTTACGAGGGTCAACAAGAGGGCCTGCATCACATGATATCTAAAGTCTGATGGAGACGTGCCAGTTTTTTTAACACAAACAGGACACGTCTAAACTTGCTCGTCTCTCCACAGGCTCAAGATGGTGGGCTTAATTACAGGTATTAATCAACTCAGGTGTGCAGCCACACACCTGTCTGGCTCGGGAGCTCACCTGTGTGCATCGCTACATCTAAGGGAAAATAACCAAACACCACTGAAAAAGCCTACCACACCAGTGCTGAGTATTGATGTTAATACTGCATATACTTTAGATATCAAAAGTAATGCAATCACACAGGTTTGACTTATCACCTGTATACAAAAACCACTTTCTCCCTATTATGAGGCGATAACTTTTTTCGAAAATTAGAAAGAGCTTCACACTTTCCATCATGTACCGCTATCACACCAGTTGTAAAAGACTATCTGATGGCTATATTTGAATGATTTGTTTTTAAAAGTTTGTTTTATATACTAAAATAGGCCAAGCTTATGTCTGGGCACTGCGTAGATATGTACAATCATGACCGAAGCTACATAAAAAATTCCTTTGAAGTGTCACCTTTCTGCATATCAGATTTTCCTCTAACCTGATACAGGTATTTCAAGTGGGGTACCCTTAGGAAAGGATTGGCATTTGTGACCCCTCTTTCAACCCCCACACATCATAAGCGGACATCCTTGAATATGATATGAAGGGGACACTTGATTTTGTATAAATGCCTAGCAATCAGGGCATATTGTATTTCTTGCACATGTTTGCTTTTCAAAAATACCTTTTTGACTTATTCTTCTGGTTCAGCGATCTGAGAAGTCGCTCAAAAAAGCATACCTGTAAAGATGCCACAAAAAGTATCCTTGAATACGATAAGACACAGTCACTTGAACCTCACAAGCATTTTTGAAGATAGAAATACCAAGGCTGCTCAATCAATCTTCTTTAAATACCAAGGTCCAGGACAAAGTAAAATAGTGATAAGAAAGATGACTTCATAAGAGTATTGAATAAAACTTGCATTATATTCTGACAAGTTTTACTTTAAACTTTGAAATTAAGTTGAAGTCAAAACTGCTTAAAGTCGCAATAGTTTCCAGCCAAGGATGTTTAAAACATCCTTATGAATGCAGTAACCCAACCCCTTCCATATGATAAGAAGGTAGAGTACTTAGTCTTTCAAAATTATTCAAAGGAAGGTAATTCAGAAGACAACTGACAGCTCTCTTTGCATAGTTTGCAAAGCTTAAATATCTCAAAGTTATTTCATAACTTTCACATAATCCCGGCATTACATTTCAAGGGGGAACTTTGCTCTGAGAACGATAGGTAAATTTATGGTGAATTACAAACAATAACTTCAGTTTGTCGAGGTTGTGACACTAATTTTGAGCTGAGCAACAAGTCAAGGCCTCAGACCCAGTGACGGACTAAAATCAGCTCTCAGACGTGTCAGATTCCTAAATCGCTACCTTTTATAGTCTAGACTTTGGTCTAACGGTCAGAACTGACAGAGCCTGGAGCGTAGAGTTCACGGCCCTTTCAAAGGACAACTACACGCTTGAAAATGTGTCCTCACGTTTTTCACGATAATCTAGCTCCCTGCTGTTCGGCCTTTGGCTCACTTTAGTCCGAAACATAAAGAAACTTTTCAGCGGGAGTTTAGCCCGTTTCTGATGTGAATGAACAGAGGTTTCTCCGCTCAAAAAGCTTCCCAGTCGGCGTTGGCGGTAATTTTTGGGTTTTCTCTGTCTCCCACTTAATAAAGGAGTTACTTTCCCTCTATCTATAATTTCCCCCTTCCCAATTTCCGAGATGGCCATCTAAGATAAGACACGACCTTGCCTTGGTTAAGGACTAGGGGCTCTCTTATTTCAAAGTCAGCCATTGAGATGCTTTTGACTGTGTGGAGTTTTATTACCCGATTATTTACCTGATTCATGCTACATGCCATCCGAGGAAAATTCAAATAAGTTCAAAATGTAAAATTTAATGAGATTTTTTTCACATTTTAAGAGTTAATTAATTCCCCTTCATTTTTTTCTGATAAAATAAACAAAACATTAAAATGAAAAAATAAATGTAATTTTTCCCTCAAATATTTTTCAAAATATGTTATTGTCAAAGAGATATTGCCTAAAATAGGCAGGCCTTTTTTGGCTGCTCAAGGCATGGTTGGGTTAAGAAGACAATGCCTGCAGCTATGCTCTAAGGAGTACACGACTGTCTGCATACCTAGGTTTGCAAAAAAAAGTATGTTTTTTTCCTTACGAACAATGGCTTCTGAATTCTGATTCCAAAAGCATAAAAGGACACATCATTTTTGTCATGCTTACTTCATCCTATAGATAAGATGATATAGCAACATTAATGCTATTCAGTGTTGAATATGGGCATGTTTCAGTGCTACCATAAACACATCGGTGCATGTAAAAACATTTTCTTTGTTGATGATGAGTACATTATTTCTGGGAATATAGGGCAATGTCCCCCTCTAAATCTTGTCAACATTATGAGCAGTCTGTATGATAACCTCTGGTTGGTGATTAACCCATTCATGCCCACAATGCCTTCTGGCCATGTTGTGTCAATCTGAAATCTGTTGTTGAGAACCAACGTACACATTTTCAGGATATCAAAAATCACCACACAAACATAATTGAATGCTGCAGGTAAATTATTGGCTAATTACAGCTCTCATTGAAATATTTCTTATCGTTTGTTAGATAGATGAAAAGTTGCTGCCAATAAGCAGTCTGACCCTTGCTGTTGCCGCTCAAGGCCTAAATGAATAAAAGATGGCGCTAGCGCTTCCAGGTCAAGGGTCGGAGAGGAAGTGTCATGCCCTTATACATCACTTTCCACCACAAAAATGCCACTGTATCCTGGCACAGCAATCTCGCCGCCGACCCTAGACGCCATATACGGGCACGCCGAGGTCAGAGGTCAACTCATCTATTGTCTATGTTATTACCATGAAATTGACATGCACACCACCTTCTGTCCTCGTCATCCATCAGATCGAGGATCGGCTAAGTAATGACAGGCACAAACACAGACCAATGCAAAAGACTACTTGTTTGTAAAGAACTGTTCTGAACTTCCTGCTCAAGGTGAAAAATGGACTATTACTGTTGGGAAAGACTAACAACCACTTTTTCTATATTTCTATATTTTGTTACCTTTCCGACAAAAAAATTTGAAAAAAAAAAAAAAAGATTTGAAATGAAAATGATTACCAACATCTAATCCATAGCTCTCCTTCAAATATTTTATACATGTATGCTTCATTTCAAAAGTAAATATGTTAACTAGTATTATCAAAGGCTTATCTCAGAAGCCTTTGGTATTATACATCCAAAATAGGCATACCAGAGGAAACAAAGTTAGCTAACTTTGTTCTCTCCATGGAATCTCTATCATAGGATCTTTTTACATGTTTAGTAGGGAGCAGAAAATCTAAGAATAATATTTGCTAATCCATGGGAGTAAAGCTAACGCTTTGGTGGCGCAGAAAAACATGGACCACTGGCGCTAACTCGGCAAATGGACTTTCTTTGTTTTGATAATAAACTCATTGCCTTGGCCAAACAAATGTTCTTAACGCCATGCAGGTCTCAGGCGTGATGAACAAAACATTACGATGCAGGGCCCGAGAAATATGAAACTTACAAATTTCAGATGGTAAGAAGAGATCTTGGAAATGATCTCTCTTATACATGCCTCTCTCTCTGAAAATATCTGAAGGAGAAATATTTGTGCATAATCAATAATTTGAAGATGAAATTGGGCTCCCTAAAAAAAACTTTATTTCGAGTCCTGGATTTGTAAACGATAGTCTTCTACTTTTGACTCATCCAATGAGTACCCTTTCTTAGTATGTTGGGGAGTACAATCACCAAGACTGTTTCAGTGATACTAGTTGGGCAGTCGGGTGACAGTGGTAGATCCTATTTCACAAGCAAGAGACAAGCAGCTTGTAGGTTTTTAGGCCCTGGAAGCTCGGCTAACAACGGTACTGGGGACTGACTGCCAATAATTCTGTCAACAAGACTGGATGTGGTGGGCGCCGAGCTTGGCCTCTGAAACCCTAGACTGACAACACAGGGCACCTGCCTAACACAAAACACCCCTTTTTCCTGGAACACCCTCAACCATGGATTGAAATAGTGCCAGATACCCTCAACTGAGGGTCTGAACCAGAGCCAACCCACCTTTTGGAGATATACCCTCATAAGAGGGGTAAAACTGAGCAAAATACTTTCGATCAAGGGTTCAAAGTGAGTTGAAAACCCCTAAGAGATACCCTTAAAATACCCTGAACCAACAAATTACCCTTAACTAGTTTCAAATCATGCAAAGTACTCTTGACTAGATACCAAAATAATCTCAATAACTGAAATCAATGGAGTGTATTAAGTTGCAATACGTATCTTTTCTTTTTGTGAACTGATCTATAATCTATTCAATATGAACTGTCTTAATAATCACAATATAGTCATCTCTTCTGAGGGAACCCCTAGGCACTTAAGGGTTAAGAAGCCAAATAGCAGCACTGCATAGTCAATGGTGCGGTATGAAGAGTAATGGGGTATCAAAAGGGGGGCAATCCTCATAAGACAATATTGGATACATTCCAAAAGGGCCGTTATCTTGTTCAGTTTGTTTGCATGTGTTGAAGTCAAGCAGAAGAGCAGGGATGTGGTAAGCAAACACAAAAACAGGCATCCCTTGTACGATTGCCAAAATGATGGTCATTGTTCCCATCTTGTGGTCCTTGTGGATTTCACTGTAGACTATGTAGACTATGCCATCTATTTCATATGAATCCAGCATGATAATTGCATGGTCTCATGCCACATTTACCCCCAATGCGGTGAATTTACATTCTATGCGATTAAGTAGTGGAAAAAAACATGCTAAGCGTAATTTCCTTGCCGCTGTTTGATGCGTCATTTACCATACCAGCACGGCCATAATGAGCCTGTCTCCGCGACATAATACACCAAACCTGCATTTTTGAACCAATGAACAGGATATGGCACAGAGGAATTGCGGTAATTTTTCGGTAATTTTTCGGTAGCACATAGTCAACTGCAATAGGATTTCCCTCAATTAACCCTGTGTCAAATAGTCATTAGGGCCACTTATTTTAACCAATCAAACGCTCAGCACCCACTCTGCATTGCTGTACACTTCATTACCAAAATTTAATCCAGCATTGCTATTGACAGCCAGGTAGATCTATGCAATCGTAATTTTCGACTGGGCTTCTAAATATTGAAGTGGAATTATAACCCTTAGAAGACCCTTTAAGGTCTTCACATGGGCAGTTACAGGTTTTGAGGGTGAGAGGTTCATTTTAAAATAGGGGTTCGTTTTAAGCCAAATACCACTAAAACCAGGTGTCCAGCTTACCTGAATTTAGGAAGAACATCTGGGCTGACAGTAGAGGGAAGAAATGAATTATCCTTCACCAATTTCTTCCCTCCATCTGTGGTTAACAAATTAATGACCAGCAGTGTAGTGCCAAGTAACTTATGACCTTAACAATGGTAAAGTTTGAAAAATAAATATTCATGTTTTCCTAGGATCATCACAAAACTTACATAAAGACAGACATTCAGATATTCATCTTTTATGGTAATATTTAAACCTTTTTCCTGGAGGGAATTGTTGATATTGGGTATGAGAGGGTTAGAGGTTTCCCTGAAGGCATGTGAGTCATTTAACCACATGTATGTGATTGGGGCAGCGCCTGCATCTTACCCTATTCTTCCATGATGGGCATCAACATCTCTGAGGCTTGGGACCACAGTGCAGCATCTCCCTGGCCAGATGGGCCGACCGCTGGCCCATACATGAATACATGAGATCATCTCTGTGGTTGAGTCTGATTTAACCCCACTCTTACCTAGACAGCTAGAACAGATGCCCTAGCACAAAGGCAACCTGTTATCACAACGTCAGATTTAGTGGCGAAGACTTGAGATATAGGAAACTTTTTTTTCCAAGAATTCTTCATACATTGAATACTTTATACACCACAGACATTGGTTTGAAAGGCATACATGGCAGTTATATGTTAAACTCGTTCAATGTGGCCATTTTGTGATTCAGACATTTAAAACCTAAGTAGCCACTCCTTAATTGTCATCTAAATTCCCCTTCTTCTCTGGACAGTGGAGGGTGTGTACAAGATTAGGGGGAACAAGGATGTGGGGGAGGGGTTCATTTTCATACAAAGAAAGGGGCACTTAGATACATTTTATACATGTGAAGTAAAACCCCTTTTATCTACCCTTCCATATTTGGGATAATATCATATTTTTCTTTTTCTTAATCAAATCTTTGAAGAAATTAAATGATCATTTCCATATTTGACAACTTCTTTTGCTTAACCTAATTTACCAAAACGTAAATTGAAGTTTCGTTTGATAATGTGTAACAAATATAGGTCAGACAGCGCCCCCATGCAGGGCGTAAGTAGGTACAAACTCTGCAGTCCCCAGTTGACAAAATACCTCCAGGGCACTCCACAAGTAACCGAAAAATCCCATTTTCTGCATAAACAAATTGAATCCCTTCCACTTGGACTTTCACTGATCCGCAGGTCAACTTGGGCGCATTACGCTGTGCAAGCCGTGTGTTTACACACATAGGAGTGGAGAGCTTTCTGAGGGATTGAGACAGCACAGGCAGAGACTGCTGAAATATTGCTAACCCTACACCTGCTGCACAATGACACCTGTTAGACTACCTGCTATAGTATACACCTGTTACAGAGAGAGAGAGAGAGAGAGAGAGAGAGAGAGAGAGAGAGAGAGAGAGAGAGAGAGAGAGAGAGAGAGAGAGAGAGAGAGAGAGAGAGAGAGAGAGAGAGAGAGAGAGAGAGAGAGAGAGAGAGAGAGAGAGAGAGAGAGAGAGAGAGAGAGAGAGAGAGAGAGAGAGAGAGAGAGAGAGAGAGACAGAGAGAGAGAGAGACAGAGAGAGAGAATGAAAAGGAAAATGTGAGATAGTGAGGAAGAAAGAGGGAGAAGAGAGTTTTCAAGGTGAATCTACCTGGCTACGCCCTACATACCACTGCAGCAGATAAAAATACTGTGGTCATGCTATATATAAACATGCAAAAGAAGGCATATCTCATATCAAATCAATGATAAATCATGGCCCTAATAATAGAGATAATGATCAGCAATTGGTGGTGCAAATAAAACCGGAACTTCATTCTGCTGTTTCAATATCCATATGTTGACACTAGACCTCATTGGCTGTTTTCATATTGAGCTCTTTCCTGTGTCGGATCGCTGTCAATAATCCTCACCAAGGGGGTCTGACCTCTCAATGGAATGGAAGCTGTGTAGGTCAACTACTCACTTCCCGATCCATCTCTCTCAATCAATAACGATAGAACGCATGATGATTTTCTGTTTAACACCCAGGAGGCAGCCGTATCTCTATTTCTGTAGTCTGCCAATTAGCAGGCAGGTGAGACAGGTTCATTGCTTCGGAGAGTGAGCAAAATCGTTTCCCAATGGAAAACATTGTTTAACAATCCCTCTTCAATGTTTAAAATATCTTTAAATTATTACTCTTTGATAAGTTATTTTTCAAGTTCTCAAACAATTTGAAAACAGGTAAAATTAACGAAAAATAATGACATGTGCATACTGCATAGCATACTTTCATTATTTCTGTTTCAGATCATATTTGCTAGGTAAGGCCTGGAGGTCCAGGAGCACCACAACATACTATGTGTGTGTTCTTTGACGGCGGATACAGTAAACCTTAACAACCCCAGTTCCTCCAAAACCTGCAAGGATTTTATGACCCATCTCCCCCTGCTTCTCCTAAAAAATAATCACTACTTTCTCCGATATCTACGTCATTATCTTCAGCAAATTGAAAACAGACTGCTAGTCGACTTTTCATGTGTCGGCAGTCCTCGTGTGGCTGTCTGGCTTCTGATTGGACACACCGCTGACAGGCAATAGGTCCTATCTTCTACAAGCCCCACTGGACGTATCTATTCCCACCCATTTTCCGGCAGACATCTCACAGACATCTCGAAAATCTTCATGCTTTTGCCGTGGTGAAATGAGATGTAGGGATTACGAATTACCAAAGGATGATGAACTAATTTATCTGCTTTGAAATTGCTAACCGTTGTTTAGCACAATGCAGGACTGTTTATGTTTGTCAATGTAGGGAAGTCCAGATACAAAAAAGGGGATGATGATGATGATGATGATGATGATGATGATGATGATGGCAATGACAATGATGGTGACAACAATGATTATGATGACAACTATGATGATGATAATGGTTATATGATAAACAACAATAATGATATTGATTTTTCAAAATCATGATACCAGTTATGATAATGACACTGGTGATGAAACCAATGATGAAGGTGATGAAAATAGTATGGAAATTTGATAATAAAGAAAATGGCTTACCTTCCATGCTGTCATAAGTAAGTCTTGTATATATCCTTTGTAAATCATAGTCTATTTCTAATTTTCCTAATGTTGTTTTACTACTGTCCGCATCAGCTTCCACATATAAAATAATATCTCCATGTTGCGTAGAGTCTAGGCAGATTTCTCTTGCCATTAAATTAGAAGAATGATTAATTGTTGCTAAAGGTTTTAAATTATTATTTACTTCTAGTGAGATTTTGGCTGCTGTTGAAAAACCTGAGGCTTTAAAGCAAGCCCGGTAGTCCGTTCCCGGTAATTTCATTGTAATTCTCACTGCTCCGTACGGATGCCTCCAACTAATGTGTCCCTCGGCACAGCCGACTAACAAACTACGCACTCCTTTGGTTTCTTTGGTACTGTCCCTGAAAATAGAAAAGGAAAAATACAAATTACTTTTTGGTTCCGCAACTTAGTTGCTATCTACATGTATTCTACATCAAATAGGTTCATGCTCACATGCTCAAGAGTTCCCTCTTGGTTAAGTAAAAAAATGTATTGTACAATTCCTACTTAAACAATTTAGTTATTTTTCTGAACTATGTTATCTCAGACTTAGTATGTTTTTTCATAATCAAAGATGGTAATCTCCAAAGAAAATACTTCCTTGTATGTGATCTATTCACACTCGAGACTATCTGGCTTGTATAATGAGAAAAAACCATAAATATCATGAAATATTTTAATGTTCTCATAAGTAATGCCTCTGTTTCCCTTCAAAAAGAATCTTCCTTCAAATATTTGTGATGCCTTGTTTCTATTTTGGAGAAGTTTCCGCAGTTGTCAGACCACATGGATGCTCGGGTACATTGAAAGGCCATGTCCCCCTACATGCCTGGCAAATTGTAGGCCGCCATTGAAAGCAACGACCCATTGTTGAACCCGCCATATTTTACACAGCCGCATTTTCCTTGATGACGCAGCCGAGCGGCACAGGTAGAGCAATCGTTTAACCCATTCATACCAGACGATCTCATTCACAAGTGTTGCCTGCACCTAAGACACTTTTGATAATAACTTTGGAATTGATCAAAAATCTCTCAAATATTTGAAGGAGAATTGTGAGTTGGATTATGATTTGCATTTCTCCTTGAAATATCTTACTAAAATGGTGCCGGATAGAAATATATTTCCAAAATAGTCAGGTGAGTTTTGGGCGCCACTGTTAGGGATGAAGAGGTTAAGCGTCTATGGCTTTCCTTTGGTTGTCTGCTATTCACAGTGTATTTAAAGCAAGGAAGCCTTGAGCAGAATTTGCCCACCAATTCCTTTACAAAGACCCACTAAATCTCTACATTAACCTCACACAATAACGCAACCCAAACAGGCATAATTTATATTGCTTGCCCATACAGCACATACTTACAAACCAAAATAATCCTAACTTAAACATAAAAGCTTGTTTTTTTGTGGAAAGGATAAAATGAGAAAGTGCCGCGGTTTGAATCACCTGTAGCTTTAAGTATGATCTATGGGAGTAATTATGATCTTCTTAAAGGCTGTGTTATCATCTAAGGGGGGCACTTACCTGCAGGAGTGGTCTAAGTGGCAGGTACCTGCATAATTGATTGGATCTTGAAGTTGAATTAGGCTTACAATGCGTTTCTTGTAGTATTATCATTACATGCAATATATGATTTAAAGCTTCTTAACTTCATAGAATTCCCTACAAAGACCATTCTAAGACCATTCTAGGATTGCTGAATAGGTAAAGGGATTTCTATTAAATAACTACCCACATCCTGTTATCATAACATTAAAACCTATCTGCTCTTTCAGTATCGAAGACTTAAGCTTTAAGTAACCCCCCTAGGCTGTAGTAAAAGTATAAAACACAGACAGCTGCCAGGTACTATAATATACATCATTTTCTAGAAGTTATGTGAGTATTCTTAACAGAGTGACAGAAAACCTTTGAAATCATTCAATTTCGGATTAATTCCACAATTATTTTTAATGATATATTATCATAGGTACAGACGATGTTTGTCAAAAACTTCAACATCAGGGATTGCAGTTATAAAACAGGAATTCCATGCAGAATCCATGTTGACTATGCTACAGCAGCTTTTCCGTCTTTTCCGCCGAAATCTGCCTGCTTCAGCTGGACTCTTCTGCTTGCCTGGCTGCGGCAGCGCAAACACGACGGTAATCAACTGCCACAAGCAATTTCACCGCTGCTTTCAATTAAGCTGGCCAGATCTAGTTACTGGGGACCTGCATTGTTCTAAGAACGAGACCATCTTGGCACGGAACCCTCAACCCTGACCCAAACCCCTGCACCCAAAAACAGCGGGACAGTAGACAGGGTTCAATCAATGACTTTTTTGGCTATTAGCCCAACCAAACTTGCTCAGAAATTTTTCTGAAAATCAGAATGCACTGAGCCTTCTTTCAAGGAGGCTGTTTGCACTAAATAAAGCTAGGTTAGGATGCATTAAGTATAATTGTAGAAATTTGATTTGATTTTTTTTTGCATATTTGGGTTGTTTATTTCAGAAGCTGCTATTGCACCCTAATACCACAAACTGAAAAATGTCCACCCCATAAAGGTGAACACTGACCTAAGACTACCCTACCTACCAGGGCATAAGGGCATCAGCAACACTCAGATTAGCACCCCTTTAAGGCTAACAAAGGGCTGTTGCGTGTAGTGATTGACTGGTATGAAGGCGGTAGCGTCAGGTTACCCCACCAGGTTTAGTTGTACCCCTAGTTCCGTGCCACGCTGTGGTCCCACAGCTAAGGGCTAATATTATGAAACTTGAGGTACAACATTTGAGTGACTTGAGTTAAGATGGGGTAACATGCTCTTGAATGCTAGGCGATATACCTACGAGTCAGTCGTGTCGGACAGGCTCTTTTGTGGTGGGGGTACATTGTGTTTGTGGCCAGCCAGCATGGCCGGGTCAGACATGGTCGGATTTGGAGCATGAAGGGAAGCCAGACAGTTATAGGGGCTCTCTGTTAGCAAGGCCTGGCTCTGTCACCACCATAGAGTAGTGGTACAATACACGCATTAACCTATTAACATCACCACTCAACATGAAAATGTGGTCTCCACAGACTTGGTCTCTCATCATAGGTATGCTTCCACTTACAATTTGTCAAGGGTTGTATAAAGACCTGTCTTAATATTAGTGGACAAGTATCCCCAAAGCAGGTTTTGTTGTACATACAAGTTTATACTTTATAGTGCACATGAGCCAAGACCACAATTACTTATTTTGCATGGCTGTGCTACTACAGAATACTGTACACTGCCTTAATAGTCCGTGCTAAAATAGTACGGATCTTTTAAAATAAAAAGAAATCCGTTTTTTAATAGTCCGGATTCGACCCCCACCTGCCGCGCCATCTATCTATCATAACACAAACTAATTTTGGCAAGTGAACCGTGATAATAGAGCCGATGATAGATGGATCAAATTCAGACAACTTCTAGTAGTGGGGGGCCCCAGCTAACATTTTTCTTTGACAGGGAAATGGAAGGCAAATAATTGCAGTTAAAATGTTCACTGCCACCCCCAGATGATGCCTGCCAGGTGAGAGCTTAGGCCCAAGCAGGGGGAAAATGAGCAAAACTCACCTGGTTGCAATTAGCAACCAGGTAAGACAAAGGAGTGAATGTTACAAAAGTTTTGTGAAGGCTTCATGCTCACGAAGCACTCAAACAAAGGAATGGGGGAAGGATGTGTTAAAATGGCAAAAATGATCTGAATTTTTTCATTTTGTTATATTAGCAATGTTATAGGGTTAAAAGAGGCGTTAGTAAGGAGTTAATTTTGCGTATATGACGCATGTAAAGGTGATTTAATGTGGCGCCACCTATTGACTGACAGGGAAACTAGCGGACAAATGGACGAACGTAACCCCTCTTCATTACGTTTTTGTCCGTTTTTAAACATTCCGGATACTTCCAAACGGAAAAATCCGGAATGTTTTTACACTCGGACTATTAAGGCAGTGTACAGTATGTGTAATATACTTCAGACTACTCTTAAGGAATGCATAATTGACTCCCAAGATATGTGCTCCTGAAAGGAAGTGAATAATATTCAGACCATTCCTAAGGAATGCGTAATTGACTTCAAATGTACTTGCTTCCAAAAAGGAGGTCATCTCTACGTTGCCTTAGTGCGCATCCCACCATGTGATAAATTGTCCCCAGCAACCCCCTAACTAACCCCCTTTATTTATTTGTGGAACAATGTTCTAAGCCCCCTCCTTCTGTTAGTGGGTGCACTCAAGCAGGGGGAAAACAGGCCAACCAAAAGGGGGACATAATTGAGGGGTTACCCTTGTACTAGTGGCATGTGGCTCCTAGCCAAAGCAACAACCCGTTAGAGTCAAGGTGGTAGTAATGCATTCATTGAGTTCCTCTTATAATTGTTGTCTGGTTGTATGATGCATTTCAAAATAACTTGTGATTGACACAATCATTCAGAAAATATTTGAAGGAGAAGTGTAGGTTGAGTTATGATGAACATTGCTCCTTCAAATATTTTCAAAAATATGCTTTTGTAGGAGATATCCATGAAAATGTCAGAAAGCTCCAACAGGCAAGAATTTGTTATAAAAGGGATTTTAAGGCTTGAAATCAGTAAAAGAAGTAAAACAAACTTAATTTAACTATAACATGAATTTTATGATAATTTTAAGGTATTTGACTAGTCTTTCACCAAGGTGTTCTATTCTGGGCATGGTTGGTTTGACCATCTGGCCCTAACAGTGGAGGACAGGCCCAACTCTCGGGCGCCCCCTCCAGCATGCCCGGAGCTATGTGTGCCCCTGATGAGCGTGCCTTGCATCACATGGGATCATGTTGGCTTGATTACCCACACCCTGACCTCTACCCTGCCTACCCCTCTACCCTACCTACCCCCGTTATCTGCAGAGGAAAGTGGATTTTGCAAAGAAGAAAAAATAATAAATCCTTTAATTTTAATAGTAAAATATAAGAAGAAAGAACTAAAAGAATTGATTTGTAACAATCCTTAAGATTTTAAAAGTTAAGATGTCGCTGATCTCTTTTGAGGTGTAGAACGGACCAACACACCCCGCAAAAAATTAAATACCTGCCCCTACTTTCCATGTCTGTGACCAGACCAAAGTTTAACTTTATAATTATTCTGCAGGTCCCTCTAGGACCTAGTTACACAGTACTCCACACTGCACATCAGAGCATCCGCTCATTTCATAAGTGATTAGGTAAATCTCTGCAGAGCAGGCGAGCAAGCTGACTGACCGGGAGTAGTGGACAGGCCAAACTCGTCTTACGACAGGTGCCTGGACAGACGCACGCAAGGACACCAGCGGAAATTCCTACTGCAGCCAGCCGACAAAATAATTACGATCTCATTTCCCAAGGAGGCCGCTACTCTTGTGTAGTTGACCAGATGACGGCTTCTCTCTCTCCCTCTACTCTACCCCCTGTGAAATGTACAGTATCATCAGCATTCCTTTGCCCACTGCAGGGTCCTTCTCCAGGATGTTCTCCTATTGGTAATCAGGATATATCAATTTATCTTATCTTGTGGCCAGTTAATCATAAAGATAAACTACTGATAAAGGCTGTTCTATAACATGAGAAGATGTCAATTTTTGCAGGGAGAACTGGAGAAGGGGCAGACTTTTTTTTTTCTTCAACAAAAAAATAATTCAAGAAAAAAAATGTTTAAGCACTTAATACATTTTGCCTATATCTTCCACAAACAGACACAAATTACATGGAGAAAATCTCTGATGAGCATTACTTCTTCATATATTTACAAAATATACTTTGGTCAGGTACATGAAGTTTTAGGCGCTACGGAAATTAAAGGCTTAAGAGCAATCTGAGGCAGGAAATGCAAGAGAGGAAACATACAGTGAAACACTTCACCCCTCTTGACAAACACAAGAGCCTTAGCAATAAAATACCACACTCCTCAAAAGTAGTAGATTTTATTACAATCAATATAACCCTGAGTCAGGTTCAGCCTGAGATTTTCCTGGTAATACATAATAGGAGCTTGCCCCATCCCTTCACAAGTACTTGCTGGTTGAGAGTGGCAAGATAATCTTATCTGTGATGTTGGCCTCAACCTCCCATAAAGAGTCTGGTATTTTTACTAGATCCCTTTACTGGTACATGGGTACTGCTGAACAGTAACACTCTAACTGTGGGTACTAGGTAGTCTATGTAGGCTAATACCTATAATTGCTAATGGCTGGATCCTCCCCCCCCCCTATACAAAGGGAGGGGCACAGCAGTGGGGGGGGGGGGGGGGGCAATAAACATGCACACTTCATGGCCATAATGTTGAATCTGTAATTTTACTAAAATATATCCTGCCGCTACCACACCCCACTCCAAAAATGGTATCTGGGTAACACCTTTTCAAATGCTTTGATAAAGATAATAAAGACAGGAAATCACCAATTATGCCATATAATTATGAGTTATGGGCCCTATAATTTACTGGATTCTTGCAGCACTGAGATAAAAACTCATAAGCAAATAGCAATTTATTTTTTATCTCCCAGTCTAGGAGAGTGTCAAAGGAGAAGACATATGGAGATAGATAAGTGAGATAGCGGCCCACACCTTTCATCCCCTACCAATGCCGGGTGGCTTCGCAATATTTTAAATTGCAATTTATCCTGGGCTGCTGCTGCAGAAAGGTGGATGATAAGATAGTGGAGGGCTGCTGTTTGCAAGTGCTACCTGAACTGTTCAGTGCTGAGAGACATCAGGGGCAACGAGCAGCCTCTTATCAGTCTAGGGGCCACTTGGGCACCGCTTTCCTGGCAGTTTTTTTAGCAGAGAATTCCTAGGAGCTACTACTCGGAAAAGCTATAAAAAATAGAGCTGGCCACAGCATCCTGGAGTAGATGGTTCTGTTGTAGGAGTGCAGGGGGATAATTTGATTTCTTAATATCCCTGGAAAAATCTGTTTTAGACTGGTGAAGTACAAGATTTTAAAGCTGGTAATTCATCTCCATTTTCAGACAGAATCCTAGAGAAGTGTCGATTCATTTTTTTTTACTGAAAAGTTTTGTTTGACTGAAAAATATTAAAATGTTTGTGTCATGTCTACTGACACCTAAGAGGCTTCCCTATATACAAAATTCAATATCTCAAATTTCTGGAACAATTTTTACTATGCCACCAGAAGCAGCATTAATTACCAACTCTTAATTAATCCTTATCAAATTATCTCCCAGTGAGTACTAGCCACAGCTTAAGGCACCACTAATAAGGCGTGCAAATCCTCTAATAAACAGCATGGCTTTTCTGCATAAAAACAAAGATAATCTTCCTTCCGAGGCTCATCGCTTTCATTAATCATTAATCGGGTAACAGCTTATTTTAGTTTCAAGCGTGAAATCCAATAAATATGGGTTATAAAATCAGCAGCTGCTGCAGAAGCAATAGTATATTGAACATATCCAATTTTACCATGTAGTTTTAAATCAACTCTGGGGATGCCCCACAGGGGGCAGCACTGAGACACATTAGTTCCGATTGGCTGTTATCAGGTGATCAGTCTCCACTTAAAGGACAAATGGGTATCTTTTTGTTCCACTCCTTTAAGAATCACCCCAGGGTCACCATGAAATAACCTTTGAACTTGAACATATGCAAATGAAGCCAAGACAAGAGGTTGTTGATGACTTTTTTATCTGGTCTGTTTTGAATGCTCTCCAAGGGGAGTAGGTAATATTATCTTTTTAAACCTTTGAACTTACAGATATCAATATATTCCATCTTCACCTTTGGAGAAAATAGGATCAGTTATATATTTGCATTTGAAGGGATGGGGATCTTTCATTCACTAAATGAAATTGCAAATTCAAATGGCTAATTTATAATTCAAGTAAAATACTACTCATCCAAGGGAATACACAAATTTATTCACCTGCCCTTAATGAGAGAGAGAAGACCACAGACTCTTTTTTGTTTCATCATCTAAGGACCCTGTTCAATATGATAATACATTCCTCTTTCAAAACTTGAAAGAATGATAAAAGTTTTTCTTTTTACCTTAATATTTCTTTTGAAAGATGGAGACGTTTATAACAGGCAGAATCTCACAAGTCAATTGCAACAAAGTAACACTGGATGTTACTATAAAGTGCAACAATGTACCACCTCAATATGATCATTACTTTTTGGCCTTATTTTTCTGTCAAGTGCTTTGTATCATCTGATGTAACAGAATTTGTTTTTAATGCAACAATTTATCACTTGAAATTGAAATGAACGGATTTGATTTAAGCTGTAGGAAAAGTACCAGTTGGGAAGAGCAGCATGCCTCAATAAAAGCGCATTCTGGAGCCTAACTTGTATGGAGCTAGATGCTGTGACTTACTGCTGGGCTTCTGTTCCGCCTAGTACCCCTATGTAATTCCAATCAACCACGCCAGCAAGTTAGCTGGTTCAAGTGGCAGAGCCAGTAAAGCACTTAAAAAACAAATAACAGTATGCCACCATTTGGGCAAGCACACCAGTATGGTTACAAGAAAACTTTTGGTTGTACTTAAGAAGTCTTAAGTCACTAGCAAGGCAAGCTAGTGGTTTCAGCAGTCTTTTTATTAGGCATGTAGGAAAAAAATGGCTTCCAAAGTTCCCATCAGAGAAGGGTTCTAGTGATGCATCAGCGTGATCCTTTGAAACCCTGTTTTAAGCCAACACACCGAAAAGGTTTCTTCGAGAAGAAAGGTTATGAAAAGGTTTAATGTTTGCGCAGTTCAGATTTGTTGTCACAGGCTTGCCAGAGTACCCTCAGTAGAGTGTTGGTCTGGGTTTCCGAGTGACAGGTTGTTTTAGCCCCACTCGTAGGCAAAGCCATACATGACCGATAGACTGACCAGGGATGACCAGCCATTGGGGTTGGGAGGAGGTCAACCATAGATGGAAAATACAATGCATTTTGTGTCAAGTCACAGAGGAGAAAGTTATTAAAACTTCCCCCACTTCACATACACATCTCAGTATTTCCGAAGTAGATATGCAACTTTTCTTGTGCTATGCATAATGTGTGGCTCGAATAACTACCTTGTATTGACATCACTTAGATAGTGATACAGTAGAACTGTTCATCTAATATTCATATTAGGGTATGCATAACAAATAAAGGGAATGCCAAAATATATATGCCAATCTCAGAGCCATGAATCCTCAAAAATTGGCATTAATCTCACAAAAGTGCAGTAAAACCTGCCCATTTTAATACCTGTTTGTTTAGAACGAAAACCCTATGTACACTCCTGCCACTATTCTACAGGTCATGTTTGTGAGCGCTTTTAGCTGTAATGTCAACACAACTAATGCTGTGCATGTGTTTATGCCACACTTGATTAATTATCCAGATAAAGGATAAAAAGAGCCTATAACAAACTGGACAACATTCACCTGTAGACTTCAAAGGACCCTTTTCCATTAAACAGGTGGTTTGACATTTACTTCTCTCTGTTCCACAGGAGCACAATTCATTCCATGGACGCCCAAACATTATTCAATGCTGTTCAGCTTAGCTATGAAAGGACAACATGCTTTCTGCTCACAGCTTTTCCTCTTATCTAACTTATGTTCAGCTTATGCATTGGACCCTCTAATATGGGACTGGTCAGTCGATTGTTAAACTAAACCTATGACTTCCAGGCCAGCTAATCTGTACCACTGCAAAGCTAAAGATTGTTCCAGCAGAACTTTAAATAAAGTTTAATCCTTTGCTGTAATGTACCTGCAAGTATTACGAAGAAGTTGACGGAACCTTTTTGATGCAAACCTTTGAACTTAAGGAACTACTGGTATTACTTCATGATGGAGATAACAATGACTACCATGCGTACCTGTCATTTTCCTTAGAAACATCATTAAGCAACTGCTAACAAACTTTACTTAAAAAATAAAACAAATGGTTGAATAATTTTGAAAGCCATTAAAACAGATTGTTTATATCAAACCACTATTAAATGACAATGTAATTCAAAAATCCACTTTCCATTTGGTACCTATTAACCTTAAGGGCTCATATAACACATAAATAGGAAAATAATACAATATTAAAATAACTAAAAAAAAGTAAGAAATCATTTTATTTTACTAGGATGACATTAAAAAGATTCGGAATGATATTGTTGAAAAAATGTTATACACAGAAAAAAACTCATTTTTATGTTTTTTCCAAACCCTATGAAGTGCATAACAATCTTGAGGAAAAATGCTAATCAGAAAAGCTTAAAATGTTTTTTTTATAGTTAAAGTATTGGTATCAAGTATTGAAATAGTTCTTACCATACAGTCCAGTCGCACTGATCGCTGTAGTACTGCGCTAAAGCGTAAGTCCAAAACATAGATAGACAGGCCAAAATCTGGCCTACACTTGGCGTTGCTGTCATGGTGGGGCCGGCCTGAGTAGTCCGCCGCCACTAAACACAAATTCCTTCTGATCGTCGTTCACTAACACCGTCGGAATTTCCCTTAAATCCTGATAAACATTTCTCCTAACTGTACTCCATGATTGAGGTATAATCCATACATAGTCCACTAGCGTTTTGTCGCTTTAATAAAGCGCCGATCTTCAGAAAAACACCATTAAACTAGCTGAAATGTTTGTACACGGCACAAGTGAAATGTACGTCTTGTGCCTTAGCGGTGGGATGTCCCTGTGACGGCTATGAGTGCTGCATAGCGAGACGTTGTTGACACGCGTGGTAGACTGTCAATAGGCTGCTTGTTAGACCTAACCCATTCCAAGCTTAGGGGTGTCAACTTATGAAAACTATCCTAAATTGCAATTAAACAACATTTTCTAAGCTTCATAGCAAATCGATCACAATTTCCAACAATCCGAAAACATTTAATTGTAATAAAAGAAAATTAATATCTCGAACTCAGGTTTTTCATATGGATAAACCTGACACCCCTATTGATATTGAGAATAAGTTGATGTCACGTGACTAGACAAAATGGCAGCGCCCATGGTCTTAGCATGACATGGAAGCGGCGAATCTTTCTCTTATTTTAAGAATATAACCGGCATTTTAGCCTCGATGGTTGATGTGGTATGTACGACAAAGAATAATTTTATACCTCAATAAAAAATATGCATGTCTGCGCCGGTGCTCTTTGATATTTTCAGCTGCAAGTTTATACAAATTGTTTGTTTACTCTCACATTACAAAGTGTTCGTTGTCATTGATTCGATGATTGAATATATGGCTTTACATCTTGCAGAAATGCATGCACTGACATTAGATTATGTTAATTACGATTCCAAGGAAGTGCTGGAGATTAGACAAATGTATGTAATTTACGGCTCATGCAACAACCGTTCCACTAACATTTTACCTCGCCGTATTACTATAAGCTGTCAAATGTTAGTATAGGTTGACATTTAATAGGTGGCGCCACAATACTGTATTGAAATGTTTGCTATGGTCTGAAGAATATTGCCTCAAAATTAAGTACCAAGCAGTAGAATTTGCTATTACAAAAACTGCAGGGTTAGCAATAAATGAGTTGGCAGTATGTTGGAAAAATTTATTCATTCTTCTTTTTCATATTGCATTTAAATCCTTTCAGTGTTATTTTCATTATGGGCATACATTCTCACTTACATGTCAAAAAATAATTGCCATTCTCCCCAACTACCAGACTAGTGCCTTATGATATCATTTATGCCATAGCGCAGGCATTTTAAATTGAACATCAGTTGTCATGGACTGTGTCTGAGCTTGGCCAAGAGGTTGCGACTTAGTCTTAAAATGGGCCATCATATCAACTTTTGGGTGGACCTATAGATCTATTTCAATGGAGACCACACTACATTTTGGAAAAAAATAACTACATGAAAAAAATAAGTGTTACTTGTTCATACATATTGTTCTATAAGGTAAATTGAATGAAACTATTCAATCATCTGCTTGAAATTGACATTTCAAAAATTCCTGACAAAAATTATTTCAATGTCCTGATGTATGATTTTCAATGGTGTTGCTGTCCAAGACTGTATTCAGGGTAACACATTCATTTTTTTTTCAGTCAATCATCCTACCTGTTCATAATGCAGAACCCTGGTTGAATGAGTGCCTGCAATCTGTAGTGGATCAAGATTTTGAAGGAACTCTTGAACTCTCCATCTTCAATGATGCTAGCACTGTGAGTGTATGAATTTGAAAAAAGACTTAGGATTATTTCAATACAAAACTGTCTTTTATTGCAGTGTTGTAGTTTTCTAACTTTTTAGCAAGATCTTAATAATAAATCCTTGCTTCCTCTCAACATAATCCATGTGAAGAATAGTACTAATTCTATCCAATAGGGGCAGCACTTGTCAATAAAGAAAATCATGTAACTTACAAACAAAATAAATCTGGTCTGTATTAAGATCACCAAATGTTAAGTTTGAATGTATTAATACCATCAAACCATTGAATTCCTGAATTTTACTTTTGAGCAGAGCATAAATTTGAAAAAGAAATTAATTATATTGTAAATTATTTGTTAGTCTGCTCAACATTTCTCCCATAAATACTTTCAAAGAAAATTCTGTTTAAGAAAATTATCAATAAAAGGAAAAGCTGGACTCTTAGGCTGCTACAGAAATGGGTCACGAACAAGTGAACAGGAAGGGGAAATGACCAGCTTTCTATGTTATGTTTTGGTAACAATATTTATGCAGGGCAGGGACACTGGACAGGACCCACTGTTTCTCTGTGCGTGGCAGGGGCATAGTGATAGCAGTGATTGACTGCCTGATCAGTCTCTGGGTGGGATTGTGATGATTTCAGGGGCAAGAGGTAGGGTTAGAATGGACCCCCTGATGATTCTGCCACTCTCATAACATGTTATACTATAAGGAAGCGGCTTTGGTTACATGCTATCAGTTTAATTAAGCAGGGTTCTGGTACCTGTTATGTGTTCTGGGGTATCCTCATAACATAGAGGGCTTGGCAGCTGTCTCTTCTGATCTACTTGGCACATCTTGATCCTTAACCAGCTGTAGATACAGAGGGGGTGTCACACCCTCTTTCCCCTCTTCACATTCTAAATTCATTGGCTTTATAATAAAATATTGATACTCAATAAGTTAGCAGGAAATGAACACTGCACATCCTCATCTACATCATCTTCCTAACAATGGTTGTGTAACAAGTAACGACTTGTGTTGAATGTATAGAAGCACAGGTGATGATGATGATGATGATGATTGTGGTGGTCATCATCATCAGCATTCCCCAGTGCTATTACTTATTGACTACGTTCAGATATTAATCTCTTTGCGGTGGTCTTCATCATTATCATCATCATCATCATCATCATCATCATCATCATAATCATTGCCATCAGTCCCATTGTTATTACATATCCACTCTGCTCAGTAAGTTATCACTTTGGCTTCTGAATCAACCAAACATTCATCAACATGCATTGTCTCCAGACCTTAAAAACTATTGGCTGAAAGGGGTAACTAATGGTTATACAGCCCAACCATTGTTTGATATACTATCCAGTAGTCTGTTTGAAGGTTCCCACAGTGCTTAATGACTTTGATGAACCTGAGAGTTAAAACTACTGTCTTAACAGTGCTTTAAGATGTGATGTCTGATCTCTGTCAACATCAGCTGCAGCAAAGCAATGCTAGTTGCAATCAAGGCCTGCTGATCAGAGACAGGAGCTGTGGCTTAGGATTTCATTGCAGTTAGGAGTTCAAGCTGTGCAGCTGACTGTGGGGAATGTTTTTGTTTTAATTGCTAATTGACCATTGGTAGTAAGCTTCTATTGTTGTGACTCCATGCCTAATCAATTCACCTACAGAGTACAAACTGAAATGATAATGGTAGATTATATTGCTTTCAATGTGTGGTGTTCAAATCAAAGAATAACACTTATCATTGTGTATGTTTTTACCTCAATTATTTCTTCAATGAAAGCAACCTTTATGTGGAAAAACCTAGTAGTGCTTGATAAACCATATTGTTTGGTTAGACCCTTTGAATCTAAATTGCACAGATGATCTCACTAATATGAACATAACAAACAGAGTGATATTTGAAAACCTTTTACAGCAGGTTTGCTAAACCTAAGAGAAACAACAACTTTGTCAGATATTTTTCCAAAGTGGTGCTTTGGCATCAGATATTTCCATGTGCATGACCACGATTTAAATGTGTTTTATATTGTTCCCCCTTATACCATTAAACATCTGAAGAAGAAATAGTGGCTTCAGTTACCACATAATTCTATTTTCTCAACATCACAAGTCAAGATATAGATTAACTTTTCAAAACACTAAGTTCTTATTAATAAGATCACTCCATTAAGGGGGCTCGGGACCTTCGTTCTTTAAGTGTGACTTTCATGTAAAGATTGACCAATATCTTGGTCTATGTACAAGAAAACCCCAATAAACTATATATTTTATGAAAGCTGAGATTCTGGAGAGGTCAAATATTCTAAACTTATCTTGTAACATCTTCACAATTTCCCCAGGGTGGGGCCGAAAGACATACATGTGGATTTCTAATACATATGTTATTGCAAACAGCCTCCTGGCTTCATAAAAAGTGTAAGACAGTTGGTGTTTAAAAGTTTCATAGAAAACACATTTAGGCATGCCCTTATATTTTGTTTTTAAATCTTTTTGTTCCGAACGGAATTTAGAGCAAGATAAAGTCATGATCAATATTTTTTTCTAGAATTTCACTTTCCTTCATTTTTGAAGTCTGATTAAGAAATAACTAGACCAGCTATCAAGAAAATGAAATGCAGTTGCTTGCGCAAGGATGTTTTTCATTGTGTAGCAAAATTTCAGCTCTCTGGGATTAATATTAAATGAATGAGGTTGTTTCAAAAATGATAATTATGGTGATTTCAGAAAGCTGTCTAAAGCTCAAGTCAAAGTGAACCATGCATTTATACATTCTAAAATGACTTTATGCTCCATTATAAAACTTAAGGGGTTAATTTGGAATAAGAATACTATTCATTTGCATTGGTAGAATGGTTTGAATATTTAATAATTTACTGGGTACTTCAATTACTTGAATAAAATGGGATTTTTAGAGGAGATTCTGAGCTTTCTTAAAGGAGGCTGGCACCCCCTGGTGAGTGCTCCTCCCCCAGCTGATAAGGAAAGATAACAAGCTATTAGTGACTACTGATTGCTAATTGGCTGTCTGGAGGTGAATCTATTCAATTTCAAGTACATGATATACTAACTATGTAAATAACTTCAGAAATAAGGATAAATTTACAACAAAATTGGAGGAGAGTTGTTGGCTAGGTACATATCTACATTTCTTCTTCAAATATTTTTCTAGATATAGCTCTAATCATATGAATAATTGAATAAGACTACAATAGAGTAATTATGAAATAACTTTGGGAATAAGGGTATATTGACAAAAGATTTCAAGGAGAGTTGTTCACTAGGTACTGATCTACATTTCTTCTTCAAATATTTTTCTAGATAAAGCTCTAACCATAATGAAATAAATTTGGGAATAAGGGTAAATTGACAAAATATTTTAAAATTAGCTCTGATCACTGAGATGAATCCAACATAGCGAAGGTGATTTGAGAAGACACAGGCATGTAGGGTTTAATTAGGTTTTCTCTGCATTGGTTTTCTCTGTCAAAAAGATATATGGAATAGATACCTCGTGCTTCTTGAAACTTTTGGGGGTAACTGGAGGAGGTAGATCCATAGCTGCACTGAACTTTTGAAGCGCATTATGTCCATTTCCACACAGACGTCCTGCTAGAACTGATTGTCTGTTTATAGCATAAAATCGTCCATTTTTGTCACTACTAGGAAAGTCTGTTCTCTTTCCATCACAATCCTCATTTGAGCATCTCCAAAAAAGGGCCGATTGAAGTCCTTGTCGCCTTCTACTGTCTTGCCATAGTTCTAACTTTCCATCAAGGCAGTATGCACACACTGCAGCTTCCTGAAGGCTGTCTTCAAGTTCTTGTGAATGCAGAATATGTCTTCCTGTTACCCTTTCTTCACAGGAATCTGTCTCCTCTTCTGAGTCATGATCAGTGTCTGTTTCCTCAAAATCTGCATCTCCAATTGCTATGCCACTGTCATCTGAACCAGTACTCAGCAGTCTGAGCTTTCTATAACTGGCAGTCCGCACTAATGAATGGTTGGTGATTTCTCAGATTCTTCTTCCTCTATTGTATCCAAATCTTCTGGTACAGATGTTTTTCCCCGTTCAAATGCCCTCTTCCTCTTTCTCTTCCTTCTGCAGCTACTTCCCATTGTAAGGAAACATTCAGACTCTGCACTGTCCTGAGCTCAGCATCTGAATGTTCTCTCCTAACCCTAAATCTCTACAGGAAACCCTTTTCACCTAGGTAACATGCATCCTAAACATCCTGCCCCTACCTGACAGGCTGACACACACCAGCATATTTCTGGAGCATTTGATTGGTTTTACCTCACCTGTCTGACCTGCAACTGTAAAGCCAGACAGCTGATGCACAAAAATCACACCTTTTATTCAATACCCTAATTGCAATGAATTGACTTGGTGCCTGTTTCCTGGGTAAACAGGATACTTCCATTTGAATACACATTCTGGACCTAGCCAGGAAATAACCCCCAATCAGCCAGTATAGCACACCTCCCAGGAGAGATCAGATAAGCAAAGGCCATTATGGATATAGATAAGCATCAGAGCTGGTGAGCCAGGATATCTGGCCTCTAGTAGAAAGCCTTTTAAAAACTCCTTTATTTTGTCATTTGTAGTTCTAGTTGAGAATTCTAGTTCAAAAGAATAAGTAGCAAACCTTTTCAGCTATCACATATCAAAAAAACAAAAAAACACCCTATTTAAAGGTGCGAAGGTCCCGAGCCCCCTTAAGGGAGGGGGAGATACAGCAAAGCCATCCTGTATTGTTAAGATAGTGCAAGTTCTCAGAGATGTGAACACCATGGGGTGCAAAGGCATTCGCATTAGGGTGTGTTCACATTGCAAACTTTGAAAGGTCTTTCCATAATGTAAATGATAAAAATGGGTTCTCATTAGGTGTGATTAACCTAGGTCACATTTGTGGGGTGTTCACAATACTTAAATTGGGTTTTTATCCTTGAAATTCCACTTTCCTTATGATTTCTTATGCTTTAAAGAAAAAAAAATCCAATGGAATTTTTTCATTAAAACCAAACTTAAGATTCTACTAGATATTTTTAGAATTATTGATTAATTACCAACATATTTTCAATAGCATCCAGTGTCTAGATGACACTTATTAAGGAGGATGATGGGTATGTATAGTTTAATGATATCACTATGAGCATTATGATGACATCCTGAACTTGTTTGTTTACCTCCCATACCATATCTATCATTTTTATCCATATTTATTGTTTTGCTTTTGTGAATCCAGGATGGATCCAGTGATATCCTGACTAGCTGGAGGGGCTGCCTCACAAAGAGGGGTATCGAGGTGACTGCTGGCGGTCACCATGATGACAAACCCCGTGGAGGTGGGTGTGGTTCTGAACCCAAGAGATTAAACCCATTCATGCCCAAAAATTCCTTTTATCAGCAGTATCTTTGTGACTAATGCCTTTTTTCAAAAACATTTCCAGGAGAAAAATATTGATCAGAACACCGCCCACGATTCCCATTGAAATATTTTTAAAATTTATGCCTAATTCCAAATCTAGTTCTAAAAGTATTCAAGGTAGAGATGACTCTTGGCATGTAGGGCTCTGGGCATGAATGGGTTAAGAGTAGGGGTGCATTTGTAATGTAAGCCTATATCTGTTAATTCCCATGCTTCAACATAAGTGCTTGCCCACTCACCATGGCAAGTGAAAACAGCTGTTTGGCAAGTAGAAATCATTATTTTCTTGCTTGAAATGCTGAATGGAAAGATTTTCTAGCAGTTTAAAACTACTTTATTTAATCCTTTTATGCCTGGATATCTCTTTAAGAAGAGTCAAAACATAAGATACTTTATAAAATAACTTTGTAATTAATTATAAATTCAAAATGTATTGGCAGGAGAGTTGTGAGTTGGGTATTATTAATCAAAATTTCTTCTTCAAATATTTTCCAAAAATTACTTTTCTTAGAGAGGTGTCACCAAAATAGTCAAGTGATTTTGGGCCCTATATAACAGGCATGAATGATTTCATATCTATTTTTATTTCATTTATTTTCAAATGTATCATAATATTCAGATGACTATTTCAAGGTGAAATGAAAAAATGGGTTAGGTGAAGTTAACCCATTGATACCCGTAACGCCAAAAAATCTGACCATTTTGGTAATATTTTTGTGACCAAAGCATTTTTTCAAAAATTACTGAAGAAAAATGTTGATCAGCCACCAACCCACAACTCCTCTTCTAATATATTCAAATATATTCTGCCGAATTCGCTGCTTATTTTCAAAAGTCTCCTTAGTTCAGATGACACCTGTCAAGGAGATCTTTAGTGAGAAATGGGTTAACACTTGCAACTTGTTCTTATTTGACCCTAAAAAGTTGATGTATGGATGTGTGATATGTAGATAGATTAGGTGAATTGGCCCCCTGCAGGGTATCCCTGCCGCAACCTCTATGTGATACTCTCCCAGGCCCGTCAGCCTCCGCAGCCCGGATTTGGGGGCGGGCATGCTAGATAGGGGGCACAGGTCAACCCCAAAGATAAATAAAGTTGTTTTGATACGAGGCACTGTTGATCAGATAGCGTAATTGCTTCCAGGTCTATCCACCATAGATTAGACCAATAATTGTGGTAGTACAGCAGGTTCATAAGGCTACCACAGCGGCTACTTGCTACTAATTGGCTATCTAAAAAAGAACCTATCAAGTGGTTGTGAATTTACTTTGTTCACCATTCTTCAGTCTGATTTTATAGAAAAATAACATAATAGAGAAATAACGAATGTATGAAAAATCATAAAAAACTGTTGTTCAGCATTGGTTATCTAAGATTGACAGGCCAATCTCATGCGTTGTGTGTGGCCAGTTCTCACCTATCATCATAATCGTCGTCATTGTTGTTGTTGTTGTTGCCATCGTCTTCATCATCATCATCATCATCATCATCGGCATTAAACAAGTCCTCTTCAACACAACAACAGCAAACACAAAAAGAAAAGCATGACAAAGCTTGCTTTGGTTTCGCTTGTAAATACTTCAATAATGAAGATGGCGATGATGATGATGATGATGATGATGATGATGATGATGATGATGATGTTGATGATGATAACGATAATAATAATGATAATAATAATAATAATAATAATAATAATAATAATAATAATGATAATAATAATAATAATAGTAATAATAATAATAATAATAATAATAATAATAATAATAATAATAATAATAATAGTAATAGTAATAGTAATAATAATAATAATAATTAAAATTATAATGATTGTTTTAATAGTACAATTAATAATGATAATAACTATGAAAATAATAATGATGATGACGATTAAGAATTAATAATAATAGTAACAATGAATGAAGAGGTTAAATTGGCTCCTCCACTTAGTCTTATGTTGTAGTCTACTAGCCAAAGAGGTGAACCTTGCAATGTTGTTCACAGTCTGGCCTCCCATGGCACAGGTAACTATCACTACACCTGCAGTCCAGGGAAGCCCGTTGTTATCCTGCAGCTCTTGCTGCTATCTTATCTGAGTGTGTATGGAGAGTCACCTGGGAGCAGGCACCTCCTCCACTTATCAGGGATTACCTAATGGTCTATTGAGTGCTGATCAGAACTTTATACAAGAGGTCCTTAATCCCCCAATTACTGCTGCCATATTTGTCTTAGTAAGGCTTCTTGAAGGATATGTAAATACTACTGATTGTGTGTTTGTCGATTATCTTAACACATTCTTTCCGCTGAGCACAAAACATCCTGTCAGCTTTAGAAATATCCCAAAACCACTCTTCTATTTTGGTGATATCAGAAATAAAAGGTCTATCACAAGCATATCTTTAGAAAATATAAGTTGAAGAAGGAATGATGACCAGCTACTATATAACAATTCTCCTTTAAAAAAAAATTCTGATTTATTCTTAATTCCTAAGTTAATTTTAAAATAGTGTAGATACAGACTACACTTTTCAAGGAGTTCTGAAAAAAACTGTGATTTTCCACTAGCCCTTGGGTGGGCAAGTGGGCAACCACTCATTATAGTGCCTGCCAAGACACAGAAAACTGCTTACATTGAATCGCCTTCCGCAAATCTTTACGTATCCCAGACAGAAGCACTTTTTTAGAAATTCCTCACAAACAGTTTTGGTGTCCTGCGGGATGATTTTTGAGGGTCTGGGTGTCCAAATGACACCCAGACGCCATGCTGGCTAATACCAGATGTTTGATTTAAATTTCATTTTTCTTTCAGTGGGCTATGCGAAGAATCAGGCTATTGAGCAGAGTCATGGCAGATACCTTTGTTTCTTGGATGCTGTGAGTACATTCAACAACTTATCTTTTGTGATGATTTTTACAATTCTTCATATACGTGTACTACCTTTTTATGAAAACATTTTGATAACGTTTAATATTTCACCCATTCATGCCTGTAGCACCCTAAACGCCTGACCATTTAGGTGGTATCTATCTAAATAAAGCAATTTTCAGAAAATATTTGAAGGAGAAATGTAAATCAGAAACTTAAAGTTCCTCAGCTAATATTTTTTCCAATTTATGCTTAATTTTTGAGTTTTTTTTCAAAGGTATCATGGGTCCAGACACCAATAGGCATCTCCAAGCATGAATGGGTTTAATAAATGGCACTTTTGTAAATGTGAATTTTTTACCCTTGTAGATTAGTGATGAGCTTGTTAAAAGAGTAACTTGTATCCTTGCCAAAAGATGTCACTGCTCTCCCTGCCATCCCACACCCCCTCTATTGTAATTGAGAGGAACTAAACTCCTAAGCGATACATTATCCAGGCTTTTAAGCCAACTCCAGTGAAAGAGAAGTCTGACCAGATCATTTAGCGCCATCTATTAATGGAACAGGATACTACTTCATGGCCACTGTATATCCTGAGACATTTTAAGGGGTTTGATTTAACATCTGCATATGTATAAAATTAGTTTCACAGTCAATAAGTTGGGAAAGGATTGGTGTATTTCAGGGCTCAATTGAACAACATCAAGTGGGGAAGGGGAGAGGTTGCATTGAGGGGGCTGATTGAACCCCCTATATATAAAACAAATTTCCCAGTCAAATACTAAGAAATTGGTTGTGGGTATTTACAGGTTTTGATTGAACACCATTTAGTGGTGAAGGGGTGGTGGTATATGGCTAGGTTGAAGCCCAGTATTTGAATATAACATTTCACAGTCAAACAGTGTTGATGGGGTTGGGGTATTTTGAAGGGTTAGATTGAACCCCTTATTTGTGGATAAAATACATTTCACAGTCAAACAGAGTGGAAGGACTAGTTACTTTAACCCATTAATGCTTAAGTATTTCTCCAGAAGTTGTCGTCTGGATCTCTGATACTTATGACTACAATTTTTGAATTAAGATTAATTTTACAAAATATTTTAGACAGAGTTGTTATTAATATCCTGATAAACATTTCTCCATCAAATATTTTCCTGAATATCTTTCTGCCTGCAATATTTCATCAAAATTGTCAGGCTGTTTCAGCTGTTGTGAGCATTAATGGGTTAAGGGGTTTTAAAGAACTGCAGTATATTATTAAAAACAATTTAATTCTCGGGCCAAATGGTCACTTTCCATTTTATCAGGTATGCTGTTCAATGACTTTTTTCAGCTTTTCCTTGATGATTGTTTATATTTCAGGATGATGTGATGATGCCTCAGCGAATCAGGAAACAGTATGAGCTGGCCATGCAACATCCCAGTGCTGTGAGTCATGATCCTATTATATATGAATATTATATATAAGGTTGGATACCGTTTACATGAAATGGTACAATACCAATACCGATACTGGCGAAACGGTAGCAGTGGTATTGGTATCATTAACAGTGAAACGGTACTTTTCACTTAAAAAGTTGCGACATTTTTTTTCTGATTTCCATAGCCTGATCGGCTTTGTTATGAGTTTCAATCGCTAAGATGTGTGGTTCTATTCCTAAATTCTCTATGGTTTAAGACTCAAGAACCAGCATAGTTAGTAGTAACAGAGAACTGTGGAACAGAACCAACGGACATTGACACAGTTAACTGATGCAAATTAGCACCACCACACACTGCACAATTCCGATGCTACATAGTGTGGTGTTTCTGTATAGGTAATGAAACCATCTGATTTCAACTCGAGTTGATCACTGACTTTTTTTGTTTAACATTCTTGTCTTTTTTTTCAGATTATTGGTTGTGGTTTTACACGGCTCCCTGAAGGCTCCACTGAAAGGTACACAAAGTGGGCAAATTCCTTATCCCATGAACAGCTATATACACAGGTGAATATGGAGTATATTTCACTGGCCAAAATATAGGTCACTTTCTAGGCATTTCATCCCATACTTGCCTATAGATCTCATCAAGTGTTATTCTGGATCTATGATACTTTCTAAAAGATATAAAACAAAAATTTATTTAGGTTATTTCAAGTTTAATTCATTTATTTTAAATCATAATTGCAATCCGAAATTGGAGCATTTAGCCAACAGTGGAAAACACAATTATAGTGCCAAATTTTACCACTGGTGGCGTGATGGTACAAAATATGTCACCTGACCCCCTTGGAACCCCATCCAGACCAGCCCCTGAGCCAGCATGTTGATACCTACATACTCGCATGTCGCTGATAAATGTACACATGATAATAGCTGCCTAAAGGGTTTCATGATAGCAAGGTCAGTGCTACACTCTAATGTAGTGTGTGTCTTGAACTCCCCCGGAATTGGAGGCAAATTAGGGGAACCTTCAGGTGTGGTACTTATGGGGTAAATAGTTATCACATTTTTAATCATCATCATCATCATCATTATCGTCATCCTCATAATAATCATCTTCATCATCAGTGTGGTACTTAAGGGGTTAATAGTTTTCTCTTACTTCATCATCTTCATCCTCATTACCACCATCCTCCTCATAATCATCATTAACATCCTCATCATAATCATCATCATCTTCATCATATTTGTCTTCATCATCAGTATTGATATTGGTATGACTAATTTCAAAAATTGCTAAATAACTTGAATTGATTAATCTTATATCCTTTAACATCCTTTTCCTTTCTTCTCTTCTAGGCATATACCTCTCATGGTCCAACTGTTCTAATGCCCACTTGGTTTTGCAAGCGAAGTGTAGTAGACAGTGTCGGAGGTTTTAGCATTGAAGGGAAGGTAAGGAGGGTTTGGCAGTAAGGGCATTATTATAAGTTTATCAAGAAGGGTCTTTTGGTGGTATATTTGGTGTTGATATTGTGCTGTGACAGCTTGATACCAGATAGTACTTTACTATATTTTACATTACTGTATTCCTCCAAATAAGCAGACATGTGGTATCGTATTCTTAAGAAAATATCAATATCGATATCATATCACCATGAGTGGCCCTCTTGGATTTTTGTTACTACTATTTTTGTGACTACCGAAAAATATTCTTTGAAAATAACTCAATTTTAAATACAGTGCATCTTAATTTACCACCCAGGATGCATGGATGACCCCACAGCTTCAAATAGCCCTGAATCACACACTACGTTTGTCATTGATATACTTGGCTTATATTTCGACATGGCTGTTTGTACACCCAGGCACTGGCAGACATCCGGTCGACTAGTCGACTATTGCAAGAGTTAAATGTCTGTACTGTTTATTTCAGGGAACTCCAGAGGATTTGATCTTTTTCTACAAGCATCTTGAGCTAGGAGGAGAGTTGTACAGGGCGGAGGGCTGCCTTCTCATGTATAGGTACCACCCACTGGCCGCAACCTTCTCCGTCTTAGAGTAAGTAAAATATACCGGAAATCTATTAGTTATAAAGGTACTAGATTGAAGTCAGTTTCCGGAGTAACACATAGGAGGAAAGATTTCAGAAACCTTCGAAAATGACCTGCCTTAGAATGTAATAATCCAAGGAATTGATACAAATTAGTTGTGGATCTTCATTTCCGCATATTGGACAAAAAGACTACAACCTAATTTTTTTCAAAATGATAGACTATTTTAGGATCTTGGGATCTTGGGAATCAATCCAAATAAATTTTCTATCCTTTGTGTTATTTTCAGGGATACCATATGGAATTTACGAATGACGGCCATTCAAAGTTTCGTGCTCTCAAAGTGGTCAAAGTTTACCATCTGGAATGCTGGAAAGCAGGGTCGCCGCTTCTATAGGAATCTAACACAGGAGAATAAAGCAAAGGTTTGAGCATAATTCTTAAAACTAATTGATATAAGGAAATAATTACCAATTGGAACATGAGAAAGCAAGGCTGACATCTTCTATAGGAATCTAACACTGCAAAATACTGGAAAATATGTCAAAGTTTTGAGAATAGTTTTCTAAAACAAATTGGTGTAAGAAAATAAATAACAGGTTCATGCATACACGTTACATCTAAATGGGAGTGTATTTTTTAGAGGTTGTTGTACAACAACCTTTATTCAGTTCGCTTTTGTTGTCTTACATTCCCGGGGGGGTCCTGGGAGCTGGTTGATGCATTTTCCCTATGTTGTCTTACATGGCTGTTTTGGAAAATTCTAGCCACATGATCTGGAGAGTGGGGTGTGGTGGGGTCGTTTTGTTAATTATATTGTAAGAGTTGAGTGTGTAGTTTATAATGTTTGTTTCATTTTTTCTGTGGGTTGCCTAGTTTTTTTTTGGTGGATTTTTACGTGTTTATACTTTATGTTTTCTTCACTCTAATACGCTTCTGTAGCGCGTCTGGTGGGGCGGCCGTTGGATGCGCATGCGTGGGTTTTCTGCATATTTAATGCGATCGGCTAATCACGTGACGGTGCGTGTTGGGGTTTCCCAGCACCACGTGGTTTGTCTCTGGTGAATTATCCAATGAGCGGTCTCACTGCCTCACCGTCACACCACGTGGTACTCTTTCCCGCGGTTTATTAACCAATGAGCGGCTATTTGTATCCCTGTTTGTACTATTTTACTTACGTGTTCATTCACGTATTTTTTACATTGGCGAGGTTACGGTCCGCCATTTTGAATATCGGGTTTGACGAAATTTGCACCCCGATTTCAAAGCTTTCGTTTGTGGCCATCTCTAACTCTAAAATTCTGAAACCAAAAGAATTAACAAGCCAAGTATCTATATTATTAAGATTAATTCTTTTGGTTTCGGAAAATCGAAAATATTTTGAGATATTTGTCAACACGCATCGATGGTGGCGTGTTGACCATGGCGATGAGTACATTCTCAATGGTACCTCGCCGATTCCTGTCAATTTCATCAAGCTATCACCCCCCGATCACAATATGACTACCTACCTGGATAGATGAGATCCTCATCTATCTGATTCAATCATTTTTTTAATTCAACTTCAGGTTGGAAGCGAAAAAATAGCTTTTCGCTACAACCGGAAGTTGATTTTTTTGACATTAGCGAGCAGCACCACGTGGTCTCTGGTGAATTATCCAATGAGCGGTCTCACTGCCTCACCGTCACACCACGTGGTACTCTTTCCCGCGGTTTATTAACCAATGAGCGGCTATTTGTATCCCTCTTTGTACTATTTTACTTACGTGTTCATTCACGTATTTTTTACATTGGCGAGTTACGGTCCGCCATTTTGAATATCGGGTTTGACGAAATTTGCACCCCGATTTCAAAGCTTTCGTTTGTGGCCATCTCTAACTCTAAAATTCTGAAACCAAAAGAATTAACAAGCCAAGTATCTATATTATTAAGATTAATTCTTTTGGTTTCGGAAAATCGAAAATATTTTGAGATATTTGTCAACACGCATCGATGGTGGCGTGTTGACCATGGCGATGAGTACATTCTCAATGGTACCTCGCCGATTCCTGTCAATTTCATCAAGCTATCACCCCCCGATCACAATATGACTACCTACCTGGATAGATGAGATCCTCATCTATCTGATTCAATCATTTTTTTAATTCAACTTCAGGTTGGAAGCGAAAAAATAGCTTTTCGCTACAACCGGAAGTTGATTTTTTTGACATTAGCGAGATTAGGGCATTGATATGCATTGTGTGCATTTCACACAAAAAACATACTTTTTTCAATAAATTGTCACGTCGCCGTTTCTGGGTCAAAATTTACAAATGGCCCATCAAAGTGTTCGCAACAAATAGGGCTTTTACCTAGGTATTATCATAACTTGTTGGTTATATTTGTAATTTTTGAAAAAAAATGGCGACTTCGGAAAAAAACGGCAAAAACGGCTTTTTGGAATGTTGATTTAGGAACCCTGGCGAAATTCTAAATTTACTTATTAATTTCGCCACTAAAACCGGAAAAAAAGTTTCAACTTCAAGAAAACAGACTCTAAATAATCCATCCTGCCCATTTGTGGATTTTTTTTGATCCCCACAATCGTAAGAAAACAACTTTGAAAAAAACGGAAGTAGTAAATATTTTTATCGCGATTTCAGCAGTCAGTATATATACCCTTCTCACCATGAGTGTAGTATGCAGTCCTGAAGTTAGCAGACCTTTAACCCTGCCATCCCTTCCGTTCTCACTGTTGTTGTATTTTAGATAAAGATATGATTTTAATTGTTTTGGGTGACAGGAAAAGTGTGTACTGTTATAATTTATTGGTCACAAACTTATAAGCCCAAAGAGCATGGGATGGCAGGGTTAATGGTCTGCATACTTCAGGATTGCATTTTCACTCATGGTGAGAAGGGTGTCAAGGGACATAACTGCAGGCAGCACTCATAGAAACTGGCTTCGACATCATACTGCATCTACACCAAAGAGCATCATAGGAACTTGATTCACCTGACAACCCAAAATAGTAAGCATACATTAAATTGAAATAAATACAAAAGTATCAATACAAAACTATCACTCAATATACAATTTTATAAAAACACATCCACAAAATATAGAAACCATGCAAATCTTCACTGTCCCTCAAACAAAACAATTACTGTTTAAAGAAGATATTGTGTCGGTGTGATAATATAAGATTGCATTTGGTGAGATATGTTTTGTGTTGATATTTTTGTGTTGCTTTGATGGTATGTATGATTATTTTTTCAGGTTGCATGGTGTATTGAATTTCTCTGATGTACCTTCAGTCTACCTGATGTTTAGTGCTGCCTGCAGTTCTGTCCCTAGAAACTCTTCTCAACATGAGTGAAGTAGCAGACCTGAAGTATGCAGGCTTCTACCCTATGATGCCGATGCCGGTCCCATACCCCTTCAACCCAGTGCTCGGGCCCAGGCAGCATCTCCCTGCATTTGTATCGCCCAAGATGCAAAACAAACGAAAATACTGATCAAAATAAAGGGAAAATTACAAAGTTTGTGTTTCTGATGTATTTTTTAACACTATTAGGTATGATAGAAAGATAAAGAAGTTCAAAGAATGGGAATTTTTTTTGAAATTGTTCTAGACTGATATTTAATGTACATTCACAAACTGGCTCTTATAGTTGTATTTCTTGGCACTATTAGGTGTGATAAAAAGATAAAGAAATTCAAAAATAGGGAAGTTTTTTTAAGTGCGGATTTAGATAGAAATCTTATGAAAAGTTTGGAAGATATGTGTTTCAGATGTATTTTTTGGCACTATTAGGTGTGATAAAAAGATAAAGAAGTTCAAATAAAAGGAAATTGTTTTAAATTGCTCCAAACTGATATTAATGTCTATTCACAAACTTGGTTTTTGATTAAAAAGTCTGTAAGTATCATCAGCAGCATTACAAGTGTGTATCAGTCTATTTTAGGTTTAAGTACAAAGTTATTGCATGCATATTGGGTTTCTGGTAGTGCTGGACCTGCTTTAGTGGCGGAAGATCATGGCCAGGGGCATATGTCCCTTAAGGGGCCATATGGTTGATATTTGTGCATGTTTGCATTCAGGCAGTGTTTGGCCATTTTCATGTAAAGGTAAGTCACGGACTAAAGTTCTTCAGGCAGCAGCATGTTAGTTGTGGCAAGCATGCTGCTGGTGGGGTTTTGTTGGCTGTCATTTGCAGTGCTGGTTGTAGGCTTTTCCCATTCATGTTTGGTGATCTACTGGATTAGTGGTGGTGAGTTTGCCATAGTTTCTTGGATAGCTAGGAGTGGGTTATAGTTTTCGAAAATATTTGAGGGAGGGTTTTAGATAGAATTCTTTTGAAAAAATTGAGGGATATGTGTTTCAGTTGTATTTTTTGGCACTATTAGGTATGATAAAAAGATAAAGAATTTCAGTGGAAGGGAAATGTTTTAACTGTCCAGGTTTGGGGGTTTTGGAGCATTTTTCCAGGGAAAAAATTGAATAGTTTGTGTTTCTGATGTATTTTTTGGCACTATTAGGTATGATAAAAAGATAAAGAAGTTCAAGAAAGTTGAATTTTTTTTTAAATGTTCTAAGCTGATATTTAATGTCCATTCACAAGCTTGGCTCTTATAGTTCATCATCAGGTAGCAAAATCACATAATCCAGGAACATATGCCCCTTAAGGGACCATAAGGTTGATCCTTGTGCATGTTTGCACTCAGGCAGTGTTTGGTCATTTTCATGTAAAGGTAAGTCACGGACTAATGTTCTTCAGGCAGCAGCAGGTAAGTTGTGGCAAGCATGCTATTGGTGGGGTTTTGTTGACTCTCATTTGCAGTGCAGGATGTGGGCTTTTCCCATTCATGTTTGGTGATCTACTGGATGAGTGATGGTGGGTTTGTCATAGTTTCTTGGATAGCTAGAAGTGGGTTATAATTTTGGGAAATATTTGGGGGAGGGTTTTAGATAGAATTCTTATGAAAAAATTGTAGGATATGTGTTTCAGATGTATTTTTTGGCACTATTAGGTATGATAGAAAGATAAAGAATTTAAGGAAAAAGGAAAATGTTTTAAAATGCTCCAAACATATATTTAATGTCCTTTCACAAAGTTGGCTCGTATATTTTTTCATCTGGTTGCAATATCACATGAACCAGGGGCATATGCCCCTAAAGGGTACATAAGGTTGATCCCTGTTCATGTTTGCTTTTAGGCAGTGTTTGGCCATCTTCATGTAAATGTTTTGTGTTACTTTGATGATATGTCAGATGTCAAATTTTTAACCCCGCCCCCCATCGCTCTCTTTTTCTGAAGTATGTGTGTTAAAATGTTCATGTTTATATTTGGCGGATAGGCTTAGTGATTAGTTTAGTTTGTCAAAAGTTGCATTTTATTTATGCGTGCTGAATTTTAGGTTATGATGAAATTTTTTATTCGCTGTTTAACTGTTGGTCTTTTTTAATATTTGAGAGCCGGCACTTATTTTAATGCATGGGCTTTGTTGTATATACTTAGCTTATGTGTTAACATTTTGTGTTGTGGGGGAGAGTCACAAGCCTCTGTTAAGGGGGAGTGGATTTTTGGCTGTTGGCAACATGTTTGATTTTGATGTGGTGTTATTTGCAGGCAGCCAGTCAGTTTGTTACATGCATCAGTGATTGACTTTAACATTTTCAGACAGGAGCAGATTTGGCTCCCAGGATTTTAAGTTTAGGGGCTATTAAATTCCTGTGCGGCCACCACGACGGTATGGTTTTGCCAGGGGTGCATTGTCCAGGTTTGGGGATCTTGGGGCATGCTCCCAGGGAAAAGTTTGAAAGGTTTGTGTTTCAGCTGTATTTTTTGGCACTATTAGGTATGATGAAAAGATAAAGAATTTCAAAAAAAGGAAAAGTTTTTAAAATGCTTTAAGCTGATATTTAATGTCCGTTCACAAACTTGGCTCCTATAATTCATCATCTGGTAGCAAAATCACATGGTTCAGGGGCATATGCCCTTTAAGGGACCATAAGGTTGATCCCTGTGCATGTTTGCATTCTGGCAGTGTTTGGCCATTTTCATGTAAGGGTAAGTCACGGACTAAAGTTCTTCAGGCAGCATTAAGTAAGTTGTGGCAAGCATGCTATTGGTGGGGTTTTGTTGACTGTCATTTGCAGTGCAGGATGTGGGCTTTTCCCGTTCATGTTTGGTGATCTACTGGATAGGTGATGGTGGGTGGTGAGTTTGTCAAAGTTTCTGGATAGCTAGAAGTGGGTTATAGTTTTGGAAAATATTTGAGGGAGGGTTTTAGATAGAAATCTTATGAAAAATTTGAAAGATATGTGTTTCAGATGTATTTTTTGGCACTATTAGGTATGATAAAAAGATAAAGAATTTCATAAAAAAGGAAAATGTTTTATAGTGCTCCAAACTGATATTAATGTCTATTCACAAACTTGGTTTTTGATTAAAAAGTCTGTAAGTATCATCAGCAGCATTACAAGTGTGTATCAGTCTGTAACCACTAACGAAAAAACACAAAAATCAGAAAAATTTCAAAATAGCAAAATATTAAAAAAACAAAAAATTGCAAATGATTAACTACAAAAAGACATACAAGGAATCAACCTCTTGACGCCACTGGCGTCTATCTTGTTTCTTATATCATAGACCAACTTAATGCTGGAAAAGAAGTTGATGGTTTATAAAATATGTGGTATGTATACTGATGTTGTTCTAATTTATTGAAAAATCAAATAAAACTTTTGATTTTTAAAATCTTTTTCAGGTCATTGCATTTTGTGATGTAGATGTCAAGAAATTGGCCAAAGGTGTCTATACTTATGAAGAGTCAATGGTAAATGTATTTGTTTGTTTTAAATCAATATTTTTGAATTGTTCATTTTTATTAATTGAAATAAAACAAAATGTTTCAATTCTTTTTTATTATATCTTTCATCTGTAAAATTATTAATCTTCTAATTTCTCCTTTTAACTATACATTTCAATAACTATGAGAATAATTTCATGATAAATACCTGTTGTATTTTATTTTATTTTATTATAGCAGCTTATATTTAATGTGTATACAATACATTACAGATATTCAAAACAAAATAAGCACATTGTATATACACTAATTCGTTTGAAATTATTTGAGTAGAGCTAGTGAATTTCAGGAACTACAAATATTTTTAACCCCTTCACTTTATCCCTTCAGTGATTAGGGGAACCTGATAAGATGACACCTTGCTCCATGATGTTTGATTTGTTTCTGATAACGAATGTTATTTTGTTTTCCCTTATCTTTTTTACAGGAGAGGCCTAAACCACAAATACCCATTGTTCACTTCAGCTGTGCTGAGCCACCTTTTATCATATGTGTCAAACAGGTGAGAAGTCCAACTTTCTGGCTATACACAGTCAAACCTGAAATTAAACTCATATATCTATCTGTAATTCTATCTATTTTTGAGTGCTTTCTCTCTGAGAGAGAGAGAGAGAGAGAGAGAGAGAGAGAGAGAGAGAGAGAGAGAGAGAGAGAGAGAGAGAGAGAGAGAGAGCGAGAGAGAGAGAGAGAGAGAGAGAGAGAGAGAGAGATGTATTTATAAATATATTTGTGTGTGTGTGTGTGTAAATAACTAAATATACAGATACATACAAGTATATGTTCTTTATTTACAAATCGTGCATTCCCTGGTTTAGGGTATCGACAGTATTATATCATTAAAACTTAAAGAGAATGTGTAACCCTGTCCTCTGGGGCATCCCACAGTATATTGCATAACATGAATTCTCACATGCAATCAGCTTACCTCTGCCACCAGGTAGTTAGGCTAGCTCAGCACTTTCTCCTTGAGGGGCTCCCCAGGATGTCTGATAATCCAATAATTAACTCACCTGCAATAACTCCTTTACGCCCAGAACTCACCCAACACCTGTTAGTTAATTAAGGTGGCTTGTGGGGTTAATTTGTAAATATAGTGTCATTTCCTAGATTGGACCAAATTTTTTTATCAACAATAGTAACTAATTGGTGCTCACTGCTAGAGGGTTTGAAAATAAAGTTGCTTCACTGTGCTAAATGAACTTATGAGTTTCACTTATTATTGCAACTTATACAATTAATGTTTTCAGGGTAATCTTTGAAAAACTTATATGGTTGTTCATTATTTATAACTATTGCAATTGATGTTTTCAGGATTTGACTGGAGGAGGGTTTGAAAGTAACTTGGCGTCTCTGAACCTGGAAGAGGGCGTGGATTATTTCCACTTCAACTAATCAAGTATCACCAGGAAACAAAGGGGTGATCAAGAATATATTTCATTCTCTACCGTCAAAAATCCACCTATGCAATTAGGGTGGGTACACACAGTCTGACACACATAGAAATATCTTACTAATATAGAAATCTCTGTAAACATATTTGATTGAATTTAAGAGTATTTTTGTATTTAAGAGCATGGTCTTAGCCAATATTTGGAAACAGGGTGTCCCAATAGAGGTTTCATAGACTTTTGCGTGTCCAAAGTGTGGTACAAAGTAAACACTACTAATACAATAAACCCTATATATTTACAGATTTTGCTTTTTTAGGCCAGTAGCTGCTTTGTGTCTTATAAAAGTGATACTACAGCTTCTACATCTTCTAGGAAAAGTCATCAGCAGCAAATTCTGACAAAAATCTTTGGGTGTCCAAACTGTCAAAAAAAACAGTGTTCTGGGTGTCCAAATGACAGGCTGGACGCATAGGCGGCTAAGCCCCTGTTTAAGAGTTTATCTTAAGATATGTTCAAATATCACTATATATTGAGTGATGTTCAAAGTCGCTAGACTGTGTGTAC